>JBAJFG010000186.1:0-562043 GCA_037903475.1 Ancylostoma caninum
GAGAATATGTGGGAACATGAGAAAAAAGGTAAATTGGTTGAAGCCTCCTGTATCGCGCAGCCTCTACATTCATTTACACCAAAACCTATGCAATTCATAGTTTATGATTCCACACTTTCACAATCTTCATTCAAAAGATCGCCTAGTCCACACTTCGTAGAATTTTTATCGTCTTCCTAGTAAAAGAAGCGAGGTAGTGAGAAATATTATAGCGGCTACTTTCAGCGTAACGCTCTTATTCTTAGCCTATTGAAGCATTGGCTAACAGTAAACCCTCTTTCTAGATCGCTCATCTTTTCACATTTTTCATCAAAACATTCACATGAAATTCCTGATATTTTCTGTGATTTTTGCAATCCTTCCCACACCTCAGCAACCGCTGAGAAAACTACTTCATTCCACCTCTACTTGACTTTTTTTCTCCTGAAAATAATCTCATTGACTCAAAAACTGTGTCGACAGCCAGGTCTGCTCATCAAAGACGTCTCTGACGACGGCGTGTTTTTATGTGCTCTAATCCTTAATCCAAGGCGGCACCCTACTGAGCGCCATCGCGCCATTAGAGGACGTCGTTTACGACCATCACATTTGCTCATGATATACAGTACGCGCAGGGTATTATGGCCACAAATATCAGGGTTAATGGTACTTATGTATTGGCGCCAGCTAAAAGAATAACGAAGGGGGCGATGAGAATAGATTTTTCAGCTGAATCGATCACTTCCGTCATGGATGCGACTTGTTGTGACGTCGAGGCCGTTGGCTCCGTCGGATCAACACAAGTTCGAGCGGTTTCATGATCTCGTCTTGAGCGACTGTGAGTTCTTTTTCTTTGTCCATGGTAGAATTGTATGATCTCGTCTTGAGCGACTGTGAGTTCTTTTTCTTTGTCCATGGTAGAATTGTAGCTCAATCAAGAAAAAATTGCAAGGAAAATTAGATGAACGAGTCTAAACCCCTTAATAGGGACCTCCTTCGTGTATCTGAGCCATCCTATGTACAATACTTGCCTTTCCATGTTCATAGGTTTTGAAGTTTGATATCTTTTTAGGTATCGATGAGCTCGACCGTTTCATTGAGGTGCGCCTTCCCCAATGCATCCACGGCGAAGTCTTGGATGCATGTGAGGTAAGCTCGGATAACAGCTACCGGTAGTACAACAATTGTTTTCATGATTCTTACGAATTATTTTTTTTATTGTTCCCATTATTTTTCGTTCATTCTACGCTCCAGTGACCCTTCAATCATACAAAAAGCATTTCTCTTTTCATCTCTTCGACATCACTTCCTTTAGTGCCAGAAAAAACCTCGTAGAATTTTCCTCTTTACTAGTTTTCACGGTTATTCTCGATATATTTCGGATTTCTTTATTGCTGATAACGAATTCATTATCGTTCTTAGCGGTGCTTAGAGATATTGTAATCTCTCTTTTTATTTTGCGAATTTTTTCAAAACTAACGAAAATTCTCCGTTTCACGCATTCTTTTTCCATTCCGGGGTTCTTCACGTCGACAGTATGAAGAAAACAAAAAACATGCACGTGCAGTGAGTGTTTGCTGGTGAGCCAAGGGTGGAGATTTGAGCAGTAACTATGACTGACTTTCTTTAAGTGCTGTACCCGTGCTGAGTTGTTCCCTACTGAAGATATCCTGGGGTATTCCATATTTTTTGTCTTGTAACTAAAGTGGTACAAGTGGCTTCAGTAATCGAAGCGAGCAGCATTCATTGCATCATATGTGGCACTCTCTGATTGTCTGCGCATCTACACATCTAACTGATATCACCGTTCTCATTCTCATCGTGTACTTCTGTTCCATGCTTTAACCTGTCCAAATAGATGATGACACGTGTGAGCGCGTAGGGGTGGGGTTTCCTGTTCGTACATGTTTGGATTAAGGTCCTTGTTCAATTAACACTATTTATTTATTTATTTGTTTATTTATTCTTGTTATTCTTTGGCATTCCATTACTCTTAATATTAAATTTAAACGGACTTCTTTCCATCTCTTATTTTCCTCCAATTTTTTTGAATTTTTTCGGAACTAACATGATTCTTTGGTTTCCGTTTCTTTCTCTGATTTTCTTTTCAAATTTATTGATAGTTGGCTCACATGTACTCGTGCAATAATTAACGATAAGTTCCCTTTCCAGGGTTCATGGTTCTTCGTCGATCAACTAGCGCGAGCTGTTGACGCCGGCATCATCCCGCCCGATCGTATACCCTGCGGCATCAAGGATTTGATGGATGACCTATGTCTGGCGTTACCTCAACGACTACCCGTTTACCTGCTTTTGATTAAGGTACGTTGTTTAGCGGTGATCTATGGGCTCCAGTTTAGTTCCGTACAGATCACTGAGCGGGCTCGTTTTTCATCGTTGCTACTCGTGCTTTACACACTGGTTGTTCCGTGCCGGAGGACAGATGTAGTCTGTGGAGGTGGTTGTTGATCTTCTGGGTAGGGGAAGTGGTCGGCTCTTCGAAGAAAAAATGTATAGTGGGCAGGACGATGGGTGAAATGGAGGGAAATCAGCAGATTACATGTAATATACATATGTGTATCCCATCTCGTAGATGATATACCCTAGGCTTAGAAATTCGGAACTAGGGTCTTAACTTTCGTTTTTCGCTCCTTAATTGGTGGTTTTTCCGGGTGTGGAGCGTTGTACCAGGAAGGGCAGGGCGCCCGAGCTTTGCTATTGGTCGATTCGTACGACCGGCCAGTCGCAGAGCTTGGCCATTGCGCTCTCTTCAGGCACAACACCCCACACCGCTGATTCAGAATGAGACCTAGTTGAGTTTTAAAAAAGGCTATTAAAAATTGTGGGAAATTTCTGTTTTCTTCCTTTTTTCTTCTTAATTTCTAATTTTCCTTTTCAGGCCTCCCGACAACCCCCACCTCTGCCATTTTTTCTCGCTGTTAGTCAAATGATCGTTCGAGAAAGCATTCAGTTAGTAAAGAGGGAGGTCGAAGCGATTGGCATTATCTTGAAAAGCACTGGTGAGTCACTATAGTTTGCCTACACATTTACCTATTTTTTGGGTAACTCCTCCTTGTAGACCCTCTGACGCTGGCTGGATCATGGATGGATATCGAGGGGGATTTATCGCCGTACCACACGGCTTGGGCCGAGTTTTACAAAACGAAACGACAGAAGACTCCGCAGGACGTCGTGGAACTGGCCTATCACCTTGCTCATTCGAGTGGGTTTCTTTCCTTTTTTCTGGATTATCCAGGGGAAATAAGAGATTCTGGTATTTTTTGCCCCACACTCACAGTTTTCTCGCTTATTTTCGTTTTTTTTTCAGTCTATTCTACTTCTTTAATTTCTTTCCTCCTGTTACTTGGCATTCTTTGCATATATTGAACTATAAATTACGAAGGGCAATGATCTAACCCCACTAGGTAAGAAAGGCTCCAGGAGATCTCCAAAGCCCCATTATTCCTTACCTTCATATGTCTATCTTTCTTTTCTCCTCCTTTCTATCCTTTGTGACACAACCCAACACCTCGTCGTGACCCATAGCCACATCGCATAGGGTCAGTTTACGTTACCACATCGCTGTCCTCCTCGATTAGGCGAATAGGCGATAATTGAGAGGTTAATCTGGCGGAATGTGTCACTCGAAGACGCCGCTATCACGCCGCCACATCTCTCGACTCGTCGGGTCTTTGTCAGTCAACGAGCGTGGTAATAGGCAGATTGCTGAGAGTCGAAATCCCAGGGCAAAAACTTTTGCAGGCCATGGGGGATCTGCTCTATACCAAGACGTCATGCTTTATTAGGTGGGGGTGAGGGATGGAAGAAAAAAATGGGGAGAAGGGGTTTCGTCGTTGCTTACAATTCATTCATTTATTACATTGTAATAGTTACATGCGACCCTTCGAAGGAAGGTACATAGAGTCAAATATATAGTCATGAGGAGTTACTGGAATAGATAGATTTGAGGGAAAAATTGAGATTTGAGGGACACAATATTACCTAATGTGATCTCTAGCTCTCATAATAACAGAAACTCTCACCCACTCCCTTTCTTCCAATCATTCCTCTTCATGATGAACTTCAAGATTTCAGAGCCATTATACATGAATTTCTATTTGCACAATGACTCAACCTACTCCAATTTTCGTTCCAGAATTTGTTCTAATCTTTGTCCAATTCGGTACTACATGTGTTTTCTTTTCCAGAATTTTTTTGGCTGTTTCTCTTCCTTTCTACGATTGATTATGGCATACCTTCAGGTGTATTAAATAAATACTATAAAATGTTTCATTTTCCTTCAAAGGCTTGGATTTCCCACTGAGTTTTACCGGAATCAAAGAACACATCCAAGTAGACTTTGGGGCGTATAGAAAAGATGAACAATGCAGTTGTAGCATTGTGTTCTTCCTAAAAGTATAACTTTTTTCCCATCCTCCTGCATCTCAAGTTTATACAGTCTGGTAGCGCAGAGGTGGCACCTGGGTCGATTTGGTCTGCAATTACGACCTCATCCCGAAGTCGGCCAAATAATCTAATTTTTACAGTTTTTTGATATGCATGTAGTGCGATTCCTTCCATTCTGATGTTTCGCTACTGCCGTTTAGTAAAATCTCCTCCCAGACGCATTCAGCGGACAAAGTCGTAATTGCAGACCATGTCACCTCGGGTGCCATCTCTGGGCTAACAGACCATACATATCAAAGTGTGATTCTTATACCATTGGTACCCCAATGTTTGTGTTTGATTGTTCTTCTGGGAAATCCATTTTTCTTTCTGGAGATAACTGTCCAGTCTTTTTTTCCCGCAGGCCATAGTTGATTAATTTCAGCGGTTCCACCCCTGGACTCGATCCGAACGCTCTCCTCCGTAGGTGCTGGTGATCTCATCCTGAAATGCTCAGTGATCGACGTGCCGACATCGATTCTTCTGTCGAAAGCCGGAGCAGTCATGCAAGAACTCTCGTCAAACGTAAGCAGGACTTACCTCTCGTACCGGGCCAAGCGGGGCATTTTCCCATGGACCCGAGCTTAATCCGAAAATTGGGAATGCGAGCCGCGTCATTAGGCTCGCGACGCACGCGAATGCAAATTCGTTGATGCTGAGGTATGACAAATGGAGGCGCACGTTAGGAGGGCAACGAGCGGCCTTATTAGCTGCCAGCCACGCCGAGGAACTGCCCATCATTATGTGATGTGAAAAATGGGGCAAAGGACAAGCTTTTTCGATGCGCTGCCGCCACATCAAGAGGGGACCACTAGGGCGTTTTTGTGCTTAGCCGTGGGGAACCTACGTAGACGTAGTCTTCTTTTTCTAGTTTTATTATTTGTAAATTTTCTCGAAAGGCAGAGGTTGGAAATTCATTAGAAATAGAAGGTAATGGAGGCCCACTCTCGTAAAATATATTTCTACAGATGAAGTAGTGGTAGACATCGGTGAGACCCTTCAAGAGAAGAGTGTGTAAAAAAGTCTATACCTCTGCGAGAGCATATTAAGAAAAGATTATTTCGAAAGAAAAGCAGTGGCATTGCTTTCAGGATGATTTTATCTACATGTGCTCCACAGGCGAGCTGGAACTGGTGAAGAAGCAGCTCACATCATTGACTGATACGGTTAGTCCATTAATCATCTAGCTTGTGCCCGTATTTTGTCATTTTGTCTTCCTCCTGGCGCTGTTTCCACGATTTTTCTTATCTTTTCTTCTTTACTGCTGTTATGACACTGTCCATACCTACCTTCATGACATTTTTTATATAATATTATAACAAGCGACAAGACATATTACATATTACTGCATTTACATCTAATCGCATTGCTCATGTTCTTTAATAAAATGCATAGGTTTGGACTTCTTTTCTTCCAGGATGATTTCATCTACATGTGATCTCTAGCTCTCATAATAACAGAAACTCCCATCCCGTTCTCTTTCTTTCTATCATTCCTCTTTATGATGAACTTCAAGGTTTAAGAGCCATTATACATGAATTTTTATCTGAACATTTTTTGCCTTTATTGAACACGTATCCATACGTAGCTCACTACTTTTTTTAAGGAGCTCTCGTTGGGATTGCTCGCAGCTTCGTCTCGTGGGCAGGTTGACGTCTGCTCGGCTATCTTGCA
Source organism: Ancylostoma caninum (assembly GCA_037903475.1). Lineage (NCBI taxonomy): Eukaryota > Metazoa > Nematoda > Chromadorea > Rhabditida > Ancylostomatidae > Ancylostoma > Ancylostoma caninum. The sequence goes on from JBAJFG010000186.1 coordinate 6,100, forward strand.
GCATCGTCCACAGGTTTGTGTTGCAGAATGTGAAGTTTTTATGAAAGGAATATGCTCGCATTTTAGCTGCGGAAATGATTGAATTCGGAATTCACGAATATTATTCACTTTTCACTTAATTGATGTTAAGGACTGAAGATGCGAACACTGATAAGAGAATGAAAATGTACTATTTCATCGAAATACATGAGCGCAACAGTGTTTGACTCAGCAAATATTCAAGAGAAAGCGAGCACCACACTTTAGCACATTATTCCCGTTTTGCTGCGGACTTAAAATTCCCGATAGTTTCGAAACTTGTTCTGAAAAGGAGGGGTAGTTACCCAGTATTTTTGATACCTTAAAATCGTAAGAGTATATGAAAGTGATGGGCATTTTAGTAATTGCAGATGGTAGTATAAGAAATAGTGTGAAGTTGAGTAGACTACTATACGCATATGGCTGAATAGTCTACCTAAATAGGTTTAATTTTGCTTCCCTGGATCCTAGGTGATTCATTGAAATCCGACTGTTCACGAAAGCTCAACAAAATGCTGTCTATAGTGTACTTATGCGTAATTACATCAATATTTCATTATTAATTACACTTTGAGTATAATTTGGATGCGCTTTGATTTTTAGATGGCCGCCACCGTCTGCTCTGGCCAGTGGAACGCGCTGCGAAGTGCTGCCTGCAACAACCATCTCGAAGTGCTTGACCTCCTGCTCAGTCACGGTCAGTTCACTCTCCTCGTTTCCCAACAACAGGTATTCAGTCAGACACTCGAGCGGTTTCATTAGTGCTGTTTAGCATTCATTTGCTCGGATGTATTGCCCGAGTAATTGTTGCCTAATGGAGCGCTGCCATCTGGGGGCAGCGCTAATCCAGCGCTCAACCACCCTCTTGCTGTCGAAAATTAATTGCCATCTAAATATTTATTGCCTCCTGTATTGGGCTTGTATATGAGCTACTCAACGTTCTGAAATGAGCTGAGTAATAGGGCTGGTTGAGTACTGCTTAACGGAAATCCATAAAAGGGAAAGGGGGAGCGGGATAAACTGTTGGTCATCTGTGAGATCCTCGTCCTTCATCTGAGTCGTTGTTAGATAGATACCTCTGAAGGAACTCTGAACTCCAGATGATTTTCAGCAGTTTCCAAGTATTTTCCGGCAGAACTCCTACATTTCCCACCGAAATTCGCCTAGTTTACTGCAAATTTAGTGAGCTTCACTCTTTGCTGCGGAATTTGAGGGAAAAATACGGGGATTCTGATTGGAAATACATAATTTCTGGATGGGTTTCAGCACTTGAATATTCATGATTCTCCTCTACATAGTTTCTTTTTGAGAGATTTAGGTGTGCCTTGAAATTTGTACCCCTTCCCGGAAGTAAAAGAAAAAGGTTAGAGACGTGACGGTTGGAGAATTTCCAAAAACCTGAACTATACTCGAATAAATATGAAGAACAAATTAAGTAAAGAGATTTTGCAGGTGTCAACGTGGATGAGGTCGGTAATGGCGAACGGACAGCCCTTCGTGGAGCTGCTTGGTATGGTTTTCTAGGATTCTGGGAATCTAAGAGATCATTTTATCGAAATCTAAATGAATCTGCGATAGTCCGTAAACTTTTTTTCCGTTTATGGCCTATCCTTATGTGGCTTCTTGGTTTGCTCCCACTTATACGATTTTCTCCAATATATTATACATAGGTATTAGGTATCTGAAAGTCTCCATCATTTAGGGCTGGCCACCGCGAAATCGTTGAGCGCCTCCTGAAGGCGTCAGCAAATGTGGATCGAAAGGACTCTGAGGATCGTACTGCACTGATGGCAGCTGCATTTATGGATCACTGGGAGATCGTCGATCTACTGCTTGACAATGGCGCAAAGATTTCGGTACATTTTTGCTTGGTATTGAGAGAGCTCCCTCGTTTTAAGAAACGCTAGAATGCATGGCAGAGGAAAAATTTTATGAATGAATTTATGAATTTTTCATTGCAGGAAACGGATTCCGCAGGAGCTACGGCACTGCATTTGGCACTATCGAATGGATCGAAGACCGAAGCTCATGAGAAGACCGTGCAAACGCTCATAAAGAGTGAGCTGACTAAAATCCTAGTCCCTTGACGAATAAGTGCTATGACAAGGGTTGTAGGAGGAAGCGACGTGACCATGGCAGACGCTCACGGCCGATTATGTATTCATTTGGCTGCGTACTACGGTGACAAGAACATCAGCTCATTGATAGGAGCGACCTGCATTGATGTCCAGGTAAAGATATTTTACGGATTTCCAAGCTTTTAGGGATTGATCATTCATTACTTATTTAAGGTTCAACTCATCACATTATTCACACTGTTCTTTTTTTCTGTGCTTTCATTCTTAGGCCATTATTATTACTTTCCTCTCAGGTTGAAGTTCTTAATTTCAGGACTCGCTTGGGAGAACGCCTCTGATGTTAGCTGCTAGTCAAGGACAACTGGAAACTGTGGATCTGCTGGTGAAAAACGGTACGAAACTCGATTATATTCGAGCTTCATGTGAAATATCCAAGAATTTTGGAGAAGAATATACGCTGAAACAAAGAAAACTCTCATGCGTAGTACGTAGTGGTGTGCAGTTAAATGTAGATGTGAAATTCGAAAAAAAAGGGCAGTTTTCTGTGACCTCTGGTTTCGAGTACGAAACCTCAGGCAAGCTTCCCACAGTACCACATAGCCGCTGATCCGTAGTCATCTGGAACAAATCATAATAATTTTTTCGGAGGGACTATTTCTTGGCGTTAATCAGCTGCGGGCTTTACAATATCGCTGCTAATTCCTGAAAAAAAAAGAAGCACGCGGCTTGTTATATCTCTACAAAATAGTTCTGCTTTCATGACTACCCAGTAAGAAATACAAAACTGGCGTGGGATTGAAGAGGGCTTACTGACTCACTTCTTTGCCCTACAATCGTTTAAGGGAGCCATTTGAGGAGAATTATGCGATGGTTGCATGCAACCTAACTTCTTCTACGTACGTACATTACGGCCCACGAACCAAAGCAGCTTGTCATGCATTGACCCAGATAATCTTACTGTCATAAATTAAGATATGTATTGCTGCATTTGTATTGTATTACTGTATTATAATTGATTCAAAACTGAATTAAAATTGCATTCAATTATAAATGAGTAAGGAGAAAACTGAGACCATTTTATGAAGTTAGGCCAATAAAAAATTAAAGTCACTCTTATTCCAGGAGCATACATCGATTGCATAGACTCAGATGGAAGGACAGCTTTCCAGTTGGCGGCAATCCATGGTCATCTCCCTGTTGTGGATATGTTACTTGCCTTAGGAGCGGATGAGGCACACAAGGTAAGTCGCAACAACTCTCAAAACTCTTGCCTCAAGAATCTCTGTTGCGAATTGTTCACACAGAATTTTTTGTGGTGGATTTACTTTACTGACAATGGACTGAAAAGTTTCATTTGCTGGGTCCTGGGAATTTCGGGGAATAGAGCTGCCGTTGCGAGCGAAATAATGGGGAAATCGGCCGAGAACGTCACTGTGAAGTCACTTGCCACTGTGCAGCATGGAAAAGAAGGGTGTTGCTTTTAGCATGCTCAGTAATAAATCTGGATAGTCCCATAAACTCTACCACTTTAGTAGAATCGAGCTTTGCTATACTTTTTTCTCTTTTTTCCATATGGGTTTTGGAGAAATAGCTCTCACAGTTGTGGTTGTCCCCTCTTCGATCTTTGTTCCCAAGATTTTGTATGAACATGAACAACTAATACATATGACTACCACCATTAATTTCAGGACAACGATGGTGCTGTCGCCTTGCACTACGCTGTAGCTCACGGTGATGTCACTCTTTGCCGAGCGTTGGCCACCTCAGTGACTGTCCATGCTACTGACCGGTCTGGGAACCATCCACTGATTAATGCTTGTCAAGGAGACAACGAGGAGGTACATCACGACTTTTTTCAATTAAAAACTGGCCATTGAATTTCTGGAACATTTTCCTTGGCCTCCAATTCTAGGACCGGTTGCAGTAATGCAAAAAAATTGAAACTTTCAGGTTGTACGAGAACTTCTGAGCCTCGGTGCACCTGTGGAACGTCTTTCCCTAAATGGTCAGAACGCTTTGCGAGTGGCGGCTCTATCAGGGAACGCTAAGATTGTTAGAGTGAGCTTCTTGTATTTTTCTTCGTGTATCATGTTAAGGGATTATTTCCCTGACAAAAATTATCGCGAAGACTTATTCATTCATTCAATCAGAAGGTGTGTGATTAATAGAGACTATCTTTGTAGGTGCTGGCAGAGCATATTACTGACTGGGAACAACAGGATATGGAAGGCACACCACTGGTGCACACCTTGCTAATCAACAAACAGGTCAGCATGCTTTCCTGACATTTTCCTTGTTTTTTTTTCGGTGGTATCATTAACTTCTGATGGAGAGTTACTTATTTGTTTTTAAATATTTTTTGATTGATATTAGCCCTCGGACCGCTGCCACAAACAAAACAAAGAACACTACATACTCGTTCTCTGTCTGCGAACTTCCCGCATTCGTAGCCCATTTGCATCTAGACTCCCCCCCCCCCCCTCTTCCCTGAAGTATTACACTCGACCGCAATGCGGATAGGCTCAAGCAGGAACGAGAGGGCGAATGTCGCCCTACTGGTGCGACAGACGGTCACAGTGAAGCGGCAGAATCTTCTGCGTCGTGCGAGAATCCACCTCTGAACTAACCTATATTTCTGGACATTTCTGGGAAGAAATAAGGGAGTAAATAGGGCTCGAACAGTCTTATGCATTTTATTTCTCCGACGAGGCTAATTTCTCTTGTTTCAGACTGCTATGGCTGAGTTGCTGCTGACGTTGGGCGCGTTCAGTTCATCCAGAGATGCTCATGGAAGGACCTGCGCTCATGTGGTAAGGGCTATTCAGAGTACTCATGGAGCCCATTTAAAACCCAGTAAAAATCAATGATTCTAGAATATTTTTGATGTGTCGTTTCTTCCCGAAAGAAATCTACTGTGAACTGTGAGAATTAAGCTTGGTTGTTTTAAGGTGTGTGCCATTAACGACATGTGTGGAGCCAGGATGCTTCGTCGGCTGGCCGCTTCATTCGAGGCGACAGACTCCGGCGATAGAACCCCACTGCTGACTGCAGTATGGAACGGCCACATCGAAATGTCAGCATACCTACTGGAAACTGTAGGGGTCAACCCGAACTCTGTTGATGAACAGGTGGGTTTCGAGCTCTAACTCGTTGCAGTTACGTCCAAATAATAAAAACAAATAAATTAAATAAATTAGTAAGCCGGATGCAACCTACATCGAATATATGGTTTTGAAGAGATTCAGCATTCAATTTACGGATGTTCAAGAAAAAGCGAGCATCCTCTAGGAACCACGAAAATGGCTCTAAGGCCCTCTCTTGGCCGAGTAATCGAATCCTTGAATTGGCTCCTGGATCGAATTTGTCGAGTATTATTCGGGCTTGACTATAGTATAAGTACATATGCATAATTAGTGCGACATGTTCTTTTTTCATAAGTACAAACATGTTTTTGATTAATAAGTCCTTATTTAAGGGAGCATCAGCGTTATCAGTAGCTGCCCAACAAGGTAATCGCGAGCTGGTTGTACTGTTGCTAAGGATGGGAGCTGAGCCGTCGTTGAAGGATTTGGATGGTAGGACGGCGCTGGACGTGGCCACTATGTATGGTCACGACACGATTAGGGCCGTGCTGCAGGTGAGCTTTCCTTGAAAAATCAGCGATTTTCTGGGAAATTCTTCTTAGAATACCCTTTCCTCGAATATTATTATAATGATAAGTCTTTAAAAACTCTATTTTCTCAGCTTCCTTTATGAAGTCTCTTTGCTTTTCTGTTCCTACCCCAAAAACTTTATTTGCAGTCAGCCAGTGGATCCGCAGACTCGTCCGGTTTTGGCAGCGTGCCAAATTCTCCGCTTGATTTCAAGTCCCTAGGAAGAAAATCATTGAGGAAGACGCAGAAACTGGCGGTGACGAGTCCTCGTCTCATTAAGAAGTTCCTCTAAAGCTACTCTTTCCCACTATTTCTCTGGTCATCTAGTCACATTACGATTCTGTACAGTACCATCGTGTTATGTTACTATTCTTGAGATTCCATACCTTCCCAACATGTTCTCATAAGGAACTGATATTTTCGTTCGTTGGTCTCTCACCTGTTCGCACACTTATCGCTTCAATCAACGGGTACATTGTCTAAGACCTTTACTTTGTATGGAGGACCACTCCTAACCTAAACTTTAATGTTCCACACTGCACTTTTTGCTGATCCAAATGATGAAAAAGCTTAGAGATTTGCGAGAAACTATAGAATTACCTGTTAAGAGGTTCCAAAAATTGTTTTATCCCAAATCCCAACCCACTCACCAAATATGTGGATTCGTCGTGTATGCATTGACTTTGATAGTCGATATTTGCTTCTTGTGATCTCTTTCGGTGTCCACAAGGCACCCATCTGCCTTTCTTCCGGTGTTGTAAGATTATCTATATAAATATTATATGCTTGTTAGTGATTGGAGGCACACGTAGCATACATTTGCTCGAGAAATTGTGGAAAACCGGAGAAAACCAATCAACATTACCCATAACGATCTTTTCAGATTCCACTGCATCCTTGATTCCTTGAGCCATGCCCCACAGAAAAAGGTGGCCCTCTAGTCGCGAACACTGTGAAATACTGTGAGAGATACAATACGTACTGTTCCTGCTTCTCCTCCAAAAATCTATCGGAAACTGTCAGAATCTCTGGGAATGGACCAAACTATAATAATTTTTGAAACGAGCAGTCAAAAGCTTGCGAGCTTCTGATTAAGAATGTCTACGTAGAAAACGCATTTGAGTTGAGTGTTCATTTTTTAAAATTTTGTTTGCTTTAGTTTTTCAACCAAGAAAGAGGTTTTCCTTGAATTAGAATCCTGTGAACAGGGCTGAAAAAAGCAGTAATTGTTACCCGTCACTACATAGGAGCACATTTTTTTTATCACGGTGCAATAACCGTATGTGGTTCTCACAACTGGATTTTTTTCTGTTGGGCCTGGAAAAGTGATGCCAGTTACCAAAAGTTCAGTATTAGGGTGCCAAAATAATGCGCGTTTTCCTTGTATCATTTTCGGTGCAAAAAAATTCCAGTCTTTCTAATCAGCTGTGCATAGTTGACTAGCAAACTTCATGACCTTTTCAGTTGTCTTATCCATTTTGAAGGAAATTCACATTTTTCTTTAATTTCAATATCGGAACGAAAGATGAGAAAACAGAATTTTCGCCAAATTCATGTCTCTGAACTAAAACTACGCGGGATCGCAGTAGCAGACGCAGGGAATACCACCATAGTTTTACCTAAGGAATTGTGATGCAATGCATACCGTGGAGCTCTTCCGTATTTTCGACGTGCTGTGTCTTGCTTCAAGAAAAAAAAAGAAGGACGCGTAAGTCTTGCTGGAGTTATCGACCCTTAACTGATGTCAGTAATCAATGTAACCCATTCAAAACAACATATATGGTTTCGCAGAGCCTCGCTGGTAATCGTCGTCAGACCAACCCTTCCTTGGGTAAAAAAGGGAGGATGAAAAGCTCGACGAAAGGATGCTGAACTGGACGTGTATCATGTCGGTCCTCGTTGATAGGTCTGCTTTGCGCCTTTTTATTGAAGAAACTAGACGGCATACCCGGCTTCGCTCGGGTGTTTTACTACCCCGGCAATTTCACACCAATGAGGACAATTGCTAGTGCCGACAAATTCATTGCGGATGCCTATAATTTTGGTGGCAAACTTATAAGCAGGCTCATGTAACCCTCTTCCACCGACCCGTAAGCGAAAAGTCAGTAATGTTACTTCAGTGTCAAATTCATGGAAAGCAGTTGCCATATTCGCACTTAGGGTTTAGCGTTTTCGATTGATCCAGTGAACATATTCCTACCCCGTCCCTTTCCAAAAGCGGAGAAAGAGCAAAAGAATTACTGAGTCGATATATCCATGGAGAATAGTTGTCATATTCGTGTACGGCGCAATGGAAAATCCCAGTAGACACATCTTCACCGGCCCGTGGACGAAAATAGCAAGAAATCAGAAAATCGATAAGTCGATAATTCGTGCAAAACGGTTATCATATTCGTGTTCAGCGCACTGACAAACCCCAGTAGAGCTGTCCCTACTGACTCTCGTGCAGAAATATCGAAAAATCAATAAAATCGATAAATCGATATTTCGTGCAAAACAGTTATCATATTCGTGTTCAGCGCACTGAGAAACCCCAGTAGAGCTGACCCTACTGACTCTCGTGCAGAAATATCGAAAAATCAATAAAATCGATAAATCGATACTTCGTGCAAAACGGTTATGATATTCGTGTTCAGCGCAGTGACAAACCCCATTAGACATGTCCTCGCCGCCCCCGGGCAAAAGTAGCGAAAAATCAATAAAATCGATAAATCAATCGATAATGCCTGGCACGAAGTAGCCTAAAACCTCCGCCGGCCCATGAGGAATGAGCATGCAAAGTTTGGTCCCGATCGGTTTACCCTGCGCGATTTCTATAAGGAACATACATACATACATACACACACACACTCACAGACATTCTACTTTATATATAGAGATTGTGGCCCATTTCTCAGCTGCTTCGTGATCTACGGTAAAGAGAAGATCCTGCAGAGAACACAAATTGCCTTGCTGAACAGGACGAGGGAGAAGCACCGGAACCCTGCGAGGAAGCGAAAATGCACCAAATTAGGATCACTGTGACTTTGTGGGCGTCTACTGCAGAATTGCTTCATTACGGGTCTTGGATTCACTTGCACTTAAGATAAGAGATTGCCCAATAAAATGGATTCCATCTTCATACAATGCCGTCGAGCCACGTGTTGCACACCAGACACTCCAGCACCTATGCTAAGGAGCTCTGCTCTATACATCATAATCATCAAGCCTCTCGCCTACCGACTGCCATTTCCTCGAACATCTAGACGCCTTCCTCCGGGAGACGTCTAGATGTTCCTTCCTTCGTCGAATACTACGAAGCTACTACGAACCTTCCGGGAGTTCGACAGTCTTTGAAGGCCATTTTGAAAAGGTTGATCGCTCTAGAATATCCATCTTATTGCCAAAGTTTTGCGCATTTTGAAGGTCCTGAGCTTTTTTGAAATTCTTAACTCTAAAGCGAGTTTTGGATTTCGGAAGTAAAGATTAAAAAACGCGCATTATTTTTGCACCATCTGAGTACACGTACGCTAGCAGTGGAAAATTCGTTTTTCCTTGGTGTATTCCGGAGTCCCTTTCGTATTTTTTGAGTCATTTCAGTCGCTCTACAATTCCGCTTCACTGCTGACGTTGCAATCACAAAACCAGTCCAGCAGTGGCGGACGCGAGAGGCCCCCCCCCGAGAATGGGTCGGCAAATTTTTGAAATTACTTTACACTACATATAAAAATCTTGTATCAGTTTATTTTTACTTGTTTATTTTTAATAATATTTTTAGTATAATTTTTATCATTTATTTCTTATTATAATTAATATTTTTATTAATTAAATTTTCCGTCAGGGTCCCCAAAACGGCGGAGACCCCACTTTTTTTCCCACGCACCCTCCCGCCCACTTTCTGCGTCCGCCACTGCAGTCCAGTTAGTCAATGAGGCCCCGGAATGTTTATTACTTTAACGCATTTTCAGAATAATGTTGTAATTATTCGCACGACGCATCATTCCATCAGGCGTGGTTGTGCACATATTGATGGGCGATTCTGGATCTTCCATAAGATCATAGCGAGATATCATATTGCCGAGGACCTGCAATGTTCAAAATATGAACATTTCATAGAGAAGCAAGTGTAGCAATAGGCGGGATTTGCCACAATCTTCAGGGTGAGCTGTGCAAGAATCATCACAAGGCAACATGAAAAAAAAAACAAACCAGATAGATTTCCGCTCTTGCCAGTGACTCTCCAATGCACGCACGTTTCCCCAAGCCGAAAGGAATGACTCTTTGCTCAAGCGCTTTCCCACCTCTTTCGTAGCGGTCAGGATCAAACTGGAAGAGTTCTCATGTGGATTTGCCTCCATATCTTTCGTGTTCAACGCTTTCTCACCTTTTCTGGACTTTCGAAATATTTTTCGTCACTCATAATGAGTGACAGCTCTGCTGTAACCGCAGTTCCACTTGGGACATTGTAGCCTCCGATGTTGCAGTCCTTTTCTGTTTTTCTCCACAGGTTCAAGTTAAGGATGGACGCTAAGCGTTGGATTTCCTAAACATTAATCGTTGGTAGGAGAAGGAGAACGACGAAGAGTTATTCAGTTGTATAGAAAGAAAATCGTAGTTGAGCAAAAGATGTGGCTGTATCTCAAGAAGAAGGTTTGAGAAATAAGAAAAATTGTGAAGAAAAGAAGAGACCTAGACCACTCTTTCTTCACAAAAAGCACCAAATCAATAGACAAATAAATGTGCAAATAAGCAAATGAGTGAACGAGTCAGCTCTCAACATGTCGAACACGTTTCAAAATGTTGAGCACTTTCACGGAAAAATGAAATTTCTCCACCCAAAAACACTTCCATTTCTTCGCCTGCCACTTTGGTACAGTTCCATTATTATTTGCAGGAGTGACTAATTTCATACACTAGTCTAGAACAATAACAGTTATAAAACCAAACAAGTACGATAAAATCCCACCAGTATTGCCCAGTTCAAATAGGGAGTATAGTTCTTATCAGTCAAGGCTATGTGGCGGTTGCCATTTGTTACCGCGTTGAGCTCATTTCGAATCTTCGTTACCACCTGAAAAGATTGTGGTGATAGAGACTCAACTATAGAGATTCGGACATATTGAGTTAGTGAGGAAATGCGGAGAAGTGTATAGTCCTGTAGATGAGGAGGGAAGGATCTTAGACGCTTAGAATCCTCCACGTCGTTCCACGTCGTCATCTCCAGCAAGCAGATCATGGGTCGACATGATAGAGATGACTGAAGACAACGTTCGACCGTGGTACGCAGTTATGTCTAACATGTTAATCAATGATCTTCTTGTTAGAGATACTGACGTGGGGGAGCACAAGCGTTGCGGAGATTGCTCTGTCTCAATCTACAGCACTATACACATCCATCCGCACCTGCCTACATACGGTCCGTTTCAAAATAATTAGCAGGGTATGGTCTAAGTGAAAGGTTCGAGTAGGTCCTGTCACGCGCTTCATCCGCCACTCATTTTGAGACCGATTGTAAACAGAGTGGGCGACGAAAGTACATGTCAGCAGCGGGCACCTCTTTTTTTCAAGAACTTCTTTTCCAGGATAATACTGGAAGCATCGAATTTCTGTTCGTTTATATGTATATGATACACACAAGAATTCCACCAATTCAGTTGTTGCTTCTGCTTTTTACCGAAATCTCCAAATTGCTCAACCTCCTATAGCTACTTTTGCCCTTTCACACTTTGAATAAAGCTCACATCCGGATTTTGGATGAGGTAGGTGAAGCCCCATAGCATAGTAAGACTTGTCGTCTCATGACCAGCTATCCAAAGATCAAAGGCGTCATAAATCAAACCATCTTCTCTGGAATATTAGGCATTTTTAGATCAATATTGAGTCAACGAATGGTTTGGCATGTACTCACTTGTACATGCGGCTCGGGTCGACCCCTTCTTTTCGATCACTCTCCATCTTTAGAATATAAGCATCAACAAAATCGTGACCGTCTTCCTCTATGTGATGCCTTCCACTAGCGATATCCTGTTTCCTAGAAGAAATCTGGTTGAAAAAGAGCTTTAGGTAGAAATGTCACATTTTGTGTCAGAGACGCAGACGCCGGAATGGACACGCTCACAGCGCCTTGGCTATGACGGGTAGTAAATGTCTGTTAATCGACACCATCTGGGAAGCCACGACGGTACACATTGCTGGTCTTATATTCGATCCATTTTCCTATTAAATAATCCTTTCTACGGGGTTCATTAATAACGGCTGTTCTCGAGAATCCATCACATGTTGCAAAAGCTGTAATATGTACCTCTGAGCAACTCTCCTATCAATGAAATCGACAAGCTTCTCCTGAGGCAGAGTCATTGTTTTAAACCTCTGCTTGATAAGCGGAAGATTCATCGTCCACTTTCCAAGTGCGAAATCGAATGCGTTCATTCTCACGAAGGTGTCGTCGATTTCTCGTTTCAATCGGAAAAATTCCTCGGCGTTCTCCTAGAAAGTTCCAGATGTAAGCCACTACAGAATCATACAAGAATAAAAGCAAAAAAATAAGGCTTACATCAGTGAAGCGCTCTGAAAATATCATGCGGTTGATCACGCTTCCAGTGAGGATATCGAAAAATTTGCCAGCGTTCACCTTCACCTGTCCGTTCACCATGGCTTTCTCGAGTTTAGAAAAACTTAAACAATAGGTGTGGTATTCGTCAGAGTGTTATCCCCAAATTTGAATACAGGAACTCACTGATAGTTGAACTCATCCATGATTCTCCCTTCCACAACATTGCTACCAAGTCCAAAATTTCTGAGAGTGCGAAGACTGAAGCGACGATGGTCAGCCCAGTAATCTCCACTAGAGAACGCGGTTCCTCTCCCTTCTGCAAAGTTTTTCAAATACTCGATTTGATTTTAATTTTTCAGGAACGGTTACCGATACTATTATACTATAGAAAAATATATAAGTTTTTACCTCTCTTGACATCCAACATGTAAGGAGTATATCTGCTGACATAGCTAGCGCCGTTCGTGATCATTTCTTCCCTGGCTATAGCGAAATCGGCTATGTGGACAGTTGGTATTGGTCCAAGCCAGAATGTGAAAACGTCACCGTACTCCTGAATTTAGACTTGCAGCTGAACGAAAACCATAAAACATCAAAAGAATAAATTCTGTCACAGCGTTGGCTTGAACTTGATAATACTCTCCTTTTTTTAGGGTCTCAGTTTTGATTGGGTTAGTCGAGCACTGGGCAGGAGACTTTTTTCAGGACTTTAAGAACAACGGCGCTCCAGAATTTTCGCAGCGTGATAGGAACGTTTCAGAGAAAATGCAGCATGATTGAGACGCGAAATAAAGGGGAATTTTTTTGGAAATTTCGCTGCAGGATAGCAAAAAAACTGATGCATCACTTAAATAACTACCGCGCGCCAGAGCACATTTCGTGAGAGTCGAGTATCTGTTATTTGGCTCCTAGAAGTACACACTCGAAAAGGGGAATTATTGTTGTTACGACATAGTTTGTCAGATGACAGCATTCGCTTTTGGTCTTCAACTCCTCATGAGGTTAATTATGGAAAATTATTTCCCCATCTTAGCTGCTGATCTTACTTATAAAAATCAGATAGTGAGGTCTCATCAGGGTGCAGGACCAGATTGTGGCACATAGCGTTTGCGTTAAAGGCGGTAAGCCCTATCTTGATTCTGTAGAGTAAGCAATAAACGGTGTGGGCTATAAACAGTGTGGGCTACTTATACGGGTATTTCTGGAGTGGTGGTAAACCTGTTGAAACTGTCAGTCAACGATGAACGTTAGCTAACTTCCAGCTTACGGAGAACCCCGGGAAAGGTACGGTAAGCACTATTGACCTTAATATTGTTCTCTAATTATGGTGCATAAACACAAAACCGAGACCATACCCCAGGTCTCTGCTCTCAGCTGGGAGAAAGCATTTGTGAAGTGTGAGTTGTTTTTTATCTTCTCTTCAACCACAACACAAGAAAATCATTCGTGGCTATGAAGCACTTGGCTAGTAGTAGGAACAAGTACAGTACTGCAGTGATAAACTACACTGCTTCAGATATAAATGGTGAGTGCAGGTTTAGATGAACCTTCCGCCATTTCTTCATTGTTTCACATATACCGCCGTTGAAGATCCTCCCGAGCAGAACATGGTGGAGGTTGCCAATTAATGGTAGAGGAAATGGACCTTAAATTATCTTTGTCTATGTATGGGTGGAACGAAAATATTCAGGAGATCTAAAGAAAGAAAGGTGTTTTCTTTTTGAAGCAGTTTCAGCGCAAAACGTAAGACATACCCGGCGGATAGCGTCGGACTATTCTAATCCATTCGAAAACCAAAAATGCTGTGATGAAGGCGATACCGCAGACCAATGGTTCCACAAGCATAATCAGAACGTCGAGCTCTACGAGGACTGAGGAATTCGGCACTGGTTGTTTAAGGTGGCCCTAACAGTTTTATCGACAAATGTGACAAAAAAGATAAAAATTGTTATCATCATGTGACAGGCACAAGGATTCCAAATGCAAAAAAACAAGACGCGAGACTGTTTTTGCCGCTGATCATTGCTCCTGATAATGGAGAATTCCGGTTGCTTATGCGGGAGGAAACCAATTATGTTTGATGGTTACGACTATGCGTCGAACTAACCGTACCTACTGCTGTACGCTCACTGCATTGAATAGCATTGATTTTTGCGATTGACTACAGCTAGGTAGTCTTCTCAAAAAATTGTCGGAGGGTGTGGCCGAGAAGCGAGGCGAGATCCATACGAAAGATGTGGGAAGGGCTGTTCCATGTGGGAGGGTTTGGGGACATCTAATACCCAACTTTGTGAAGAGCGTGGCAGGTCAGGTTCAAGCGGCAGACTTCACTTATAATGGACGATATCAGAACATTTGATCACAGAATTCCTTTCATATAGTCTTGAAGTTTGCGTGCATACAGCCAGGGTCGATGGAATCAGAAGACTTGCAGCACGAGAAGGTCTAGTTAGTTAGGTACCTGCCGACTCTTTGCTGCGATCCTTCTTCATCGATTAGGCAGGGCGGTCCTTAAGAAGGATGGTGTGAAGGGATGGGAACTCCCTTTGGAGTCCGCGGATATCCATAGAACGCTCCTGAGCCTTTCTAAGACGTGAAACCTTTCTGCTGAACAGTTAGAATGTTGTTCAGCGTTAGTGCGTGCAGAAAAAGCTAAGATGGACCACGCCGTGCGCCCGCCGCGATTGGTCAGAAAAGGCTGTAAGCTTTACAACTTCAGCAAAATATATCAAGGAGTGGTGACTTCGTGATCTCAGCCGCTGCGATGCTTTCAGTGAAAGAACCGTCAATGAACTCCTGATAGTTGACTACTATCTTTTTAACTGACAAGAGCTAACACTACCAGAACCGACATTGAAGTTTTTTGATTGTTCCTTCGCTGGAAATCTTACCGAAATTGCGCGATGACCACTTTGGGCTTCTTACATTCTCGAAGTTGTAGAGCGAAGCCTAGCGAATATGAACATGACTATCGTTGAGAGAATACGGGATAGTGTTCCCATGGAAAGGGCCTAAAAAGCGCCAATTTCAACATGTGAAAAAATCACAAAAAAAAACAGCGGAGGTGCAGCAACCTAATAAGATTACTTTCGTTTTGGTAACAAGCCATTTTGTTCCTGCAATCTTTCAGATTTCCTTTTTAGCGTTGTTTCTATGCACAAGGTCATATGATTCCATCAATACAATATTGCCTTTTCGTCTTTTGATTTTCCGCCATTATCTTTTTTTTCGTTATTGGTTGTACTACTAATGACATAATGACGAAGTTGTTCCATTTCATTCTTTTCATTCCTACACCATTATTTTCTAGTTCTAGGTTGTATTGATGTTCCTAGTACATGTAGAGTAATGACGTTACCCGATTTTACTTACTTACTTACTTCGATACTTAGATGGCCCGTCGTCCCGTGTCGTGCGGGCCCCAGCATCGCTACCATTCGATTCGTTCTCGCGCCACCGTCATCCAGGAACATCGTAGACGATGTTGGCGAAAGTTGTGATTCCTTTCCAGCTGAGCGTTTCGCTGGTTCATCCGTATTTTCAACACATCGGCCCATCTCGTTGGTGGTCACTCTCGAGGTCGTTTCGTTTCTCTTGGGATCCATTCCAAAGTTCTTTTTGTTCATCTATCGTCTTCCCTTTTCATTATATGACCAGCCCATCTATGTTTAGCCTTCGATACGTATTCCGCTGGGTCACGAAGGCGAGACATTTGTCGCATATCGGAGCTGCGAAGCCCGGCCTGATGTTGGGTGCGCCGGCTGTACCTGAAAAGACAACGCTCGAGCGTTCTGTGTATGGTACGTAGCGCCTTCGACGTGGCCGCAGTGTCCGCCCACGTCTCCGCAACATAACAGAGCGCTGGAAGAACTGTAGAGTCGAAGAGATAGGCACGAAGGTCGGGGTCCGCCAGTTGATCTGTGGCTTACCTCAGAGGGCCAAACGCGGCCCACGCCGCTCTTCTTCTTCTATCCAGCTCTTCTATGAGGTTGTTCTCCATATTCATTGATCTTTCAAAGTACACATAGGACGACGTCTCCTTTATATCACATCCATCCAGTTCTATTCGCTCTCCTTCGCAGTATGCATTCTTCATGAACTGGGTCTTCGCCCTAATTATTTGCAGTCCGATTCTTTTCCTTACTTCGTTCAGCTCGCAAAGCATCGCCTCCGCTTCATTGGTGGTTTTCGAGAAAAGGACGATGTCGTCCACAAAACGAAGATTTGAGAGGAACCGTCCATCAACCCGGATGCCTTTCTCCTCCCAGTCGAGTGACCTCACTGCCCACTGCAATGCGGCAGTAAACATCTTCGGCGATACAGTATCGCCCTGTCGTACACCTTTCGCAATCGGAATGGCCAAGGGGAGCTGTAAGAGCTGTATCGTCGTGGAGCATCCAATATAGCAGTCGGCTAATGTTCTCACATATGACGCATCTACTCCCTGGTCGACTAGTGCTGACAATATAGCGTTAGTTTTCACGTTTACCCGATTTTAGTGCCGACAAATAAATAAAATCACGATTTTACTCATCTTTCTTCGATGCTGTTGAGTACTTGTACTGCTGCGCTACTGTTGCGTCGTAGGACGTTTCTGAGCCTTTCTGCGGTTGACCTCCTGCACAAACTGACCACCCCCTCCTCCCACGATACCAAGTATTGGGGGTGACACCGTAAAAGTGTTGCATTGGACTGCTGTGGTTCGGGTGCGATTGTTCTTCGTGTCAAGCGATCGTGTGTCTTGGTAAGTCCATTGCTATGCAGACTGAATTAAGGTTACGTGTAGAAGGTACTATAATTTTTTCCTTACAGCAGGATGGTTTTGTTCCCAACTTTGCGAATTTTTGACTGACTGACGTCATTATGCGGTACTGACGCCGACGTCCCTTAGCTTAAAGAACATTCAGTTAGAGTAGACCGCCAGCAGTGGTGCGGGGAGATGGGAAATCGAAGACAAACAAATTTTCTGCTGGCATTTCTCCACTGCATGATCCACGACTGACTGATAGCGGCTTTCATTGTAAACATCGCTTACAATTGTTTACTCACCTACGTTTCCCAAAAAACGGTGTCTTGATTTTCATTTCGAGGGTTGTTTTCCATTGCTATTTACCGTGTTCTCTTCCATACCCCTGATGTGTCTCATGGTCCTGCAGGTGACATTCCTGCGCACTAAGTGAAGTCGACAGATGACACATGATGAAAAGGTGTTATTACTGTAAGCGATAGCGGTCAAAGGAAAAGAAACGTAGGTCTTGGCTGTGGTGGGAGTTGACGAGGTGGGTAGAGGAGAAGCAACTAAGCAATGGCAGAATAGCAAAAGATATCTACAACAACATAGTGCCCTCAAATCGTCAAGCAAATCCTCCATGCGCTTGACGCCCCCATGGTTTTGATTATGTTTGACAGCATCTTATTATGTATAGTTGTGTGTAGGACAGTAAGTTGAGAATTTCTATTCAACGTCAGACGAAAAGAAAAAGATTGGATCTATCGTATATGTTTATGGCAGCATGTTTAAAGAATGACTGAGTAGGGTGAGTGGGCACATTAGCATGCGTATGTACCGTAACGTGCGAACACTGTACGTGATTTTCCACACACCATGACATTGAATGAATGCTAGCCATAGATTGAGCATGCATTTCATGGCTGTTACCAAATGAACGCTCTATATTTCTCCAAAGACTGAATACCTTCAACAACTGAATGCGGTGCCAACAGCCAATGACAGTAATATGATGCACTTCTGATAATGCATGAATATGCTTGTTGAATAGCAATGCATATGAATAGCATTCCTTCCCAAGAACTTCTCAAGATATGAATACTTCGAAAATAGTCAAGAAGAACAAGTTGTGTCAAGATTAGTGGTAACCAGCAGGCAGGAGCGATATGGATTTGTGTTGTGACAGGTGCAGAAGAATTGAAGAAACATTAGATTGGTGCAAAAATAATGCGCGTTTTTGGTTGCATCATCCTTGCCGCAAAATATTTCAGGTCATTCCTACGTACAGAATTTTATACTGATACTGCAGTCTTATACTGATATGAGAAATAGTAGCGCATTTCATGACGTTTCAAATGTTCTATCGAATATGTGCAAAATACATGTTTCGCATAATTTTACATTTTGCAACGGAAGAAACCAAGGTAGAATTCTTCCCAAATGCATCGCACCATGAACTGCTCACCACTATAATTTCGGCGAGAGCACTGTGAACAAATGCACACCACCATGTTAGTTCAAGAATTTTCGGCGTGGTGAGTACCGTTTTGAAAATTGGGAAGACCTTGTAGATTTTCCGAGAGACAGTGAATCCTGCTGATTTCAATCATCGAAGAGGACGCACTCGAAACCATACAGGCTATTCCTGTCGGATCATATGTGCAATTCTTTTCATTTATTTATGTTCTTTATGTCAGCTGAAGTAAGTGATAACTAACTCATTAACTGCACTTTTCGCATTGGGAACCTCTTCATCCTCATCACAGCTCGAAACCAACGCCGTAACTGGCGGGAATCACATTGGAGTGCAAATTTACAAAAAAAAAACAACCTGAATTTGAAGATAAATTGATGCCTACATAACGTATCAGACATATTCTCCATTTTGGATAGGAAAACACGTCAACCACACACCACCTTGGTTATTCCCTATCCCTCCTCATACATTATGGGAACGCTTTTGGTTTCTCAACAAGTTTGTGGCGAAGGCAACCTAATCTGCTACCCGCGGCCTGGTAATACGTGCACACAGAACCTTGCGCTATTCCTCCACCAGTGATAGCAGCATATCCCATTGCTCTGTCTCTCTCTTCATCTCTGACCCGAAACCGAACATCCTCGACAATCGTATTTTTATTACTATTTCTAGTATAATGTTTATTAATTATTTATCATTGATGTTTTTATCAATTTTGTTCTCCATCTGGGTCCCCCAAGGGGGAGGCCCCACTTCTTTTCCACGCACCCCTCTCGTCCACTTTCTGCGTCGTCACTGGGTGTAGGGCTGATCACACTTTATTTGAGAAGAATCTACTCGCTCACCATCCATGATTGCGAGAAAATCGCTCAAAATCTCCAATAGATCAGGCCTGCTATGCATTAGTTGGCTCCCAGTTAGATCCATGTGTCCACAATAAGCCCCAGCACGGCTTACCGGTGGGTAGGAGGGATGTGCATAATTACGATTTCCGATTTACGAATAACGATTTACGGCCATTTTTGGCGATTTTTTTGCGAGTTACGATTTACGAAAAATGGCTCAAATTTCGTAACAAATTCGTAGTAACTACAAGAAACGAAACTCGTCATAGCGTTTGTGCTTGGGGGTAAATATGCATGATTTCTCTGTGCTTGCATTTTGCAGCAAAGCTAAGAGTGAAACGTTTGTTTTGCTTGTAGTTTCTACTATTCGAAGAAGGCGGCATATAGCAATTTCATTATCGCACCCGTAGAGAAGATCTGTTGGAGCAGTGGAGCTCAAAGGTCTGAATGGAGTGCGACGAGAACACCGCAGCTCTGTTTTCCTGTTTCCGTAGGTGGAACAAGCTGTCCGTCCAGCCTATTTCCTTCGACAGAACGTTTTGCCTCGTTTTTAGGACTTCAACTGCGGTGTAATGTCTTATGCGAAAAGGTTTTCCTCCTGGTCGAACTCTCATGAACCAATCAGTAGTGACCATAAACGATTTGATAAAGTACAAGAAATAGTTCTTTTCAGGTATGCAGCATGCATTCGACTTTATTGATGATCGCAGAGGTATTGAATGCGTATGCGCCCTAAGCAGTGACTTGCTGGGAGCACTGGATACCGAGTCAGCGCTTTATCCTTTCAAACTCCTTTGGTGCCAATTCACCTACCCCACGGGGTGAGTGGCTTTGTTCGCACGGAAACACATTGAACACTCGACCACATTTACGTTTATTTCCACCTGAGGTGTTGCGGAAAAAGTTATAGATGACGCAGGACCATTCCTGAACACAACTGCATAAGCTTAAGATTTTAATTGATTTATATCGATGACCCATAAGGTTTGTCGGAGAGATTGAAACTAAGGTGGTCATGTAACCAAGCAGCAGTGATACAACCGTAACAGAACAATAACAAGAAGTAGTTTGTAGTTCGGAACTTATACAAAACCAACAAGAAAGGGGGAATACGCTAGATATCATTAAGTCGCATCCTCACAACCCAATACACTGAGTAAATCTACATCTCGTAAAAGTTTTTTAAGCGATGAAGAATCCTTCGCAGCCATCATTTCAGCCGGCAGTTTAAGAAGTCGATGAACTCGGCAACAGAAAGAGTTTTGAGCTACTTGCCTGTGTAGAGAGCCAAATCTAGGATCACATAAGCTGAAACTGACTCTTCGGGAGTTAATAGGAGAAAATGTCCAGAACTGTGAAGGATTCAAACTCATCTCACCTCTAAGAATCTTAAATCCCAGAAAAATATCTGCAAGCAATCTTCGGTAAAGCAAGGTTTCGATTGTAGTCGGGGACAGCCTGGGGTAGTCTCTATTTGGAAAAGCACGATAGAAGAGAACTCTCATAAAAGTCCGCTGCACATTCTCCAATTTCAGGACGTCTTTTTTGATGGCTGGATTCCATAGTGGGCTACAGTATTCTAAAGCTGGGAGAACGTATGCTTTATACAGCTTTAGCAATATGGAGACTTCCGATGTGTTTACGTTCCTCAGCAAAGAATACAGTATTCTTGTGGCATTGGTAACCGTGTCAATATGAGAACGGTATCGAAGAGAAGCGTCTAGAGTAATGCCAAGATCGCGAATTCGTTGTTTAGTTTGTAATGGAACGTCGTAGTCAAAATCGGCAGTTAAGCAACCCAACTTGAGGACAAGCAACCCAAATTGAGGACCTGGCACTTTGTGAGGTTAATCTTTATCCGCCATTTCTCATCCCACTTCAACATTTCTTGAATAGATAGTTTCAACTTCTCTTGAATAGTTTTTTGTTCACTAGGATCATTATTAACATTAACATCGATCGTAGGAAACATAGATTTTTATATCGTCTGCATATGCTGCTATACGGATAAGAGGGTTTTCAACATGTCGGGAAGATCCAAGGTGTAGATATTGAAGAGAATTGGTGAGAGAATACTTCCCTGGGGAACTCCCGAAAAGCACGGCTTTGATGAGAATATCTCATCTTGAAAACGAACTGAAAATTCCCGAGAATTCAAGAAGGATACGAACCAGGATAGGAGATTACCTCTAACTCCAACTCCAAGTTTAGAAATCAGACTTAAGTGGTCAACGGAATCGAAGGCTTTACTGAGATCGAAATAGACAACCTCAACACATTTTTCGTCCTATCGGCAGTGACGGAGAACAATGCCTTAGTCTTTTCAAGTAGCTCAGAACCCCACTGTACGTCACGGTTGGAATTGGGCATTCAGAATCGCAATACGAATTCAAGATTGGACAAGAAGTATTACCGATGTGGAAAACACTCGCAAAATATTCTGATAAGGCATTCGCTTCATCCGATGTTGTGAAAAATCTACGAACGTTTTCGTCTTGGAGTGTTAGCGCACATTTTTTCGTCAAAATCCGTTGAATAATGAAATAAAATAATTTTCTCATGTTCTTCTTTATTTTATGTTCTTTGTAGCTATGAAAACGGCGTAAATGCTGGCTTAATTTCCGGCATACATTTTTGAAGGCACTGCACCGAATCGGATCAGACATTTCAAGAAACATTCTTCTTTTCTGGTTCATAAGATACATGGACTATGTGGTGTTTTGAGAGGTACAAAACATGCAATGAGGTTCTGAATCACATCGATGAAACGATTGTAGACATTGTCGACGTCAGTGTAATTGGAAAATAGATGGAACCAGTTCAGGGAGAAGAGCTTGGTACTGATGGCCGCGAAGTTTGCTAACTTGAAGTCACGACGTTTACAAGCGTTAGGATTTGAGTTTTTAAACCGAATTGAAAAAGGTACCACATTGTGATCTGAATCCCCCAGAGGTGGAAGGATTCCGTTGATGGTGACCAGATCAGTAGCAGATAACACAACATCTAAAGTACTATAGAAGACCCTCGAGTGGGATACTGAACTAGCTGCTCCATTCCAAGTGAATCAAACATCTCGAGGAATTTCTTCGAAGATGAAGATTTGGCGAACTTGAGCTTTCAGTCAATATCATTAAGGTTAAGATCCCCAAGAATAGTTATTTCATTGATAGATGAACACGTAACCGTCAAAAGAGATATGAGGTGATCGTCATCCTCACATCTAGAATTAGGCGGACGATAGATTAACACATATCGATGGCGATTCAGTATTTCAGAGTAGATGTCAAAAACGATATGATCGAAAGAAGCATTGAGAGGTGTTTCAATTCTTTCGAGAATTACATCGCCGCGAATCAGCACGCAAGCCCCCCCCCCTCCTTTCCTACCCACGCGATCTTTCCGCAACAGGGAATGTGGTAGATCAGCAGTTATTTCGGAGTCAGGAAATTTGGGGCTAAGCCATGATCCGGTGATAAAAACGAAAACGGGCTTGTGCAGAGAAATCAAGTAGTGAAGCTCCGACAACTTGTTGCTAAGGCTTCTGCTATTCAGAAGTAAGCAGGATAGACCTTGCGAGCTCAGTGGTTTTTTGAGCTAGAAGCCTTGAGCTTTGGGGCCAGCTGTAAGAAACTTTTACAACTTGTTCCCTGTAAACTACATAAACTTTACTACCGTTATGCTCTTTCAGGTTTAGTTCGCGTGCCTGCCTTCTTAGTTCCTTCTCCTTTTCACGCTGTTCACGGGTCAATGACCGTCGCACATAGATGTGGTCAAAGCCGTGTATGTGGCCCAACGTTGGTGCGTTGCGTAGGGCGTTTCGGAAAAAGCTCTCAGAAGGCAGAACGTATTTAATTAGGCTGGCTTTATCCGCAGTGAAGTCGCCCATCCTGTATATTTCGGTCGGGCGGGCTTCTACACTGAGGGCGCTCAGTACCTTGCAGGTTTCTGCTTCTGTATGAGCAAGCCGTTGATGTGGATCAGAAATACCTTCGGCTTCAGCGATACCAGCTATGACAATTGACCTCGTTCTCTTCTCAGACTCAATTATTCCCGGAGGTCGGGCTTAAGGAGTTGTATTAATTGGTACAATAAGGGAAAAGCTTCCGGCGCCGTGTCAGCTAGTATCGACTGAAGCCTTACAATTACCTCGTTTTTATCGGATCCTGTGGCGAATGCGCTGACAGTAGGTTGAGTCGCAGGCTGAGAATCCGTCTTAGAAATTCTAGCGTTTGAGGCAGATCTGAGGGTAATGGATGGTGCGGGTGATCAGAGAGAACAGATTATCGACCGCTCAGGGGCGCAGACAGACGAGACTACTCGCGAAGAACTCGCTAATTTGCGATTTTTCCAACATCTCTCTATATCCAACACTCTCCAAGGGTAGCTTGGCGGAAATTCGGTTTTTCAAAGATGTCTTCGTTTTCAAGCCCACGAAAGACCAGTGCTGGGGCCTGAGCCACATGCATATTTGCTGGGTATTCCTGACGTAATTACGCCAAACAGGTGCGTATCTGCAAACTTCAATGGGGCACTCTTTACATTTCATGAGCAACAAGCATCACTACAGAATATATGAATGCAACATAATATATGAACACATGCTATACTTTGCGGAAGTTCGAGGATGATCAGCGTAAGGCCGTCTCCTCTTTGAGTAAGAATGGGAGTATAGAAAAGCTGGACGGTGCCAATCAAACTGAGCAAGTGCCAGACAGGTCTTTGTTAGAAGATCTGCTTTGTGGAAATACACCAGGGCGAAGCCGGGAATCAAAACTTCAGCGGAAGAAAATCACGGTGATTTCGCATTGGCTTGCTGCAAACACCATCCACTGCAAATCCTGAGCAGTTGAGCAGTGCCGCTGGAATGTCAACGAAATGATGGAAACTTCGTTGTATGAGCACGATGTTGGAAAATAAAAGGAATCTAATTCTCTCTCTTGATCTCCAGCACTATGTCGTACAGCGGACCATGTATGGACTGTACAAGTTATGTAGGCTACATGTCTTTGCCTCCCTTAAAGACCTCTCGACCACCGTCTAGCACCTCTTCGACCATTTCCACGACTTCCTACGAGGGAATTTTTCCAAATACCAAAAGCGTCCCGGACAAAGTTTTGGAACTACCGCGGAGTTCCGAAATCAACCAAGAGTGACGCAATTCGGGCAATGTGGAGTCAACCGTAACTCGAGTAATAAGGTAAAACCGACCAACATGGAGATATGAACACTTCACCGCGCCCGAAATCAAGAATGTAGGACCATGAATCCCTCCAAAAGTCATTCAATCACATAGAACTAGTTACAGCACTAGTGCTTCCGTAAGACGAGCCGCAAGCAGGATTGCCCTTGGACTGTGCTACTGCGTCAGGTTTCAGCTTCATTAATAACATGCAAAAATTCCTCTTTAGTAAAAATTTGTCAAATTTTCGTTTTTATGCAAATAATCCCAGGAGTACATTTATCTGACACGAGCTTTACCCGATATTCGACGTTAAGAATGTGATTATCAGGGCATTCCGAAGTAAATTTTGAAGAAAAAAATAGCGGAGAAATTTTCATGTTTAATCACGGCTCCTGATACATGTGGCTAGGTGAAGTCAAGCAAGAACATACCACTATAAAAATTGGACGAAAACATGCCACTTGATATGTCGATCGTTCTATCTGTCTCGAAGCTCCGCGGAAGTTCCGAGAAGTGTTAAGCTCCGTCCCGAAGCTACTTTTTTCTCTGCGTCTCCATGCGGAACTTGCGCGGAACTTGCGCGGAACTCCCGAAGAAATCGACAAATGACGTCATATATCCGTGTAAGTTCCGAAAATCCGGCTCCACTAGCACACGGAAATATGACATCACTTGTCGATTTTTTCGGGAGTTCCGCGCAAGTTCCACAGAAGTTCCGAATGGAGACGCAGAGAAAAAGGTAGTAAACGAGGCTCCGCGGAAGTTCTGAAAGTTAGTCTGGGATGAGAAAAATGTTTTCAAGGCATCCGTTGATGCAGAAGTCTTGCACCTACAAGGAAGCAAAAACACCAAGGTAAACTCAAAAAGGAACTGCCATACATTTTGGCTTTTCTTAAACTCGTTACAGAATAATGTTGGCTGCAAAGAAAATGACGAAGTGTCGTTAAAACGTTTGCCGCGGTCCGCAATCCATCATTCTGTGGGCACTTTGATTTTACGGTAGCTAAAATCCACACAAATGTCTTATTAAACGGGAATTGAAAACATTTCGCGTATAAAATTAGCCATTCATAGGAAATCTGCTATATAAGGCGTTCGGGAAACACGTCGTTGTGGGTTTCTTTTGATGTTTCCTATTTCTAGATTCCTAGTAGCCTCCTTGTTTTAGCTTAAGGTTTTCTATTGAGGTGCGGCTTCTGTCGGCGAACCTGCTCAGGGAGATAAAATCGCTCTTCCAAAATGCAGGTAAGCCACGGTGGTCCAGTGCCATGAACTCTTGCTCAAATTTGGATGCGAAATCCAATGCAGCTGACACGGTTTTGCTTGGTCTTGATAACACTAATTATCTTCCGAACCTGATTTTCCACCGCCAACTTCAGCAACTTTGTCCAATTTTAATGAAGAAATGTCTCGCACCTATGTAGTCCAAAATGAAAGAACTTTGTCTTTATACTCATTGCCAACTACTAAGCATACTGCACTGCACATATTCAAGTTTTTAAAGTTAAAATTAAATGATCTGGAGGCTGTTGTAACTTAGAATATGTTGTAATTGAGTTGTATGACATGTAAAGCACCTACGTATCACGTGCGAATACCGTGATCTCAGGGAAGGATTCTGTTCAAAATATAGTGTAGATCACAAGAGGAGCATAGTGGGAGATTCTATGTACAGCAAGGCTAGACGAAAGCTTATGAGGTGCTTCTCAACCAGTAGAACCGCTTATGATATCCATGTGCTGATGAGAAAATAGGAGAGGAAAAAAATGTCATTTTTCGAGGTTTTACGCATTTGATCGAATTCATATGTTTCCATACCCAGAAAGGGACAAGTTAGAAATCAGTGGAGGTGTACCTTCGGCAATAACTTGCATATGTTTTGTACCATGGCAGCAAAACGATATATCAAAAAGTGTTCGCATTTTGGTTGGGATTCGTAAAACATAACCGCGCAAAATTAGATTAGTAAGCCTAACTTTAACGTTCTCTATAACCTATCACTATGTGTTCTACAACCCATCAAAGTATTGAATGTTATAAAATGAAGAAGAGAAAAAAAAGAGAAATTTCGTCACCATTCCACGGTCCGAATCCAGATTCGGAAACTCTACCAGGGGACGTTTGCCGAAATCTGCGACATAAACAAACAGATTTATTGTTCACACTCAAGTATTGACTGCAAAGAGAAAAATAACAAATTTCAGGTTATAAACCGGCTGGTCACCTGCTTAGTTGTTTTATTGTGCAACAGGGCTGCTGCTATTTCAGACGATGGTAACTTTCAGACTGTTTCCTGACAATTTTCCAGTTCTAGTTATCGCTTTCGGTTCAGAATGTGCTAATTATCACGAACTGCGCTCACTAAGTGACTATGGAACATTCGTGGAGGACTGCGCCGGCAAGAAAGTCCTTGGCTTCGAAGCTGGAACGTCGAACAAATTCTTTGCATCGAAATTGACCCAGGATGAATTCAACAGCTTGTTCGCCAATGCAGTCAAGGTGTCGTTCTTCATCTACGTCGAAAACACCAAATTCGTCGAGTTGAAGATGCCAAAACTGCGCGAATTGGTTGGAGGTGAGCGTTTGCACTTCTAATAGAGAATATCTCTATTTCTTTTTTGCCGTCACCCTAACCTTTTTAGGTCTCTCGATCCGTAATAACCGTCGCCTGAAAACTTTCCACATAAACAGAGCGCACAAGTTTGTCAGGACTGTTAATGGACCTACTACTGTCACAGTTGACGGTAATCCAGTGCTAAGCCAGCAAAGTTATGCCGAGCTGCGACATCTGTGCGACTACTGCGACATCTTCGAGTACACAAGTATGAGCACAGGCTTTTTTTCCAAAGATTTGAAAGTGAAAATGTCTTTCTGATTTCAGAATGCAGCGCTCTGGATCCCGTGCAGCCAGCCTTCTACTCCCAACTAGTCAGCAAATGCGCTGGAGAGCGTATCATCAAGCAAAAGCCGGGCGCACGCTTCTATTTGAAGGCGAATAAAATGTCGCAGCAGCAGTTCAACGCGCTGTTCTCCCAGGCAACCCATGTGGAGCTGTGCATCAACTTCCAGGACATGCAATGGAAAGAGATTACATTCCCGAACCTTGTTCGACTCATCCCTTGCGGCTATGGTGAGCTAAGTGGCCGTTGGGCAGTGTGGAGCATTGTGCCTAGAAAGGGGTGGACCTGACTCATATGATTGGTCGATTCAATGAAAGGGCCAGTAACAGAGATTGGTTGGTCCACCCCTTTAAGGAAAACATTCGCCACAGGACAATAAAGTTTGCCTTGGCATACCCCAGAATTGACTGTTTATTTTCAGGAGACCCTTCACTGAATATCGTTCACAACCTGTACTTAACCTCCATTAACCTACCTGTCTACCACTCGGAAGGCTTTGGTCGGCTCAATTCAATGACCAATGTGGTCCTCAAGAACAACTTCGTGCTTCCACCCGCAGTCCTTCAATCGCTGAAAAGTCACTGCCGTTTCTGCAAACTGCAACAATACAAAGGTATTTTCTAGAAATTACCGGGAGAAGACTGCATCTCTTCTGAACAGACCCATCTTTACAGAGTGCGACGACCTGCGTTCACAAAGCACCAAGAACGCCACCGAATTCGTGGATATGTGCGGAGGAAAGAGGATCTTTAAGCCGAGGAAGGGCCACATACTCATTCTCGACATCTCCTTGCTAACCCAAGAGCTAGTTGATGAACTCTTCATGGACGTCACATACATCCAGATGTGCATCACGTTGCGGTCATCGCAGATTAGAAACCTACGTATGCCTCATCTCAGGGAGATGCACTCGTGCCAGAAAGGTAACAGCAGCTGCAGGATCAAAAACAAGAAGCTTTATCCTGATTTTCAGGTCGACCTGCGTTCTTAATTGAAGGAAATCAGCAGCTGGAATTCATTGAAGTCTCACCACAATTCAAATTCAACGTAGATGAGTACCTGTTCGCCATCCTTAACAACCCCAGATTGCGGCGTGACATATACTACAAATTCGAACCGTGCAAAGGATGCGTTGTTGAGTACTACGGAACGAGTAAGTTAGCTAAAAATAATAAGCATACCAACCATATGACTTAGCTGTTCCTAAGGTTAACCTCTAAATTGAACCCCCTACCTCGTCCAGAAGTGATAACTTGTTCCAGGATGCGGACTGGAACGAGGCGGATACGATTCAGCCGCACAACTGCTCGCAAACTGTGCTGGAAAACGAAAGATTGTGTTCAAGCATGAAATCGTGGTCACTGAACTCCAATTCCAACTGCTCTGTTCGCAAGCCGTACACATGAAGATGTGCTTCAAGATTGTCA
Source organism: Ancylostoma caninum (assembly GCA_037903475.1). Lineage (NCBI taxonomy): Eukaryota > Metazoa > Nematoda > Chromadorea > Rhabditida > Ancylostomatidae > Ancylostoma > Ancylostoma caninum. The sequence goes on from JBAJFG010000186.1 coordinate 34,941, forward strand.
ACACCAACTACAGGCAAATCAGATGTCCGTATCTACGGTACATTGAGCCATGCCAACCAGGTGAGCATTGGCACTACACCTTCACTATTGTTTTTATCGTGTTAAATATACTTTCAAGCTTTGAAAACGATGTTTCGATGTGTGATAATTTGAGACTTTACAGTCAGAAAATTCTTCACGCGACGCTGAGTATAATGGTATGCAAATAGCTCCCAAAAAGATTCAAAAGACACAGTTATGAACCTGTTCTTTTTGGAGAGTCTGAGGTGCCCGTCGCGACAGCTACCACAGGAAGTTGCGCTCCTGACCTCTAGATGCCAGCAATTGATGCTACCGCTGCCACGACATGCCGCAGCTCGTTGTGGCAGCTGTCGCAGCGGCCACCTCGAACTCTCCAAAAAGAAGCGGTTTGAGACGAGCTTTCCGGCAATTTTGTAAATATCATTGTGATCAGCATCACCTTAATATTCTTTTGATGCTATACTCGGAATCGGTCTGAAACAAGACATTGTCCTTGAGAGATGCCTCCCTATGAATTGTAATCAAATATGGTGTTCGTTCTGGAGCACTAGCATTACATCTGTTCCCCTCTCCTTTCAATTTCGAATTAACGTTCTTCTGCCAGAAAACCTCTCAACTTCTTAGAAAACAACTTGCAACCGTTGAAACGTTGGAATCAACTCTTGAATCTGTAATTCTTTGGACTTTCAATCACATTTGCAAAAATGTGCAGTTTATGACAAGGTCTCTCTTTTATCACGTACACGACCGCGTGCGCGACCGGTCGAGCACGCTCGTTTTGATATCATATCTTCGTGAAAAGATAATATTGGCTAATATGTTTCTGGTAATATACTAACAAACATGTAAGTTTTCTATTCAAGCAATGGGCAAAGCAGAGGTTTTCACTCGCCCTTTCATGAGGTTTTCGTGACAAAATGTGACAGCTGGAACAACGACAAAGTTTTGAAAAAAATCCTAGCAGTAAACGATCAATATACTACAAATGTGCGAGAAAATGTCAAGAACTACGACCGAAGCAACAATTCTCATTGAAAAACGCAGCGTTTCTTCTTAGAACGGAAAAAATTGCTACCGCGTGGGACCACGTGCTCGACGCACACGGGACCACACACCCGAAAGCGCGCGTGTCCCACGAAGCACTATATGCTCAAAATCGGTCCTGTCGCGAACGTCTTCTCAGTTTCTCTTGGTTAGTTGCTGGGAAACGGCGAAGAGTTCACGAATAACGACTGTGCGGAAGGAATTCGACGGGCACACTTCTTCACAATACTCATTATTCTGGAAACACTTCTTCTAGAGAAAAATATCGCTTTGGGAAAAATTCCATGTTCCAGGGAAGCAAGTGTTCACAATTGTTGGAAATCCGTACTTGGCTATCATCGACATCCCTATCACGGTGACGTATCCACCGAAGGAGAAGATTCTGTTGGTGAAGAAGAATCAAAGAGTTCCTGCGACAACAATTACGAAACTGAAGCAGATCTGTCCGATTTGTGAGATCGAGGGCTACTTCTCAAGTGAGTTTCTCATCAAGATATCTAGAAATGTACGAAACAAATCTTCTTAAGTCATCCACTCCTTTCTCATAATTTTTGATGCTGTATACCGTCATAAAATTCGAAAAAATCGTTCCAACCTTGTGATATTTCTTTGTCAAGCTGGTACAATGTATTAATGCTCCGGAAATATATAATATAAGAAAGTACATCTATGCACTTCAGGATGCAGCGGCCTGGGACCAATCACGAACGTCATGGAGTTTGTCAGGAAGTGCACCGGACAACCGTTCATCGACGGAAGGGAAGGAGTGATTTTGGAGGTTGACTTGTCCAAGCTAACGGAGGCGCAAATAAATGGACTGTTCGCTGAGGTCGTTGAGATGAAAATCTGTGTCACGATTAAAGGATCGTCCATCAGAAGGCTGAGGTTCCCAAAATTGACGAGATGGACGGCGTGCGCACCTGGTGAGAATTTTTTGGCACGTTCACTCAGGGCAGATCACGGGAAATTTCTCGAAATTCGGTCGGTTCTAGATAACTAAATTCGATATATCATAGGCTCGCATAGGTTCGATAACGAAAACGTTACTATCCACACATATACTGAACATTAACCTTATTACGAGACCTACTCATTTAAAACAGAAACAAATCATGATGTATAGTTATTCTTAGTTATTCTTTTCCAGGCAGACCAGCCCTAACCTTAATCTATAACTTTAATCTGGTATCCGTGGAATTCCCGATGTGCAAGGGAGGTTGCATCAGTGGAGCCGTCATCCAATACAATCCTCGCCTACCAAAGAGTATCATTGAGATCATACTCAGGTACTGCAGTAACTGCGTGGTGGAGCTTTACGTGCCTTGTGAGTTCTTCCATTTTCACTGAGAACGAAATCCAGAAAGCAAGAGTTGAATTTAGCATGCGGCCTGGGAGTTGGAGGTTTTTCGATGCTCGACTTCGTCAGGGCTTGTGCTGGGAAGCCGTTCATCAAGCCGGAAGGTGTCGTCGTTGTGATTGACTCCAACCAAGTGTCGGAACAGGAATTCAACGCGTTCTGCTCTAAAGCCGTCTACATGGAAGTCTGCATCAGGATCTCAGATTCCAATTGGAGGAGCATAAGATGTCCATACCTCAAAGAGATAAGGCCATGTGCACCAGGTACGTTTTTAAAATGACTGTGCCTAAGCAAGAGGTAGAACTATCAAAAAGATCAGAGTTCGTCACTGTTTCAAGTAGGTCGACAAAGGACGGAGGAAATGCGAACACTACATGCTTCTATGTCAGAAATTTTCATACTCTATACCCAATGATTATTCTGTTCTTGAGAATTTCGCAAAACGTTTACTAAATTTGCGCAATTTCCAGGAAGACCCGTATTCGAAATTGTCAATAACATGCATCTGTCGACCATTGACATTCCTTTGACCGTCACTTTCGCACCTGACGTCATCGCTTTCATTATCAAAGGAAACCCTCTGCTACCTGTAGACTGGCTGAGACAGATGCGCAGAAGGTGCAAGAGATGCCAGATCGAGGAAGCCACTGGTTTGTCTGCATTTCCAAGCCTAGAAGATCGACCTGTGTCCTGAAAGAGCTCAAGGTTGGTTTCAGGCTGTGGTCTCTCCCCGTCGGAGTACACCGATAAGCAGCTTGTGCAGGCATGTGCTGGGAAGACCATTATTCGTCCAGCTAAGGGCTTCTTCCTCACCCTTAGTTCGATGAAAGTGACTGAGGCGGAGATGAACCGAATGTGCTCACGAGCCGAATTTATGGAGATTTGCATCACCATTACGCAATCAGCCTTCAAATCCTTGCGTTGCCCGAAGTTGAAACAGCTCAAGCCTTGCCTCCCAGGTTTCCGTTCGGATTATCCTTGCCCTTCCTTGTATAATACAGTAACGCAATTCATATTAATGTTGATGATGGTGGCCTAGTTTTCATTTTCAGGACGACCAGCTATCAAAATTGTGGACAATCCATTCTTCGAAATACTCGAGTTTCCCACAACGGTTAAGTACCCACAAAGATCGCCAATCGTCGAGATAGCAATGAATCCGAGCCTTCATCCGAACATTCTTGGAAAGTACAAGCCTTGGTGTCCTGGCTGCAAAATCCTTCCAGACTATGGTTGGTCACAGTGTACTATCACCAGCATTAAGTAGTACTAATTCTAACAGCATTAATGTCATTTATGCCCAGCTTGAGAGCGTAACATCCACCAAACACTGTGAGCACATGTATCAGTGAGAGTTGTCAGCGCAATCGTGTTGACAGCCCTAGATCGTTGACACCGTTACCCTGGGTAATCTTAGTAATGCGTGCCAGTCCTGATTTAATCTTAGCTATACTAGAGAGGAAAATGTGTCAAAAAAGAAGATCTTTTCGAACTTCATGCACCAAACAAGGAGAAGGATGGCTTACACTTCAGGTCATGGATATTTATTCTGTACCCGAACTCAAAGAAATAGCATTTGGAAGAAAATTGCGTTGTTTCCAAGGATTGAGAACCGCATGTGCATCGAAAAATATTTGTTCAACATATGTGCCCTTGTTGAATATACAGATGAGAATGGTTAATTTATAGAGGAGCTTAGTTGTTGTTTGCAATTTTTACGCCCAATTTTTTACATTTTTTAATTATCCGGTAAGAGAAACCGGCGCCAAATGCACCAGTACCAATCTCTTTGTGCGTAAATCGCTAAGTAAGTTCTCAATCGGCAACCGGAACGCAACGATAATAACTGCTAACCCTGCTCAGCGGTGCGACTTATAAGGCAAACACCCTCATTATGTCACATACTATAATCACTGGGTTAGGTACCGTAGATCCAGAAGTTCACAAACCCATCTAGTATGGTATTTATCTATGGTAAGCGCAAGTTTATCCATGGTAATCGCGATTACTCCTGTCCACCCTTTTGCTTGGCATTTGTCAAATCGGTTACCCCTCCCCCCCCCCTAGAACACAGAGTGACGTGTCAAGTAACCCATACCTCCTTGCAATCTGCTTAGTCATCAGGTTAGCTGATGATAAGAGCAACATTTCTTAAGAATTTAGGGATTTTTAGTAATTTTTCCATGATATTCCCTCAGTGTGACTGATGTTAACCAGCTTGAATCAATTGCTTAAAGAGCAATATTGTATCCAGAAGCGTAGTTAATTCAGCAGTAATAGCGATGTTCGCTCCAGAAGCGCATCAGTTTGGACCCATCAAAAGAATGGTTTTCCATTTTTTCAGTGTGTGGCATCACAAAACCGCACTTTACCACGAAAGAACTCGTTGCCGCCTGCGCCGGCAAGAAGTACATCAAACCAGCGAAGGGTGTCGTAGTTGTCGTGAAGTCCAGCGATGTTACCGAGGATGAATTGAACCGAATGTGCTCCAAAGTCGAATACATGGAGATCTGTATCGAAATCACCAACTCACAGTTCAGAAGTCTACGTTGCCCGAAACTGAAGACGTTGAAGCCATGCATGCCTAGTAAGCGATATTCAGCAATGAATGGGCCATTCTCCCCCTTTTATCTTCCCAAGTGGGAAAAACTTTGTTCACTTCAGACCGACCGGCGATCAAGATCGTGAACAACAAGTACTTCTCCATCCTCGTTATTCCAACTACTGTGACCTATCCTCCGAATGTGAAGATTATTGAGGTTCGAAAGAATCCAATGCTTCACCCCACCATCATCGACGCGCTCCGAAAATGGTGTCCAGGCTGTGTCCTCTCTCTGGACTACGGTATGCTTTCATTAACATTTAATGATTTTGTTGTATTTGAGAACGTCTTCCTCTCTCTAACACCACAGAATAACGAAATTCTATTACAGCTTGCGGCTTGAATAAGAAGACCTTCACCATGAAGGAACTCGTGCGCGCCTGTGCCGGCCACGAAGTCATCCGACCACCACCGGGTGTACTCATCATCATCACCTCCGACATGGTGACCGAAGATGAACTGAATCGCATGTGTGCTAGAGCCGTATTCATGGACGTCTGCATCGAAATCAAGAACTCGAAGTTCAAGAGTTTGCGCTGTCCGAATCTGAAGGAGTTGAAGCCTTGCCGACCCGGTGAGTGAACGATGGTCTCCGGAAAAACTAAAATATCTCATGGAAAGGTTCTGTTAGTGGATACGGATCGGATATAGGAGACTTCAATGGTGCGGACCCGTTAGCACGCGCCACACGCCTTGTCAATCGAGAATGAGGAAAGTGATGTGCGCCAAAGGATTGTGCGGATGCGCAGGCAGTCAGAGGGCCAAGACGCGGACTGTGGGGCGCGTGCGAGCGAGTCCGCAACAGTGGAGTCGCATATAGATGAAGCGGACGAGGCGAATGCTTATAGATCTGACTTCCTCACACCAGTTCTCTAATCAAGTAAGGATACTATGGGGGTGCGAGAACTCGTAACGATGTGTATACTCTCAACTACCGCTTGTGACGCTGATTTCTAATCCGTTTAGCTTATCTACTGTGGAGCCTCCTATGAAGGGCATATATGCGGCCTGTCTAAAACGGCCAAATTTGACCTCTGAGTTAGATTCCAGTGAAAATACCAGAGCTACCTCGAGCTGTTATACTAATCTAAAGAGATTAATTTTTTCCAAAACTTCCTTGGATTCGAGTAGTTTCTTGCGATCTTTTAGCGAAACACATTCCAGATGCTAAACTAGCCTTATCCAAACTTCGTTCATGCCGTCCGACTCTTCACAGAGTATTCCACAACAGCAGATAAGGCAAACGGATTTGAAATCAGCGTCACAAATTGTATTTGCCAATATGCATCTCGTTACGAATCGGACACCCCCACCCTTCCCTAGCAAAAAAATATTCTTATTTTTACGCCCGTCCAAATACAAAGATGGTGTATTATGGATCTCCACTAAAGTCCTTGAAGGCCTTGAAGCAGTATTTAGTGACTCAGCTGCATCTGCATACTATATAAGTTATCCGATGAGGTGAAGGTATAGTTAAGAAGATTGGGAAATCCTGTATTGATCAGCAAGAGAGCAGTGCTTAACATTTAATTGCTTTCTCACAATTTCGAGAGAGTGTACATGTTTGAAAACTTCCTGAGAAGTGAAGATGCCGAAAAACCTCTCTTCGAACCCCTTCCTTCCGGAGAATTTCACACGCTCGGTGCGACAACTACCACAAGGAATTACTGTTCCAACACGTTGAGCGCCATCAATCAATATCCTTGCTGTCACTGAATTTCGCAATTCCCCAAGTCAGCGTGGTGACTGAAGCAACGGGGACATGGTGAACGCTGGAAGGAAGGTGTTCAGAAAGGGGTTTTCTGGCACTTTTGCAATCTGGCACTTCTATACTTTTATAAGGAAATATGTATACCATTATGACGTTACACGAGTGATCTTTTTATTATTTTGAGCTAGAACATTGCCTTTGAAATGGTTGGGGGAGTCAGAAACAAAGGGTCAGGAAAACTTGAAGACTTGTCGAGAATGGTTATTACTTCTTGCTTGGTGATTCTGACTAACTTATTTTTTACTGTTACTGACTTTCAGGGAGAGCCAAAACTGCTTCATTTCCTATTACATCGCGCACTTTTTATTTAGTTTTCATATTTGCCATGTTTCAGGTCGACCCGCTCTCAGAATTGAGTACAACGTCAACTTCGAAGTGCTCCTCATCCCTCCAAATGTGAAATACCCACCAGGCGCACAGATCATCGAAGTCAAACGAAATCCACCACTTCGAAAAGATATCATACGTCAACTTCAGCGCTGGTGTCCACACTGCAGAATCACTCCCGACTACGGTTTGTTGATCTACCCTACATAAGGACCAGTTTTTTACCGTTTTTTTTTTCAAAATACTGCTAATAGCGCATTTGGACGCAACGCAATTCTATTCGAGAACTGCTGCACTATGAACAGGGAGAACAGCAGCAGTCTATAATTGCTCCAGTCCAAATTGCAAAAGCTTCTGCCCGCACGGTTTTTTGTAACCTGGGAAATTGTGGGTTACTGGTTTATCACAAGTGTTTTTGAGCATTACGATGACAGGATTTTCCACGCGTTTTCCCAAAGAACCGTCTCTGTTAGTGTGTTTAACGAGTTATATATCAAAAAACTATTTCCTACATTCGAATATTCGATCACGAATTTTCGATAGATGAAATATCCAAAAAAATACAGGAGACAACAGCCTTGAAAGAAAGAAAACAAGGACTGCAAAACTTTTTTTTTGGATTTCCAAATTTTCGGACGAACTCCTGAGCTATGATGGTTTCTAGATTTTTGTTCGGTAAATACTCCAGGATTCGCAAACCCTAGTTTTTTTTCATTGTGAAGGAGCCTGATGAAATTCTGCACATCAGCCATGACATTTTCCACTACATCACTTCTAATAACAACTGGGAATGTAGCAATAGTTATCCAGAATAGATGATATTTGTACCATAATTACGATTAAATTTACAGCAACAACCACAGCACCGACTGGGATGCCGCGCCGCGTAGGTGGTGCGACGCGGCAGACCAGATGGGCGGCGCTCCGTGCAAAAATGATCGGCTGGCACTATACATTATTTTTGCAGCAACTACTATCACTAAACAGCACCTAACAATTAGAGAGAAGCCTGTTTTGATTTAACGTTCCATAATTTTTTGAAAATGCTTTCACTTTCAGTTTGCGGAATAACGAGTCCCAGATTCACAATGCATCAACTCGTATCTGCTTGCACCGGTCAGAAACACATCGTCCCAGCACCAGAAATAACTTTGGTTGTTACTTCCAAGCAAGTCACTGAGCAACAGATGAATGCTATGTGCTCCAAAGTAGAAATCATGCAAATTTGCATCGAAATCACACGATCGATGTTCAAGAGTTTGCGTTGCCCACACCTGAAGGAGCTGAGACCATGTCAACCAGGTGCGATTGCATTTTCGTGGACAAACGCATTCATGTGGCTGCGTTTGGGAGCAGTTCCCTTTTCTAGGTAGACCTGCCATCAAAATCGTTGACAATCCGTACTTCGTGATTCTGGAACTTCCTGAAATCATCATGTTCCCACGTGGCGCTCAGATCATTGAATTGCGAGGAAATCCACTGCTCGGCATTGAGATTATCATGAAGATCAAGAAGTGGTGCCCAGGATGTCTGGTTGCTGGCGACTACGGTAGGTCTTTTTCCTGACTTTGTGCTGGAGTTGTTGATTTGACAAGTCGCGAGGATTGCCTCGGAGCGGGATTCACGGGTGTTTCCGCTGTTCTCACCTCAATAACGGGGAAGGCTTCTCATTTTTCGCCAAGTGGACTGGTTTTGTTTTAGACAAAAATAAATATATTTTGTGCTAGTAACTCGCTTCAGTCAGCCATAAACCATAAAAATGGATAAGTATATTTAGCCATAAAAATTGATCAATATGGAATAGTTCACAAAGTAAGGAAGAAGAATTCAAGGAAGAGTTTTCAAATAGCCGTTTCCATTCCAATACCATATGCAGGAAACTGAGGTAAAAAAAATCAAGGAATTGGATGGGAGAAGGGTAAAACCCTATCGAATTTACGAAAGTAATGTTCGAAAATGTGGTTTTGTGCTGATATTCTTGTTTTGAGATATTATAAGATCAATTGTGTTCTCATTGTAATCCAGAATCGTTTCAGGATTAAAGATCGGACATTTTTTCAGATCAGGCTATTAGAAACTTATCTGAAGCCCCATACCGCTCACCTAGTCCCCCCAAAATTAGGAAACCTACTGAATTTCCATTGCATTTCTTCCAGCCTGCGGTCTGAACAAGCCGAACCCAAGTACAGCGGAACTGATGGCAGCATGTGTTGGCAAAACCGCGGTCGTACCTATGCCAGGAAGCCAGCTCATATTGCACTCGCGAGACTTCACCGAGAATCAGTTCAACGCCTTCTGCTCCAGAGTGGAAACCATGCAAGTCTGTATAACAATCGAGAAGTCCAAATTCAGGAAACTGCGATGCCCACACCTCAAGGAACTGCGGTCTTGTCAACGAGGTAAACCACTTTATTAAAGGATCGTTATATGGAAAACTGTAGGGTTGACGACTTTCAGGAAGGCCTGCTCTCACGATCGTAGAGAACTTCTACCTCGAGGTTATCGTCATCCCATCAAATATCAAGGTCCCACCAGGAGAGCTAATCTTCGTGGTCAGGAACAATCCACGACTTCCTCTGGAAATTCTGCTGCAGTTGAAGAGAATATGTCCAGGATGCCCCATTTCATTGGATACGGGTTCGTGACAGTCACTTTTACATCTTGTTCGATCAAATGTGGTTAAAAAAGCTCAAAATCATACTTTTGAATGGCTCCGTCATATCCGCGTAAGAGGGGTGAAGGGATTGGTGAGATTGCCAGCTTCCGCAGTCTTATGTGAGACCAATACTCGCTTCGGCATGAAATTTTGATTGAAATTGAAATTCGCTATGAATGAAAACGCTCGGACAAAACCATGGAAACAGCCCGGTAATCTTATATACGAAGCGTAGACATGTCCATCAGGAATAGCATCGCAGGAATTGAGTAACGAAAAGAGGAGAGGTTCTTCTACGAGATTTGAACCCTCGGATCTTCGCCAGCAGTCCAGTGCATTACCCATTACGCCATTGAACTTCCACATGTGTATGAATCCATATAGCCACATGAAAGAAAACGAAAGTTGAACTTGTTTGGATCTCCTGGGACCGATAAAGTCAACATGAGGCTCCCTTGCCCTTCAGGATCCAGATGAAATGAAAAAAGATAGGTGATATCGTACCCCTGGTATACCACGGAAGCAGCTGGGCAAAAATAACGTCGCGGATGGATAATCATGTTGATGGGTATTATGTGAAATGTAAATTTGAGTACGTTAACATGACAACTCTCATTTTCAGACTGTGGTTTGAAACGACCCTTCTCCATGAAACAGCTTGCGGCTGCCTGTGCGAACAAGCTGGTTATCAAGCCGTCACGGGGTCACATCATAGAATTCGATTCGAAACATCTAAGCGAACCAGAGATGAACGCAATATGTGCGAGAGCGGTCTTCATGGAAGTCTGCATTACTATTTCCAAATCAAATTACAGGAGGTTCAGATGTCCGAATCTACGAGAGCTGAGACCGTGTGCGCCAGGTAAGGGCTAGCAAACCTTTTTTTCCTTTGAGGACATGATAGGTTTTCATTTAGGTCGTCCTGCCATCAAAGTGGTAGACAACGAACATCTTGTGGAATTCTTCATTCCAATTGAAGTGCTTACCTATCCTCGTGGAGCAATCATCCTGGAAATTGGCGGAAATCTACTCCTTCCTGTGGATATCATTGAGAAGTACAAGAAGTATTGTAGAGGAAACTGTCGCTTCCCAACTCGCAATGGTGTGATGAAACAGCTATTTCAAAGTGGATTGCTACTTAAATTGGGGTCTTTCAGCCTGTGTCCTGCAGCCAAGAACATACTCTGACAAGGAACTGGTCAGGGTTTGTGCCGGAAAGTCGATCATCAAGCCGCAGCCAGGATTCGCTCTGACCGTGTCCTCAAAGCATGTGACACAAGCCGAGATTAACGCGCTCTGCTCCAAAGCCGTCTACATGGAGATCTGCATGGTCATTAAGGCTTCACATTTCAAGAACTTGAGATGTCCGATGCTGAAGGAGCTGAGACCGTGCCGTCCAGGTCGGACTCTCAAAAAAGATTTTACGTTGTACATTTACATCACATTTTACATTGTACTCAATGGCAGAGTCTCACCTCATAAGTCTGAGATTTTATCATCAGAAGAATCTTCAGGAGACGCTGATTACAATGATATATGTACTTCCTTCCGAAAATGGCGAAAAAAAAAGAACATTTTCTGTTCTTTTTTTTTCGAGGTTGCGAAAGGTACTACAAGGAGTTGCACTCCCAACACGTTAAGCGCCAGCGATCGATATCAGCGCTACCACGCTGCAACGCCGCAAATCAGCAACTCCTTGTGGTAGCTGTCGCAGTGAACAGCTCGTTCTCTCCATGAAGAATAGGTTCAAAAGGGGGTCGTTCGGCACACTGATAAAATTCTAAGGTGGAGACTTTGGCTTCATGCGCATTTCTTACAAAAAAGTGTTATTACAGTACATCCTGATGGATTTTTTCAAAAATATGTTGTTTTAGGGCAACCTGCGATTACCATCATGAATAACCTGCAATTCGCTCTAGTTGAAATCAGTACGTCGATAAGATATCCGCCAGGCTCGCACATCTTCGAAGTTTCTGGAAATCCACGACTTCCTGAAGGAATCATAATACTGCTCAAGAAGATTTGCCCGCATTGCCGCATCACAGCTGATTACGGTTCGTTCCTTTAAGCCCATTCTCTTATTATTTTCCGAAAATCCTCGATCAAGAACATGTAGCAGAGGAAAGTTTCAAGCTAATCCAGATTTTCCGTGACTTGGGCGAAATTACTGAGTAGATTACATATGAAGAGATTTCATGTGTGAGTAGAGCTACCACTCTAAGGTTATATTTGCGAGTAGTTTCAGCGACAACATAGAAAGCCAGTGTTAATTCTTTTGCTGGGAAAATTCATGTAAAACAGTATCCATTCAGATTGTGACCTCAAACGACCATTCTCAGTGAGAGAGCTTGTCTCTGCTTGCGCAGGCAAAGTTGTGATCAGACCGGCACCACGCTACTATCTGGAAATCCATTCCAAAGACACCACTGAAGCAGAGTTGAACGCCTTCTGTTCGCAAGTCATTTATCTGGAGGCCTGCATCACCATCGAAGCGTCCACGTTCAGGAGTTTCAGATGTCCGCACCTACGTGAACTCAAACCCTGTCAGCCAGGTCAGTAGTCCATGTATCTGCCACTAATCGCTGTTTTTTTTTCTATATTTGCAGTTTTTTGTTAGGCTCCAAACAGTTTCCTCTTAGGTCGTCCGGCTCTCACTATAATAAACAATGCTTACTTGACGGTTATTGATATCCCTCTAACTGTGGTATTCCCTACCGGTGTGACGATCTTCAAGATTTATGGAAATCCTCTTCTCCCCATCGAAATCATTGAGCGATTCAGGAGAATATGTCCAAATTGTCGATTCCCGGCGGACACTGGTAGGGTCGCTCAAATTACGTGGAAAATGTACAGATAAGAATTTGCTTTTTTCAGCATGTAGACTGGAGCCACGTGTCTACTCTGACAAGGAATTGGTCGCCGTTTGTGCTGGAAAGACAAAGATCAAGCCGGCAACGGGCTACTACCTAACGGTCTCGTCGAAATATGTCACCGAAGCGGAGATGAACGCGCTTTGTTTGAAGGCAACATACATGGAGATCTGCATCACCATCACGGAGTCGCATTTCAAGAGCTTGCGTTGTCCGCACTTGAAGGAGTTGAGGCCTTGTAGACCAGGTGAGACCCACATGGACCACCTCTCGAGGGCCTGATGACGGTTTTCAATATTTGAACATAATTTTTCGTCATTTTTCAGGCAGGCCTGCGATCACGATCATCCGCAACTTCCAATTCTCGATACTGGAGATTCCAAGCACCATCATCGTTCCGAAAGGAGTCCTTATCTTCGAAATAAGGGAGAATCCAAACCTATCCATTAAAATAATAAGAATACTGAAAAATATCTGCCCGCAATGCCACATTACAGCCAACCTAGGTCAGCACCCCGGCTTTCGGCTGGAAACTTAGTTAGTTTAGTAGTTTAATACCGTAGGGTTAAAAGCTTAATTTTCAGCTTGCGACCTGGAAGGGAGAAAGTACACAGACAAGGAACTCGTCAGAGCTTGCGCAGGAAAAACTATAATTAAACCAGCACCTGGATGGATTTTGGTACTCAGCTCTGCCCAAACCACGGAAGCAGAGATGAATGCTCTTTGTTCAAAAGCTATCTACATGGAAATCTGCATAGAAATCACCAACTCTCAATTCAAGCAGCTGCGATGTCCTTATCTGAAGGAGCTCCGTCCATGCCAACCAGGTGAGCGAGAGCTTTTCGTTTGCTGTTGCTATATTTCCAGAAGAGTATAGCGGCACACTTGTTTTGATATAGCCGATATGGGTGGCGGTCAAGACGTACGCCGCGACGCGACCGCGCCGCACGCATATGCTTCTCAAGTTCAGGGTGTTTCTTCACATTTCGCGCACTAAATGACATGGCTGTCCACCTTCTCACAGTTTGTGGGTTCCGATAATATGCGTTTGTCCCAATCAAGCTTGGAAAAGTTGTCCATATCTACGCAGAACTGCTCATACCCGCGAAGACTGCAGCCCGACGCGCACATGGATCGACCAATCACAGACCAGCAGCGTGCCTCTTGTCACGCAGCCTTTTGATATGTATTGATTGTGGGCGCTGGCGCTTTGGCTGCTTCGCCACCAGCTAGTCGATGCTCAACAAAATCGGTGTCGTCGTGACTCTTGCAGTAACGTTGATGTAAATTTTGGGGATCCCAGGTTTCAATGTCTTCTGCACCTATTTCATGGAAAATCCTATTGATCCGGACCTGCTCGCCCCACGTAGGAGTATCGATTTAGTGTGGGGACGCGCAGACGCAGAGTGCCAATATGAGATCGTGCACGCGTGCGAGTGGGTCCGGCCAACTGGACTCTCCCACACTACAATAAATACAACTAGTGCCAAACCAGTAATCTTCGCTTTGCGTATATCGGCTCTGGTTGTGGGGATGCATAGGAGCTCTGGATTTAAGAGACTGCTACCTCTATAAAGCTAGAAATTATCACGAAATCTAATTATTATGTGAGATGTTGTTCCTTCAAAGGTGGACTCTACTGGGTACCATTCCAGGGCGACCAGCCATAAAGATTGTCAACAACCTCTACTTCGAACTTCTCGAAATGCCCTACACTGTCGTCTACCCAAGAGGAGAACTTATCCTGGAAATCCATGAGGTGCCGCGTATGCCGACTGCTCTCATCAAACGTTTCCAGAAATTCTGCAAGGGGTGCAAAATTACAGCTAATCTAGGTAATGATTACTGACTATTTGAAATGGATGCAACTTCTTATACTACCGACAAGGAAACATTATTTGAAACCGATTGGACTTCAGGATGCGGACTTACCAAGAGAAACTACTCGGATGCAGAAATGGTAGCTGCGTGCGCAGGAAAGACTATCATCAAGCCTGCAGAGGGCTACATGCTGATCATGTCTAGCGACACAGTCTCGGAGGCTGAGATGAACGCCGTCTGCGCAAAAGCAGTCTACATGGAGATCTGCATCATAATCCGAAACTCAAACTTCAGATCACTCAGGTGTCCTCATCTCAGGGAGTTAAAATCCTGCAAACCTGGTTAGTTCATTGAAATGTATTCGCTTTTCACACTTACAATGTTACCACTTTTTAAGGAGTACCCGCTATCAGAATTCTTGGCAATCCTCTGTTGACTGATGTCTCTATATCGAAGACACTGCTGTACCGAATAGGAACGAAGACTCTCGAGATACGTGGAAATCCAAGGCTGTCTAGGAAATCCATCAAAGCTCTCAACAAGCTTTGTCCGGAATGCGTTATTAGACGGCAACCATAATGTACAGTTGGGATTTTCTTCCGATGTTGAGCGCAGAAACAGTTCGTGAATAAAGCACCTTTGTACAGCTTGTGTTTCCCGCAATAATGCACTGACTCGATCATTACTTATAAAAATGACAAAACATTCAAAAATCTTTCGAAAACGCCTAACATCAAACCAAAATTGAAGAAAACGACACTTAGAAGCTTAGTGAATTCCTCGAACCCAGCGCAGAAATACTGCTACATTCTTTGGTAAAATATGGCCAAAAAAGTTAACCAATCGAGCTTACCACCCATCCTTTGTTTATGTGGTTAAAGTTTCATTTCTTTCAGTTTCAGTTTGTCTATGCGGTTAACGTTTCATGGACAAAAGTTGTTTTTTTTTCGCTGGCTTGGTCAACGCTAATGAATTACATCCAGACCATCTCATCTCTTTTGACCAAATGTTACCTTACTTTACCAAATAATGTAGCAGTAGTTCTTCACTGGGTTCGAAGATTTCACTAAACTTCTCCCAAGTGTTATTCTCTTGAATTTGGACTTAATGCTCCTTATTTTCTAAAGGTCTTCAAATCTCAAACATTGTTGGTTTGCTTGATTGTTGTTTCATGAATCCCAGTTCGGTTGGTTAGAGTAGCAACAAAGCAGGCACTACCTGTGCTACATTAGCTCACTTGGCCTAGGTCACGGTTGTCAACTAGCGAGCGACCCGACCCACTCCCCAAGCCAATAAATGTATGTATGTCCTGCAAACTCTTGTAAAAACTTCTATTTCGCACATTTTCTTGGACAATTTTACAACTCGTAAGTGTAGTAATGTTGCACTTTTTCAAGTGTACGAATACACAGATTATTGAAATATTGACCTTTTGTTTACACGAAGCAACGAATATTCCGAATAATTCACTTCTTTCCTATGAACGTTAGCTGTTATTTAAACGTCCAAATCTCTTAAAGAATCGTGAATTCATGGTAATTTAATGCACCGCTCGCAGGCTCGCATGCAAAATTGGGTGGATGAAAATGTTTTCAAAAAGTTCAATCTAGTACATCTGCATATACCAACTTGTACAACTCTTATTAATGTCCTGCCTTCCAGCTAGTTATTATAAATAAATGGGTTAATTTGGATTAAACAATGATGGGATCATTGACGCTGTTGCCCTTTCGGAGCTTTTCCGAACAAACAAATTTTGATGTTCATGTAAATTCTCAAGGTATCTGCTCATTTTTTTCATCTTCCGTTCGTCTTCAATCCGTTACAGAACTGATCCGCCAACAGTGTCAGCATTTTTAATGCAACTGTTAAGTGATTCAGCAGGAGCTGCAGGCTGTGGACAGTGGAGATCCCTTTAATCTCTCTCAACTTACCATAACCCTTTGAGTCCTTTCCTTTCTTTTAAATCTATGGATGCCTGAATAAATGAAGTACCACTTATTTGCTTACCAGTGTATCTGATTAACATCAATTTGGGGTGAGTAAAGCATTTGGAGTAAGCAGAGACCAGTCTATCAACAGATATCTCTGAAATATTGTATTTCATTGCGGAAATGATGAGGACAGCAACAATATAAAAGTGTTGACAGTACGGCTGCCACAAATGCACATCCATTGGTACTTAAGGACTTGTTCTGATCATTAACGATGGCTAGCTTGCGGTGCCTCGTAAAATCTACTCTCGCCTAGTTCGAAAGGATAATAATAGTGTCTACAGCTGCGATTACTTCCCGTGTGTCAGTAATTCGAAAGCGCGGGCGAAATGTAATTATTCACTCACGTGCAAGTTTATGGTATCAAAGATGTTTGTTCTTGTTCTGAGAGCTGCCCGCAAATGGTCTGTGTTCTGCATTTTCTGCTCACTGTTCTATAAATCTGCTTCAGATTCATAAATTCGGGCGCTGGTTCTGAGGTTGGAATGGAATCGATTGTAACGGATACGAACGAATCTATTGTTGCAATTATTCAAACGGCTGATTCAATTATTTCATCCATTTGCGGTCTTTCAATATATGGGTTCATTTTGCAAAGAATTTTGAAAAAGAATCCATCCTTGAGTCAGTATCAAGGACTGATAGTCTTTCAGTCGACTGTTGGGATGATCTCCATTATTTTTCGTTTCCTTGCTAATCAGGTCAGTGCTGCTGCCATTATAATTTCTTTTTCCTTGTTCTCGATCATATTTGATCCATAAATTTGATCAGTAATCTCATGTTCCAAAAAAAAAACCGCTGGACTTGTCCACCATTCGCTATTGATCTAATTGCAGACTGTCACAATAACGGGCGAGATTAAAAGATTCTTCTATTTCATGCCCTTGCCGTCAGCGGTACAAAAGATTATACTCTTCTCTGTGGCAATCTGTCGTTCTTTTGAAGAATTTTTCATCATACTCTTCAACACCCATCGAGTTCTTGTATTCGTTAGGTGAGTGAGCTTTGAAATTTCTCCGCAATGATCGAGCGCATAGCCTCTATCAAACGGATATTTAGAGATAATCCAGGAAAGAACCACACATACATGTACATGCGCTGTTATAATAGTTCAATTTCAACACAACTTTTTTTAACGGGTGCTTTTGTCCTACAACATGGGAATACCTTAGTTGTGACATCTTTTTAACCACAATTCTTTTCGTAACGTCACAATGGAGTACGTTCTCATGTTCTGAATCCCTTGGAACACTTGACAGATAAAGCTTGTATTCCTCCATTATCAGTTGTTGAAAAAATGTTCTAAGGCCACGTTGGATCCGAAAGTTCTACATAATTTTCTCACCACTAGCTCTTGGCTACAGTATCATTTGTGCTGGAGCAACAACAAGTGGTCCACCCGTGAGTGAATCTTGGAGACTTCAGAATCAGACGACACGATTAGCATAGTGAAATAGGGATTAGACTGGCAAGGAGATATATTGGACATTTATTTTTGCAGCTCGAAATGGTAGGACTACTAATGGAATTGCTTTTTGTTCCCAGTATTATAACTGTCTCTATTGTATGCTACATCTTCATAAAAAGACATTTTCGAAGAGTTGGCGGCTACACAGTCAAGGTGAAGAAGATGCAAGCCAAGTTATCTACGAGTATATACCTCCAGGTAGTGCAAGCAAATTCTCACAATTCTTCAACATTTCATCTGCAAGGCAAACATCCAAGCAATTCTTCAAACAGTGAGCTATAAATTGAGCTCAGTTTTCGACTGACCCTGTGACTCTCATTAGGCAATATTCGTTAGTATCACATGTGTTTCTACCTGGGCCTTTAGGATGGATCTATTAATTTATATGATTCTAGTTTCCCTTCTTAACTTCCCGAGCTCTGGAATTTCCCTGCTTCTCCCCGACACAATGTTCCAAAGTTTAAGGAAATAACATAGATATTACTACTATATTAGACATATTACTACTATTACTATATTGAAAAAGATCCACGTGAACTCAGAGGGACTCAGAGCCAACATAGTGGATAGTATGTCGTGAGAAAGAAATTGGAGAAGCCGCGCCCTCTAGTTCCTTGCCACCGCTGCCAAGGTCCATGGATAGAGCTCAGCTCCCTTCATTCCCACTGTAGCATTTTCCAAATCTGTCTATCATGCTTGTATCTATCCTTTTTCACTAATCCAACCATATCCAGCCATAGAATCCAGACACAATAACAGAACACAGATAGGAAACTTAGCATATACAAACTACCATCCGTCCAACGATTACTGCAAGAACTCTGCGTATAATAAATACTCTGGCACATAAATACTTCGGGCACTCCAAAAACGTCGGTATCTGCTTTTGCTTGTATTTCTAACAGAAGCTGTTACAACTTATCAATTCAATTTGTCCGAAAACCCTACTCTACCATTCTTCACATAGAAAAACATAATGGACGTGTAATATGTATTAGGTTGGAGTGAAATTAATTGCCGGGAACGAACACTTCGGTTCAAAGTGTTACAACTTGGCTTAAACATAACGTTCTTCATGAGTTTGATTCTCATCGAATTCGCTAAATCTTCCCTAACAATCTGGTGAAAATGATATGCAATAGAAACTGAGATCGCAAAAATCTACAAACTTTTGGAGGGCGATTTCGGCATGCTCTAGATCAGCAATCTGCTGCTCTCACAGGTTTGCATCTGGGACCCGGGAATGGTGATATTCAGTAAGGGAATGATAAATGAGGAAAATGGATGACAATCTCAATGTTTTATTGCGCCAGTTTTTGCCGGGTGAGCTCCTAAGTGAGAGGGTTAGTGCTATCCTTGAGCAGGGGAAAACTTGATCTTGTTCACCACTGCCAACCACATCTACAGCAGATTTTTTGGTCATCAACTCGAAGTTACAATACTACGACTCTGCCGTCAACGCTTGACTAGGTTGGACGAGGCTGTAGTCAATCACACCCTTACACCGCCACTATAGTCCTCGAGGACTGTAGCACCCTGCGTCGCCGTCGCTGGCGTGAGACCGGCGCGCATCGGTTGTGGGTGGGGCGCCGGGGCGCCGATAATAGGGACTGCGATGTCGCCAACACTGGATATCGGCGGCCGCCAATATTGGCGACTGCGGCTTCGGTGCAAATCGATTGTGAGCTGTCGCCAACATTGGCGGCCGTCGCCGTCGGCGACGGCGACGCAAGGTGCTATATTCCTCGAGGAGAATAGCGGTTACCTTACAGCATCACCAAGCTCCTGACACAATCTCGCTAAAGAGAAGATCTCGTTCAGGAAAACTTAAAAGTGGGAAAACGTCTCCGCCAATATCCATTCGCATTTCTTGTTATTGTATAGAAAACGAGCTTCATCTACAGTGATTACATGGTCTAGAAATCAGTCATCTTGGACGAAAAATTATGTTAGAAAAGATGTCGAAGCGGGTGAAACGTAAAATAAGTTTCTGCTCGCGACAAAGACACTTGCCAAGCGGATTTCACGGTTAGACAGCGCCACACACCACAGTTATACGAGGCGAACGGTTTACTACCTCAAACTTGTGCAATTAAACCAAATACACACTACAATAATACGAATAACACAATGCGAGACAAAACAATGAAATACAAGCGAAAATGGGTTACGAAATAAGGCGGGCTGAGATTCTAAGGCGCAGGGAATAGAAGGCGGCTAATATTAAGGCGCTTAATAACTAAAGTTCAGATGAGGAGCTTCAGAAATTGAAGACGCAATGATGCGCAAGTGGAGGCCATCCAGAAGGGACCAGCCGGCTTCTATTTATGCGACGATGACCGGCTGCGCGCACCTTTTCCCGCGATGACTGTTCTTTCAGCGCGCTTTTTACCTCGCAGCTAGCCGAAAGCTGACTTCTTTACCTGACATTGAATTTACCGAATCGCGTGCGAACCGCGGTAAAACGCTGGTCACTTCCGCGCCTTTCTTACCTTGTCGATTGAAGTTAAATATTACCTCCGAATGGTAAGATCACATTTAGGTTTCAAGGCTGTCCTTAACTCCGCAATTCTTTGGCAATAGAAAAGATGGTTCCCCATTGCCGTATAATTCGAATAGGGCCTTCTAGGGTCGACGAATCTCCGGAAGGCAAAATTGGTACCAAAATTGGAACAGTCATCGCGGGAAAAGGTGCGCGCAGCTGGTCATCGTCGCATAAATGGAAGCCGGCTGGTTCCTTCTGGATGGCCTCCACTTGCGCATCATTGCGCCTTCAATTTCTGAAGCTCCTCATCTGAACTTTAGTTATTAGGCGCCTTAATATTAGTCGCCTTCTATTCCCTGCGCCTTAGAATCTCAGCCCGCCTTATTTCGTAACCCATTTTCGCAGTACCGCGCAGGAAATTTGTGCTACGGGCTGAAGATCAGCGTTCAAACCTGCATCTGATAGTATGCATCGCATCACGAGTGGATATTTCAAGCAAATATCTTTTGCTTGTCAACTCATGAACTGGTACGTTATGTCTAAAGAAGAGCATACATGAGATCAAACTTGAATCGAATTGGGGGAAGGAGAAGTTCCGTGGGAAGAAAGTTTATCTTGCTTCGTCCTGACTGTTACTGATCACCATCGAATTCATCTTCCTCGCAATAGAAATTTATCAAGTGTTTGAATATTATAGAGCGTTGTTCACTGTGTGATGGTGCTTTCCGTAGCACTAGCACTGCCACTGATATTACTCCTCGGCGCAATCACGAACCACAATGAGTTTATCGTCTTCTTGTTTTCGATATCCTATGGCCTGGTGAGTTTTACGTCACTTGACAGCAGTCGACCTAGTCCCGAGAACTTGGTTTAATCATATTTTATGAAAGCAAAACAGACAAACTAACTGGATCCTAACAGATAACTAGAATCCATTGCTGTCTTTCTGAAGCAACATCACCCAAAAATTCTGATAGGAAAAGCTTAGTTCTTGCAGAGTGTCACTGACTTGAGTATGACACTTACGTAGCACTGAAGCTTTCTTTTTACTGGTATGCATCGCTTAGGTTATGATGTGTGGAGATGGTGTTCGCAATCTCACCAGATTTCAGGTTATCGTGCTAATGGGTCAATGGTACTCCACTGCGATAGGCGCCTTGACATTGTGGTCTATTCGTGGATTTCTGAAAAAACCCAGTAAAGAAACTTCTGAAGTGAAAACTCAAGTTAATAGGATTGGCCTGCAAATGCCTCGTCGATTATCCACACTAAGTCATCACGGAATTAGTTTACGAACTATGTCATATTCTTCCTAAACGAAATAAACCATTTAATCACAGCCACCGCTTGGCATTGAGTATTGATAGTGAGAGCCTTATCCAATGTCTTGTAGTGCCTGGCACAACGTTGTTTAAACTAAGATTTTCTTCGTTTCTCATAACCCTTGCGGGTGCAGTTCTTGCACGCTAGCCTCAGCTTCATCTTGTCACATGTGAATGGAAAGTCTGAAGAAAGAAGCTGGAGGCAGGAAATCTTTCAACACGGAAAACTGACATCGAATTCGAGTTTTTTGGAACAGGAGATTGTTTCTGTTGTCTGGATGGTCTGTTAGGAAAGTCCTCAAAAATTCGTCGCTTTAAGCAATAAATGGACCCGCTCCGATTGTAGGGAACATCATTGTTTTTGTTAGTACAGCTAGAGTTCGTCTTTTTGGAAGAATTGTTTTCTTGTTTGCCGACCTCAGAAGTGAAGTGTAATTCTAGCAAAAGAATTGCTCAGCAAGTGATACGTGCTGATCCAGCTGTGCTGAAAGCTCTGTCACAACAACATCAAACTGACACAGCCTTTTTTCTGAAATACCAAGGTTGATAGATCCAAAGCTTTTTCATTTATATATCCAGGGCTTTTTCATTTATATAAGTTCAATAATCCTTTCCATACCTCAGCGACATCCAACTACTGTTAAAACGTATCTAATCCAAAAAAAATTCTTTGCGGTGTCAACAGGAAGATATAACCGCTTGACAGCATGTCCATTCGGAATTCACTTAGCTTACTTTTCCACAATTCTTTACTATCAAAAATGACAAACGACCACTTATCTACAGTGAGCGTCGATGGCGGTGAACCTTCCGCGGCCTAAAGAAGGACGCAACGCAACCTCGCCTCGCGCGCCGGAACCGATGTCGTCTGCCGCTGGTATGCAATTTCTAGGCGATGTTCTTACCGATTTGATGATCTTCTCCCTGATCGGGTGGAAAAAACTGCTAGAAATAGCATAACAGCAACAGACAACGGCGATTCCCACGGGCGGTCGAGACAGCGGAAAGGCCACCGCCATCGACGCTCATTGTACGTTTATAAATCCAAATAGTTTTCAAGATATTTCTTTCAATTTGTATGAGTGATGCAATTTTTGAGTTCAGACGTACTGGAGTAATGCCTAGCTAAATGTGGCAGCGAATATTAAAGGCAGCGGTCACAGGAATTTTCGCCTCTGGAGGAAGTCGATTATCATGTAGCCTACAGCTGGACAAATACAAGAGTAAGTTGAACACAACGAACAGAGGCCTACCTGCGAAGATACTGCTGTGGACGTATCTGCCGCTATGGACAAAAAGGGTTCCGCTTCAGCTAACGCCATTGACTGGGTGAGTGTATGTGGTTCATTGAAGGGTTCTGTGTGGAATGCGCACCATTTGCAGTGTTTCGTGGCGGGTCCGACCACGAAACACTCGCTCGCCGTGTGGACGCAGATGAAATGGCGCCAACATTTGCTGTGTTTTCCGCGTGTTTTACGCTACTTCATCATTGCCGATAAGATCGTCGTCCCTGAAACCCCGATATACCGCGAAATCTCCAATGTGGAAACTTCCGTGAGTGCAGCCTTTAAGGTGTAACGAAACAGGCAAGTACCGAGCCATCAAAGATACTGCGCGTCGAAAAAAAGTGTTAGATGGTGCATAAGTTGCACCTTAAGAAGTGTAGCGCGACCTACTCGATATCCTATGTGGAGCATGCTAATATCTTGGATTCCACCCCGCTTCTTCGGTCCTTTGTCAAGAAAACGTTTCGGGATACACTGTACAGCCCTCCCGATCCTGTGTTTTGGCTAATCCAGTAAAGGCGGTTGAGGGCAAGTACAGCAAACGGGGGAACAACGTAATCCGAACTGGGCTGGGATTCATGAAACGATGACCAAGCAAACTACGGATGGCTAGCCTGACTGGTTATCGTGTTGACTACATAGAGCTATGAGATGCAGACGGCAAACGTTGGTTTGCTAGCCTTGGTTCACTTGGTTATCATGCCTGAATCACAATTCTGAAGTCCAGTTATCCACGTGAAGGAGATGATGCTGCTATCATGGGAAAATGCGGAAGGAGTGGACTGATTGGAGGTGAGAGCTGCTGGCGTATACAGCAGAGTTTCGAACACAGCAATTAAGCCACATACACCGCCCAACCAGCGTCGTCTTGTCAGAATTACGACCGTAAGAAAATTTTCACGACCAGACCCATCCGCAGGGTGCGGAAAAACAAATGTTGAAGATTTAAGATAGAAAATCTCGTTTCTAATGCCATAAAGACCAGAATTACTGCTATCAAACTGTTACCTGATTCTGGGTAGGGAACGTTCATCACGAGAAAAAAAAACTCAAAAAATGGTGAAGTTGCGGTTTGAGCAAGCACCTGTTTCGACGAGTTCAGTCAATTGCACAGCGACGTTTCTGGTTTGACTTGATTCTCGCGTTTTAAATCGGACGCTGACAAGCTCGAGGTCCACTCAACCCGTTTCACTATGGATATTAATATTGAGCGAGTTCAGTCAATTTTTCTGTTCGCTAGAAGCAGTGGTAGTATTTGTAAGACTCGTAGTTTAGCTGAGATCAGGATCATAGATTTTCTTCAGTCCTCAAACTTTTTTCTCTTCTATTGAAGAACTTCAGGACATGAGCAGTAGTGAGCATGTGCATCTGTCACCTGAGGCCAGTATCGGGGACAGTTCCAGCACTACGGAGTCAGTAAACATGTTAATACAGGTCGAAGAAGTCATCAGTCACTGATGAGAAACCGTCAAAGTTGGCGGAGTGCTGCTCGACCAGAAAGAACTTCAGCGACCAGGCAAGGGGGTATTTAGAGAACCACCGAGTGCCGATGAGTTAACGAAGCTATTTGAGGGTGCGTTCTGCACAGCAAAACGCGCATCTCGACACATTGATGTCTCTGTTCCCAACCGTCGCTCTAATTAGACTATTGTAAATGTTGGTGTTGCCCGTCATGTTGCTTACTGCTCACGTTGCATGGCTGACGATCCCCGATCCGAATGTCATGATGATGTTGCTGTCCCTCCTGCTCGCATAGGCGCTCCACAGTAGCTCGAATTGGTTGCTCGTATATTTTCGCTCCTAGATAACAAACGGCGCAGCGCCACGCCCTTACATACGTAGTCATGGCGCAGATGCTCAGAGAGTAGGATATCACATATTCACATACCATGGTGACAGGTCACGTGAAAGGGATACAAGGAAGATTTTTAGGTGAAGTGTCTCGATCATTTCCCGAGAACCTAATAGTTTCCAATCACAAGATTTTTTTCTCCCTTACAATAGCTTAGTACTTCTCAACACGGGAAACCTCTCACAACCAAGACCGTTGGTGTGCGCGTACTGCTGTCCACCAATTCCTGCAATACTTGATCAGTGTGAAATTTCTGCGCAAACTTCAAAAGGCAGGCACACCCGAATTTCTATCATCCCGTATGAGGCGCTTTCATTTAAACATGGGTAATATGACGCGATAACTTGTGAGATATACGGGGTAATTTGACGTGGCAGTAATAACAATTTTAACTTTCATTACCTTCCGAGCGTCACTGATTCGAAAGCGTATAAGCGGGATTGAGTATTCACGCCCGACTTGATGGTATTACATACATTTGCTCTTATTCTGCTCCCAACACTGCAAGTGTCAAGAGTTGTTCATTTTTTGTCCACTAACTTCTGAAGCAGATTCAGACCGTCCGACCCACGCCGCAGTTCCAGATTTCTACTGACGCTCCCTTCGCTCGCATTCTCTCCATTGAGGGCAAACAAAAACGATGCAGATGGGTTCAGTGAATCTCAGCTGTAGCCTTCTTTCTTTCCAGTAGAATAATTCTCTTTGAATGGGCAAGTAGGTATGTATAATCGGATGTAACCGATTTAGTGCCAATGTTCTCTTGCAACGATTCATGCTTAGCTGTTCTGCTGAGACACTTGGCGCGGCCTGGCCGCTCTCCCAGTGGGTGCCAACTATCCGAGCAGCTGCTGATCACCTTCCGGCGTCCGGGCCATCACCGCATACCGGCCGGGGTGCAGCCCATCACCGGCTGGCCGTTCTACAGCTCATGGCTGGCCGGCGCGATCCTGGTCGGAAGGGTTGGCTGGTAATAGTAGAAAAGTGTGATGAGGTCCTATTGGTCGACCGGCCAGCCGCACCAAGTGTCTGAGTGAGTACCTATTCTTTCATGTCCTCCTTCCTCCACTCTACCAACCACACCATGCTGGTCTATACCCTTTTTATACATATGATCTAATCATCACTATCACTGACCAATTCTGGAACGTCGCAACGCTCTGGCACGCACGTGCACACTTAGACTAATCCCGTTATCATGATGACTTATAATAACGGGCTTACTTCGTCTGTCACGCGTGTGTGTGAAACGAAATTTCCTGATTGGTCAGTGATGGTGATTACGAGGTCAACAAGATGATAGGAACAGGTATGGTGAGGTCCAATGAATGAAGAGAAGCTCTAAAGGATGGGGAATTGGAGAGCGGTGAGTCACCGCGGTGTGGAGGTTGCGCCGGCGTCCAAAAGTGGGGAAACGCCTGGAGTCGGGTCCAACGGTGTGATAAGGGTGTGCCGGCGTCCAAAAGTGTGAAACGCCTGGAGTCGGGTCCTACGGTGTGATAAGGGTGTCCGGCGTCCAAAAGTGTGAAACGCCTGGAGTCGGGTCCTACGGTGTGATAAGGGTGCGCCGGCGTCCAAAAGTGGGGAAACGCCTGGAGTCGGGTCCAACGGTGTGATAAGGGTGTGCCGGCGTCCAAAAGTGTGAAATACCTGGAGTCGGGTCCAACGGTGCGATAAGGGTGCGCCGGCTTCCACAAGTAATAGAAATTCGCTAGGTGGGTCTATTCCTGCATGAGGGGTACCCTTATCCTGTTTCGGCGAACCCTCCTACCTAAATCACCTAGATGTACGTTGTTTCCTTTCGTATCCGTGTTCTCTTCCCATTCCGTTTGTGTCTAAATGAACCACTCCTTCCTTTCCGTTTATACACACCAGTGGATCCTTATCACTTGAATTATCACAACACCCAGTTGAGCCTAAATCATTTCAAGATAACATTTGCACTGAATTGATTACACTCAGTTCTTCACGGCCACTAACTTCACTCATATGGAAGAGCATAAATTCGTTCATATGGGGGAAACCTACTAGCTATGAGATCAAGGGTTTCTCAGGAAAGCGATGGAACTGCGTGGAAGGATGCAGGTTTTATCAATCCATTTACACTTTTGTGTTCGCTTTCGATGTGCAGTATGCGAGCGAAGCGAACATCAATAGAAGTCTGGAAGTCCAGCGTTAGCTGGACGGCCAGACTGGTTATTATATACCAGTGAGTGGCCGTGAAGAACCGAGTGTAACCAATCTAGTGCAAATGTTATCTTGAAATGATTTAGACTCAACTGGTTGTTGTGGTAATTCAAGTGATAAGGGTCCACCGGTGTATATAAACGGAAAGGAAAGAGTGGTTCATTCAGACACAAATGGAATGGGAGGAGAACACGGATATGAAAGGAAAGAATGTACATGTAGGTGATTTAGGTAGGAGGGCCCACCGAAACAGGATAAGCGTACCCCTCATGCAGGAATAGACCCGCTTAGCGAATTCCTATTGCTTGTGGAAGCCGCCGCACCCTTATCACGCCGTTGGACCCGTCCCCTGGCGTTTCCCCACTTATAGACGCCGGCGCACCCTCCACACCGCGGTGCGTTCACCGCTCTCCACTTCCCCATCCTTTAGAGTTTCTCTTCATTCTTTGAACCTCACCATACCCGTCGCTATCATCTTGTTGACCTCGTAATCACCATCAGTGACCAATCAGGGAATTTCGTTTCACACACACACACACACACACACCACCACACACACACACACACACACACACACACACACACACACACACACACACACACACACACACACGTGACAGACGAAGTAAGCCCGTTATTATAAGTCATGATTGCGTGATGCTTTAGTTACGAGTTGGAATGGATTGTAACGAATACGAATGAAGTGATAGTTACGACTATTCAAACGGCTAATTCCATTATTTCGTCATTTTGTGGTCTGTCATTATATCGCTTCATTTTGTATAGGATTTTGCGGAAGAAGTCAACATTGAACCAATATCAAGAGTTGATCGTGCTTCAAGCATCGATAGGAGCAGTTTCTATTCTTCTCCGCTTACTTGCCAACCAGGTTTGCTTCATATTTAAAGTTAAATAATGGTCCGCTGTTCGAGAACGAAAGTTGCGTTGAAGTTTAGTTGACCTCGAACCAATAATTTGAATGACTCTGTTGCAGACCGTAACAATAAGAGGCAATGTGGAGAAATTCTTCGATTTTATGCCTTTTCCCCCAGTCACCCAAATTATAATACTATTCTCAATCTCGATTTGTCGTTGTTTTGAAGAATTTTTTTTATTATTATCTTCAACATTCATCGAGTCCTTATATTTCTCAGGTAAGCTGGTTCTATAGTACTTTCCAAAGACGTCAAGTGATTGCGGTCACTGACGCGGTAAACAGAGTACATAGAGTGTATTATTACCAGTTGCCAGACAAGCGGCTGGTAGAACTCCAGAGAAAGCCTACTCACGTGAAGGGACCTAATGCAACTGCAGTTCAGTGACAGAATTTTTTTAACTGTGTTCCTTTTTACGGCAAAATGTATTCTTATGAAGCCCCTTTTTTCACGCGAAATAATTGCAAGATAAAATCTCACATAATAAGAGGTCATTCCCCTGTTGCGGCGAGGAGTCATTCTAGGCCACTCTGGATTCGAAAGTTTTACGCAATGTTTTCACCCGTAGTCCTCAGATACAGTATAGTTTGTGCTGGCGCAAGAACCAAAGGCCCGCCAGTGAGTTAACTTCGTTAAGTAGAAGTGGAAATGCTAAGTATTCGAGAAGTACATTCAATTTTGCAGCTTGAATGGTTAGAATGGATTATGGAGGTGCTTTTTGTGCCCGCTATCATAGCCGTTTCTGTCGTCTGCTACATCTCAATAAATAGACATTTTCGAAACGTTGGCGGTTACACAGAGAAGGTGAAGCGGATGCAAGCCAAGTTGTCAAGTAGTATATACATTCAGGTAGTGCGAAATTACTATTCATATACGGGATGCACGCCACGACGAAATTTAATTGAAAAAATAAAGCGAATATATAGTGCGTTTCATAACATAAAGGCACCCCAGAAAAAATGCAGTTACACGTAACGTGTTAGAAAACACCACGAAAGTTAATTGAATCAGCATGTCCAAAAACCCTAGTTTCTGTCTTGTACCTGATGTTATGGAAGGAGATTAGGCACCCCCCCCCCCTCCCCCTCCCTCATAGGTACCGCTTCATAAGTATGCATAGACGGACTTCCAAAAACCAATGATTTTACAGCGAGAACTTCCTTGCAACAGCAGGTTAGTAGTTCATAGGCCTTTACAATTTCCACATAACTTAGACGATGTGAGATGGCATAGATTTATCGATTTTACCTTGCATAGCAGCAGTGTACGAAGCAGAGTAGTGCTCCTGCTGCGCTTTGTTATTGGCCCAATCAATTTTGACACACTGGACGACCTCGAAAGGATGAACACATGCCGTGAGCGGTTCCGCAGCGATTGGGTTCGCGCGGAACATGCTCTTCACGCACCTCTCATTGAGATCTCCTTGAGGATGATGCAATCTTAGGGTCAGCCTCTGCCTTGGAGGAGGACGGCTCTGTCAAATACACAGGATGAAGAAACGAAGCGTCATTGTAATCTGCTGCGACATTTTCTGAAACTAGTTGTGCAATTGATCAAACTTTCTGAATATTTCCTAGTCTTCTTCCATTGCTCTCAAAATTTACAAGGATTACAGGTGAACCGATGACTGCGCTAGTATATGGTGTTGTGGCTGATGGCTTGTTACCAGGAGGAACTCTGTTATCGGCAGGCAGGAGACCGATGATCTCCCTAGGTGGCATGGAGATCTCCCGTCCGGATTGATCGCACGTCAAGGCGATGGCGGGAAACAGAGCTGTATATAAGGCCGTGGTTTGGGGCCTTAGCGGTGTCCAATCAGGAGTCAGCCGAAGCCGCAACCGCCCCGCGCCTACTGTATTCTCTACTAATAAACTAGTACTAATCTAGTGTGAGGTATAGAAGAACTTACCCTCGCAGGAAGAGAGGGTTGAGGTTGAGGGTCGCAAGGAAAAGACCCTAGAGGGAAGTCGACAGATTGTGTGCCCGGAGACAGGCGGGCACACAACATATGGAAATACGCTATTATGGTGAAATCGAACACTGACGATGTTCTTATGGTACAAGCCGTCTCCAACTTTGGTAGCGCCCACTTTCAAAAATGACTTTTCTGAGAAAGTCTTGGTCATCTTCTGTATCCTTCCAGCAGCGCGCTTTCATTACGGTGTAGTCCAATTAAAGCTCTTCTCACCGGAAAAATTCATTTATGCATGACATGGACTTTCGAAACGTCCACAACAAACAACAAATTTTTTGAACGTGACGATCACCACATTCGTTCTTTTAAAATGGAAAGTGAAGATTCTGGAAACCAGATAAATCCAGGTGTGTGACAGAGACAACGATGTGCGATGCTGATCATGCGCTTAAATGCCTTTTAAACCTGCATACTGCATCAAAAACCTGTTGAAATTTTGAATTTACACAAATAATGCAGCTACTTACTGCTAATGTATAAACAGTTTTTTTAATTAGAAAGGTCAAAATTTTCGACTACGCACTGCTCACATTCAGCTGCTGTTCGACTTCCATTGCAGGAATTTTTGCCATAATTGGACTTTTCCTAGAAAACGGATTCATATTCAACGGAATTTCAGTGTGTTGAGAGGCAATCCTAACATCTCCGGGGCTCAGCTTACATCATCTTGAAATTCACCTCCTTTGGCAGTTTCAGCCATTCTGGAACCATGTTTCGAGCTGGGTCTTGTTCTGCACGATGCTTTAGCTCAAATAAAAGAACGAATGCTTGTGTTGATGCTTGGGGGATTCTCAACCGTTCCCAATATCCTAGCAAGACATAGGGCCACCAGTGGTGGTCTTCATTGATATCAAGCAGTGCAATTTTTTTTGGTAAGGAAAGAAATGTTCGTAAATACATAGTTGCTTATCTTGATCACATACTAATAAAATAGAATGTCTGTGTAGCCGCTAGCATCTAAATCATCTTCAAATTTCTCATCATCCCATCATCACCTCCAGATCTGATGAGTTAAGAGAATTCAAAGCGAAGAGCATCAGCCAATTCCGAGAAATTATGAGCCTCCGTGCTCCATTCTCAATATTAGGCCTTTAGCATGAGAAGTGTTTTTTTCTGAACACTTTATTTGGGTCACGCAACCGATTTTAAGCTCACTTAGCTTGTTCTTATAGAAATAGAGCACGATAACTCAGTTCCCTGACATTTGCTAAAGGTCATGGAGAGAGCGCCTTTGGGTCCCGTCGAAAAATGGACGTGGCTAACGATGCCTCACGGATATGCAGGTGCTACGCAGCTTTTGCTGACAGCCAAGGGCACCCACAGGTAAGGGAGTGACTACTGAGCGTTTGCAGCACTTCTGTAACCAGTAAAGATGAATAACATCGAAAATTCCAATAAATGAAAGCAGGACGTCTTTGATGCTTCAAAGCTGGAGATTATGGACAGTGTATGTACAAGTATCTTAACCGTTACTGCTCAAAAATGACATCATTTGATGAAGCGGAGGGGAATTTTGTGACTAGCCCAACGATTAACCTTCTTTATTAACAGGAAAAAGCAATCCCGCAAAGTTTTTCGAGAGTACAAAACATGAACTCAAAGTTTAATCACATAATTTCCATTTTTCAAACCTAAACAAAAGTTTCATTTAGTATGCTTCTTAGCGATTACTCATCGTTACTGGTACGAAAGAGTGGTCGGAATGCTATATAGTCACCCAATTCTTTGTGAGTGTGCATGGCTCCCAACAGAAGTACCGCAGCACCTGCATATCTGTGGGGCATTGTTAGCCAAGCCCATTTTTCGACGGGACCCAAAAGCTACGCCGCCAAGGTCATACCATTTTTACCTGTTATGTGTAACACCTTGGCCGTGTATCCTTCTAGGATATCTGGAACGGCTGGGCCTCCTCTTCATGCCACAGCATCATGCAGGACAAAACCCCCAGCTCAAAACAGAGCTGTAGGTGCGATCCAGGATGGCTAAAACTGTGAAGGAGGTCATTTTCAAGAAGATGTCAACTGAGCTCCGAGGATGTCAGGATTTTGCCCCAATTCACGGGAATTTCATTGAATATGAACTCGTTTCCTAGAAAAGTTCGATTTTGGTAAAATTTCCACCACTTGATGTTGCAGCGTTCTTGGATACACGTAGTGCGAAGAATCCTGAACTTTTTGAATGGGAAATTATTCCTTTAGGAATTTGCAAGTGCAGTGGGGATGGTAGTAACTCTATGCATGAGCATTGAGTAGTTGCAAAAAATTGACATTTCAACTTCCACCAAGAAAGTAGTTATGAGCTAAAGCTCAAAAGGTGATTTTTCTTGGCCAGCACCGTACATATGCATGTACCCGGCGTTGATCAATAAGAGAGAACCCAACCAATAATTCTTCACGATGACATTCTAGCGATGAGCTACGAAACCATATTTGCTGCATCTCTCACCCTCCACTTCCACCTACAATTTCTTCGAGCAATCTCGACATCTTCTTGGACAAGGAATGCATCGGTAACGGAGTCCAAATAGATAATGTCTTCGACGAATACATCGAGTACACAACACCAGAGTTCCGAGCAACAAACATAGAATAAATTGTTCCTCGTTGAAGAGTTTCTAATTGAGTAATTTCTAGTGACTTTTATTTCGACAGGTGGTCTTTTGCTCTGAGCTTGGATATCCATTTTGAAGATAGAGATTGAAATGCGACGTTGCAAAAGTAATGCATTTAAAAAAAATATAGGTCGAAAGAAAAATGCAGTGGTCCATTCAAAGGACACGAATGTTGTTTATTTGCATCCGTTGTCTCTCTTACTCCTCTGTATCTGCGAATGCCAAGCACGTTCCGGAGCTCTCCTACGGTCTTCCCTAACGAGTCTGGCCATGTTATCCAATGAACTTCTCACAACAATCATTGTCATTTATTTGACGTTCCTTATTATGTGGAATTTTTCATTATTTCAGGGCGTTATTCACTGTGTGTTAGTGGTTTCTGTAGCGTTAGCATTACCTCTATTTTTTCTAATTGGCGATATCACAGACAATAATGAGCTGATTGTTCTCTCGTTTTCGACATTCTATGGTCTGGTGAGTTGCTCATTCGCTAGGCAGCATTTGTTCTGATATCTCATAGTACGGCAGCCCTTTTTTATGATTGATCAAACATTCGCTTTCCTCTTGCACCTCCTAGGTGCCATTAAAAAGTAATTTGCAAGCCTGAACACCTCCAATGTACAGGCAATAATTATTAGCCTTGCTTTGTTTTTTTTTACTCTGAAGTTCCTCAATAGTACTATGCATAAGAGCGTTATTGCTGTGAAGTTTGAATGTAATATCTGGAGCACTTAAATTGTGCAGAAATAAATAAATAAATGAATATCGAGAATTTTCTTCTCTCAATGCCATGCAAAAATGAGGAAAGAACTAATAGATAGACACAGTGAATCAGAGACAAGTAGGTGCACTGTATTTAAATGCATCATCACCAATTCTCTGTTTGATCGAATTTTCAGACATGATGCTTTTAGAGTGTGTGAACTAAGAATACACTGAAAACTTCATCAAAAATCAGAGTTTTCAGCTCATCATGCTCATTTCTCAGTGGTACTCAACAGCGATAGGCGCGGTCATGTTATGGTACATTCAAGGGTTACTGAAAAAACAGAATGATGAGACGTTGAAGGTGAAGACACGGGTGTGCACGATTGCACCTTGCATCCCTCGCCGTCCCTCCCACACCAAATCGATGCAAATTTGATTTACGAATTGGCCTATATTCCTTACATGTAGAATGAATCGTTTAATTTTGTTAGATGTGAACACAGAAAACTTTTAACAATTCTCTACGGCAGCTACCACAACACCGTTCAATCTTGCAGTCAGTTCGGCATTACGAAGCGCAAGTCGGATGTTGCTCCTGGAAACCGTTGTTATGGGGTAGTCTGGAACCAAAACAAAAAAAGCAGGAAACCAGAACGCAAAAATTCTTAAGCATGGAAAAAGCGGAAGGATAGTTGCTGGATAGTATCGAGATGAGGGCAATCGAAATTTGTATGCTGGAATGTGAAGATAGCCGTCTCCTTATAACTGAGGACGTGCATGTATTTGGAATCATCGGTAAAGGAAGAAGCTCTAAACCAATTTTTATCGGCCTAATTATGAGTGATCGTGTACATAACTGCGATCAACGTCTTTTGAAGATTCTTTCCGTACGGAAACAATGAAACTTATAATTGCTGTCTGTATCCCGTACGTCCAGATCAATTCCATGAGAAGTGGGATTAACAATTAAGAAACTCTCTTTCCGTGTTTGGCTTCTCATTCACCCTGATATCTGTTTTCTCAAAGTGAATGTCGGTACCTTCAATAGTTCAGAGGAGAATTTCAGGAAGCGTTCCTACACGTGTTGCTCTCATCCGGCCCTACTGATTCTTCTTTTCCTTTCTTCTCTTTTGCATTTCTTCTCTCTTCTCTTCTTTCGGAATTCTCCTCTAAATTTTCAGCCAGTCGGGAGTTGTTTTCTATCAAACAATCGTGCAACAGTTCCGAGCATGTTGACAACCATTATGAATATGAGAATCAATCACGTTAGCTTTCCAAGTTCCCTATTAGCTTTTTGACCAAATGCAACAGGTAATTGTTTCTCAGGTGTTTTTCTCGGACGGAGTCGGAGCGGTTAAGCAGTAGCATGGCAACACCATCAATTTTATCAAGCGTAACAGTAACACGGTACAATCATTCTGGAGATGTATGCTATTCTGAAGAAAACAGCCACAACAAAACCTTTGCTAAATAGCGTTTGAAAACCATGAAAGGTCAAACTGTAACATACTAACTGCATAGTAATAAACCTTAATATATTATCAGCACAAGGAAAAGATAGATATGAGGATAGCTAATACTTCACAACCCTATGACCGTTCTGTTTATCCAACGTTGGCTTTCTGACAGGGGTGAATTCTTTCACGCTACCCTCAGAATTGCTCCTAGTCAGAAGCCCGGATATGGACCACTTGATGATTGCTCCAATCGCAACAGGATACCAAACGAACAGGATAATAACAAACTGAAAGATGCCAAAGAGTTGATTCAACGAAATGTCACCACTTTCTCGAGTCTTACCATTAAGTAGAACGTTTCAATGAGAACGAACGTTTTTTCATTAACGCTGAAACTGTTTGAAATGAGTAAGATGATTGGATTCACAACATCAGCTAAGGCTACCGCAACTAGATGCACACAGATCTGAATCATATAAGTAAATACACAAACACGGAGATACTGAATAAAAAGCATCACAAAGCAGTAGATAGAACCTGCATAAGCAAGCTTTTGGATAGCTTGTTTTGCATTCTCTTCACATTGTCCGAATATACTCTCATTCTGAAATGCCTACGCAAAAGAATGTAGCACGAAATAGTAATCCCACAGATGGTGACGTAGAATCCATCAATCAGGTAAGGGCAAAAATCCTAAAAAGATAATTCCTGATAACTCTCCAAATTTTTTGACTGTACATATAACTGATGAATACATTCTATGAGGTGTTCATTTACAGTCACAATGTAACATTCACATCCGTCATCGTACACCTTAGCCCGCTGATTTATGAGTTTCTGCATAATTGACCGATTGAAGTCCCGACCGAACAAAATCTTGTGTTGTTCCCCAAACCATGAAATGCTTTAAAGTTCTTAAGAGAAAAGATTTATCTCGTGAATTGGAGTTTAGCGGAGCTACAATCTGTATTATGATCGAGCAATGTCATTCAAAGTGCATTCTGAATAGTTTCTGTTCAATAATGGGTCGGTAATTTCCGAAAAGTTGAAAAACCCATGAAGGGTTATCTTACAGCACTTTCCTGATTCAATATCCGAATAGTCGACGCTATATTTGCAAATGAATCGAATAATAATTCGGTCATCCGAACAAATTATTCGAATCGAATTATTAGAAAATTCGAATAGTCGAAATTTTTGTTTCCCGAATATATTCGAAATTCGAGCATTCGAAAAGTTCGATTTTCGAACATACTCAATTATTCGAATATTCGAAGTCCCCATTATTCGAATGCGTCATGAATATTCGATATTCTAATCAGAAGAAACGATTCAGAGACGTTTGCCTTCTTTGTTCGCCAAGTTTTGAACTGAATGAAGGAGGCCTACATGCGTATACAGAGTTTTCTCACGACGATTTATTTTGAAGCTAACAGCATGGAACGCGTTTTAGTCATCCATTATGATCTCATTGAGTAGTTTGAATGGATTTATTAGGTGTTGATATGAGACATAGGACATTTTTAGTCACAGTTCTTCCACCATTCTCTCGAAAAGTGCTTACTATCATCCAAAAGTGCTTTTGTTCCTCTACAATTCCGATATCACCAGGTCTCTCAAGAACGTTGATTTACCTAACTTTAACGATTAGGAAGAAAATTCCAAGTTGAGAACAAAATACCACTTTTTCTTTATGATCATCAGAAACCAGAAAGACTCTAGTGCTGGGTAAGGTCGCTACATCATGGACATGGAAGAACACTATCAACTATAGTTAACACATTCGAAAACTGGCCTCGAATATTCGAACACCGAATGTTCGAGGCCCTCGGAACCATTCGAACGAATGAATAATATTCGAAAGGAAAATTTTAAAAGCATTCGAATTCGAATATTCGAATATTGTGGTCTTCGAATATTCGATTATTCGAATATACGAATAGTCGAATATTCGAGTAATCGAATAATCGAATAAATTTTTCCTGCGAAGTGTCAGGTTGGTGTGAACGTTCTGGTAAGGTATTTAAAGACGAGGATACTTTCAGATGTAGGTTCTATCCCGTGGTAAGAAACGTATGATGGAAGGCGTTCGAAGCCTTATCTGCCTCACCATAGCGGCCGGTCAAATTTCGCTTCTGAGAAAGCGGTTCAACGAGTACCAAATTCCTTGGCATCGTGAGAGCATCAGCTACAAGTGATCCTTCTCAAAATGCTTGGCTAATTTGACAACCCTGAAATGTTATTCTGTGATTTTTCGCTTTGTTATTGCACCAGTGCTGAGCGTGAGCATGAATGAACTATTAGGTGCGTGCAAAAGTTCCGGGGCAGTTGCACCTAATTTTTCAGAAGACCATAACTTGACTCAAAGTCAGCAATTTTGTCCAAAACAAAAAGCATTGGCATTTGCGTTACGTTGCCAATAATGCACAGAAAAGATTTTTCTAGAAGCTAAAAATTTGACAGGTCTACACTTGTAATAGTGGCACACGTCGTTTTTCAATAGGGTATGTTGATCAAAAGTTTTAGAGCGGAGGTAAAGCCAAAGAAGGTTGAAATGGGGATAGTCTGTTAGAGGCGGGTATAAGGAGTAATTAAGGTTAGGCTAGAATTTCGGAGCACGAATGACCAATTCTTTATAAGGTTGACACTGCAACGTGCTGGTGTGCGTTATCCCACAGCCGGGTCAGACCACACATTTCCGCCTGTGTCGGCCCTATGCTTAAGAGTTTTCCCATGATTACTTTAGCAAAAAGAAACTACTAAAGCGCGATTATTGCGCATTCATTAGATAACAAATTCATTGCAGATGAGTCACGTTGCCGACCATGAAAGGTCAAACTTTTTTCAAAGAAGGTAGTGATGGTTCGATCCTTTTTTAGGTGGGTGGCAGGAGTCCGGACTTTGGGATGACCTCCTCCTATTGTCGTACTTGACCCGTTCTCTATCATCAATAACAATTCTTCCATGGAACGAATTGTTAGAAAATCTGAAGGTCGAATATCTGCAGACTTGCCAATGTGGACCTTGGTGCTCTTCGCTCAACTCACGCAAAATCCATCTACTCACCTTCCCCTTCTTACCGATTTTCTTCAAGTGACGAGATATTATTGACTGAATTCCCCGTGATGTCTTGCGCACTTTGCACAAGGTGTGGTTCAACCTGCTCTTTCCTGGTGCTTTTGCGATGACCAAATCTCTGACCAACTTCCAAAGCATTTTCCAGGCTCTCATCTCCGCTCAGAATTCCTAGGAACCTTCGAGAACCTGGCGTTTTAGAGTACATACTCTCCACAAACGCATTATTGATGTTATGGGTCGCTTTCCCTGTTGATCGTCTAGATTTGATTTCATGAAGCGAAATTCCCCAAAATATTGCACCGGTCATAGCATTGGTTTCACACCCAAAACAGAGCAACGCTGTGACATAGACCCGAGCCAAAAGTGGTATAGGTAGCAGATGTTTTAGGCTACCAGCACACATGAAAATCGTTGCAGGATATCGCAAATGCAAGGAGCAAAACGACGTTGAGTGGTGAAATACCACCAACTGCCCCGGAACTTTTGCACGCACCTAATATTTATCTGTGGGGTAATGGTCTTAGATAATTATATTTGTTACGTAGTTCACGAAAGCTATAATCTGACTTTATAGTCACGGAAATGCAAAAGAAACAAATTTTATCAAACGAGCCCTTGTACCAATAAGATATTCACTTGAGTAATAAGAGCGATTCACATTCAAAACAAGAAAATTGTCTGTGCGTTCATTGTTCTTTCTCAGAACATCGAGTGAATCGAGCTATCACAATGAGCAACTCAAACAAAAAAGACGGCTCGAGAAGCAGTGAGCCCTTCCAAATAAGAGGTACTACAAAAAGCCAGTACGCATGCATGAGATACCATAGGTTCCCGGCATGAGTCATATCTTTCCATATGAAGCCCTTGTTGTTGCTCAACCTTGCATCTTATGGATCATTCTTCAATACGATTACACGTACATCTTGCATCGTAAACCGAAAATGGGATTATGGTAGGAAAGGTACGAAACCATATGAAATTTGTGATAACCCTCCTCATTACCTAATCAACTTTCGGCTAAGAACCCATAGCCATGAGTACAGACACGTATAATCTTTCGCGAACGCGGGACAGAATGTTTGCCGTTTTCGTCAAAGAGCTCAGCAGAAACGTAGAAGAGAACGAATTTTCTCTTCTCATGTCTCAAACTGTCTTCTAATATCGTATATTAGCCTCGAATATTCGAATATATTCGAATAGTGCCATCTGTCGAATATTCGAATTCGAATATATTCGAATATGGCGACCTTCTCGAATATTCGACTATTCGAATATTCGAATGTTCGAATTTTTCGAATATTTATTCGAACACGAATATTCGATTATAACTATACTATCAACCTCGCCCTTGGACTGCAGCTCTGATGATTTCGACAATCTGGCGCCGGACGTTGCCAATGGGAAGTATTTCCACGACCATACGATTGGGATTTTCAGCTGAATTACTCCATTTTAATATTACGTTCAAGAAGTGCGATGTCCATCTTTCAAGCAGCTTCTACGCCTCCATGGAAGAAATTTGGCTAATCGTGATGGCGCCTCAGGGACAAATATCTGTCTATGTCTTTTTTGAGATATGAGACCGCTGATCACCGATTTTTTCAAGCACAACTTGTCTTCCTTTCAAAGCATAGGTTGTTTGATGAGTTTTGATATTCTTTCGAGCTTTAGCTCAATGCTAGGATAGGTAGTTGTCGATGGTGCTGTTTTTTTATGGACGCAATACTCTATCTCGTAGTCTCGAAACCTAAGCAAATTGTTAGTCTAACTCCTTGCAGACTACGTGATGCACATGGTACATCACGTCCATTCGTCCCATTTTGGACATGTCGTGGACATAGTACATCACGTTATGCTTTCATGTTCAAAATTACACTCCTTCCCGATGTCCCTTTTCGAGGACTTCATTTCTAAACAGAGAAAATAACGAATCAAATTGATTTGACAGGACCTGAAACATTAATTTGCCACCCATGCAAAAATAAGTACGGTCCGCAATGTGTTAAAAAGGAGGCAAGTACGCGGAGCGGCCAGCTTCATCCGCGCTGGAATCGTCTTTATAGTGACAAATTAGGTTTCTTTTTCGATATTTTTCGATCGCATTTGATGTTACCCACCAAGAAAACCCTATAATTTAATCTTGCGGCCAGATTCCACCCCGACGCGCTGTCTCGCCGCGTGCTTCTCGAGTGTGCGAAAAATGGACCGTTAGCGACACTCACTGTAGGCGGAGAAAATTGCAGTTGAGAAATAAAGCGCAAGCACATGGGTTAGCACCCAATACTTTGCTTTTGCTTTGTTGATGAATTTCTAATTTTTGATTCACTTTTCGATATGATTTGCGTGGATTACTTGAAGGCACTTGAAATTCTATTTTTTAAATTGATTCGTCAGGACTACTCGGAAGTTTTTGCTAGTTTTCTTACGACAATATATTTGGAGGTGGCCGCATCCCCTGTTCTAGAATGCTGTAGATTCGTGTATTTTTACCGTTTTAATCTAGGACCTTCATTCGAATGATTTATGAGAATGATTTATTCGAATAATTTATTCGAAAAATTATTCTATATCCGAATATTCGAGAGAGCCGATTTTCGAATCAGTTCGAAAATTCGAATATTCGAAATTCCCGTTTTTCAAATATATTCGATATTCGAATATTCGAAGAGTCAATTTTTGAATATATTCAATTATACGAATATTCGTAATTTTCTCAAAAATGTGCAAGTATAGTCGACATCCACCTACTGGTGCAAAAGTCCTGCCTTTTTTCTCATCGATTTCATCCTTTCCACATCTTTGCTATAACCTTTACAAGCGGTAAAATTTCTATGATTAGTAGTGACTGCTATTTATTTAACAAGCGCTTTCTTGGCATCCTGTGCTTAGAACTAGGGAAAATGTGGAGCGAAGAAATCGGAGACTGCAATTTTTGAGTAGTCATGTTTGGCGATTTTGTTTTTTGCGTAGCTAGAGCTTCGGGAGCTCGGAAAAGTTGCAGCCGCACGGGGCGAACATAATAGGCGGTGAATCGGTTGCTAAATTATAGAAATTCTGGGAACGGCTTTTGGCCAATTTTGGCAGGGCAAAAAATGAGCCTTCAACCATCTCGAAAGTTTTTCTTGTGAAGCGTCTTTGACTTTCCAAGAAATCCAGAAAAAGCAAAGAAAGTGCGGTTCTTCTGTTGAGAAGAACGGAAAGTATCATCTGCATCACAAAATGTAAATGAGAAAATACATTTTGTTCTAAAAGTGGCAACTTCGATGTCGACGCATAACTCGCATTGATCGACATCCGGAGCTAGGCTATCGTGGGGTCTCGTGCATCGGAAAATGATCGAACGGGACAGAACATTACGGAATGACTTCTGTGTAGTTCAGCTTCACCGAGCGAACAAGGCATCCAGCAAAGGAGTACCACCGTTTTCGCTATATCAGCAATGAAGAAGGTATATAAAATGGTTCCCATCTGGCTTTGGCATTCAAAAGCACCAAAGGTAGTTATAGAAGTAGGCTTTTTAGAAAATGATGACGATACCTAGCAATGGTGTTTCTAGAAAGGCGTGAAACCTCTTTTTGTCATGCCTGCCAACAGAGATATCAAGCTCCAATCATAGCAGGCCAGTTGTGAAATGTGTAGAGGGTAGTTATACTTGCTAAGGTTAAATGTTGATGATCACAAAAAAAAATATGCAGTTACGCTCAAGGGAACCACGTATGTCCAAGTTACCTTCAGCGACCGAACAAGATTTTTACAGTTCTTCACTATTGCAAACGTTTCAGTGTCGTGACCTTCGGAGTACACATCGGTGGACCCGTATCCTAGCGTTTCCAGTAGTGGGCGCCAAGACACCCCTATTACACCGATGGATCAGTATATCAGCGTTGCCGCAGTACTGATTCACCTTCCTCCATGCGGGACAGATATATGTATATGTGTACTGTACTGGCGTCCTCAACACTATCGGGCCCCAGCACAACTGTCCTCCATCGCTGCATCCGCACTCTTTGTAAATCTCGAGGGGAATGGAAGAAAGTTGCGAAGTATTGGGAAAGTGTGATTCATCACATACTTGGTTACTAACAATGAAAAGTACTTGAGTCGACAAGAAAAAAAGACACTTGCCGGGTTGAACACAACCACGTAGGACTCAAAGATGATGAATGCCAGTGATGCTGGAATCGTCACCGCATAGAACGGCTTTACGAAGTGAGGTCTTAATGAATAATGTGATAATGTGGACGAACCAGAAGGCTAAGAGACGAAGTTGCAGCTCTCACCTGAGAAAAATGAGGAGACGATGTACGTTGAATATCACAAGCATAGCACCCTCCGCACCTTCTGCGAGAATAATTGAGAATTGAACAGCGATTTCCACCCACCTTGCTACGCGTATGAATGGGAATCCGATAACTACGTCCAATTCCAATGTTATTGTCTGAAAATCAGCAGCAATAAAAACATTTTCCGATTAAAGAATCGTTTGCAAGCAATTTTTCCATTTTGTAGAGTACGTGGTAATTTTTTTCTGGGATTTTTTTTCCAACCAAAAAAGGAGAGTTTCAAAAAACCCGATCGGAGGGGATGAATTTGAATACTCACTATCTTATCATCACCAGCTTTATGACATAGCAGCATCTTGTTCATTGAAGAATAGTATTTGATACCATTTTCTGATTAGATGGGTAGTTGATAGCTAGTATCAAGAAGCGTGCTTTTCCTTTCCAAATAGCTTTCACGCCTCAACAGCATTTTTTAAT
This sequence comes from Ancylostoma caninum, assembly GCA_037903475.1. NCBI lineage: Eukaryota > Metazoa > Nematoda > Chromadorea > Rhabditida > Ancylostomatidae > Ancylostoma > Ancylostoma caninum. The sequence continues at coordinate 77,525 of JBAJFG010000186.1, forward strand.
AACTTCATTATTTTTCATTCAATTTTTTTAAACTGGATGACAGGTGTTACTCAGATATTTCTGTCCACAATAGACCCGCTGTACGCCGATAAGGAATGGCTCCATCTATTCTGCAAAATCCGTTCAATTAACCAATGTTATGAAGCGTTGAATAGCCAAAAGAGTAACCTCTTTGGTAACATTACGAACTTGAAATTACAAGCAAAAATGTTTCAAGAAACGCGCTCATGGGAACAACTGATCGTCTTTAATTTGAGGGTTATAGGTGAGAGCCTTTTTCAGCAGTGAATTCTTGGCAAGCATAGCTATAAGTAAAATGATATGGAGCGTGAGGATAATTACTTCCTCGACGTTACCTTATCAAAGACCAGCGCAGCTGTTTTGGTTAAAAAGCGATGTTTTTCAATGTGTGTTACCCTCACACAAAACATGCGAATGGCAATGATATTCTGAGACCTATTATGTTCAGTATTTTCATCTTTTACCTAAAGCTTGTTCCATAATTTTTTGGAAGTAATGTCATGGTAGAGGCTCTTTCAACTCATTTCTGCTTTGTTAGTTGTTAGTTTTGAGGTTAATGGGCTACCACTCTTCCTCTCTAACATCACCCTTAACATTAAGAAGGCTACTGTATACACAGAAGCTCTACGTATAGCTCGCACATGTAGTCGTGTAGAGCAGTTCATAGAACGTATTAACCAACTCAAGCATCTACTTATTAGAAACAGTTATCCAGAGTTCATCATTTTGGGTAGTATCCTTAGATGCATTAATCACAACAGAATAATCATGTTCAAATATCAATTACATATAGACCATGATAAACTGTTGAAAAACTCTTCAGTTAACATTTTACTATTCTTCTCCTACCAATCTACATACTTATAAATAGTCGTAAGCATGCTAGTGTTCATATTCAAGTTCATATACCCACTTATACTCATAATCATACTCAAACTCTTGCACTTATAAATTACTCATAACAAACTTAATCTTATGATTGCTTTCACACCGTTCCTCCAATCACAATCACCAAACATATACTCCCCCTTTCATACACATACATACACACACGCACACAAACACACACACAAACACACACATACACACACATACACACATACATACACACAAACACATACACATACACACATACACACACATACATACACACATACACACATGCACACACATACATACAAACATACACACACATACATACACACATGCACACACATACATACAAACATACACACACATACATACAAACATACACACGCATACATACACACGTACACACAAACACACATACATGATATATATGTATATAATTCACTCTCATACTAATAAATCACTTATTAACAAAATACAAAACTTGTACACATTCTCACTCCCTCCCATACACTCACATTCTCGCTCATTTTTCACTCACAATTCAGGCTCATTCTTAAGTTCTTTCCATATAGTCACTCTCGTTCACATATAAACTCTTATTCTCAACTCACACTCATACACAAACTCTCACATGGATGCTCACAATCCTTGACCCACGCGATGTAGATCTAGGATAATCACGCACGGATTATCGACTTTTCTGGATTGTTCCGCTGAGTATCAGCGCAAATAATCTATATAACCCAGTAGGTATGGGATTTACACATTCTTCTTATTGTAACTACTTCCACTTATTCTACTAATATTTTCTACTCTAACAGCCCTACCAGGGAGGAGGATAGATAGGTAAGTTTTACTTATTAGTTGCTAACCAATAAGGTCCTCCTCGCCATACTGACGAGTTCCCGGGAGGACCTTATTCATTTAACCTAATTACCCGTATATGGTAAGGGAACGAAACGGGCAATTAGGTAAACATTCTTTTAATTTTTGCTATCACTTTATCAATTCTATACTAACATTACTAATTTTATTGTGTTAGTTGCTTTTACCCGCCGATCGCGCTGGCAAATGAGGAGTGATGACTTCTCCTTGCGACAACAGTGGGTATTTAATCGTTCGTGTGCTGCAATCCTATCGCATTTTTCCTCTCTAATCGGTTAAGCAATGAACTTCAGAGCTTCCAATCGCTCTTGCCGACCGTTAATCTCCGGTTTGCACCTTTTGGTTTCCTTCGTGCCTATAATCCTTCTCTGTAGTAGTCACTCAAGGTAACCATGCGGCTCTTTGACGTCAAAATCCGGAAAGGGCTCTCGTGTGTACATGCGATGCATGGGTAAAGAACGAATAGAAGCTGGTCTAATATTTTCCTAAGTGGTCTCTCTGTCTCATGATCTCTCTAACTAACTCAAGAACGTGTAAAGCTCGCTGTGATTTATCTATGAAATACCATGTGCTAGACGACAAGACGTCGAAAAGCGGAAAACCTATTGCTCCCATCTCTTTCACAGATATGCAACCATAAAAACAGGGCACCCGACGTTTGTCTTTCTTGGATCTTATTTTCTTTCTGATTACAAAAAAGAGATAATTATTAGGTCGTCAAGTACGAAATGTCCGATTTTATGAGCGGTCACTTTGACAGTCTCTATCTTCGAAGATTTACTAGATCTCTTCTCATCTTTATTCTCTTCTCTATTCTTTTGTATGAAGAATCAAGCAGTTTCGCAGAGAGGAGATACAATATGTACCATTCAGTAGCGCAGGGACAAATTCACTTGTATTGAATTCTCACCTACATCGACTGTTTAAGGAAGGCATTGTTTCAGTATCAAAACGTGAACGTTATGGCTTCTTTCACCTGCCGTATCTCTTATTCTGACGGCAGAAACCAAAATCTTGCAGAGAGTGCCAATACTGCTCGAATCCCGACGGACTTGCACGGCAGTCCTGCGGCTGTGGACGCCCTCAGGGTGAATTGTCCTCACCTGCTCCTGGTTCGCCTCAGAACAACAAAAAAAAAACCTGGTGGAATTGTAAGCCTAATTGAAGGACACTTACCACTACTTATTCCAAATTTGAAACAGGAATTTCCTTATGAGGGAATGCTTTCATTCCTTTTTTACTGAGGATGCCCGTATAATTACGATACATTGGGAGATGGGACCAAACACTTAGTTTATACGGCTTAACCTGATTTTTCCATTTTTGGAAGCGAAATGAAGCAGCATAAGTTTTTCGAGCACGCCGAATTCACTGATGGCAGGGGCTTTTATCAGGGATGTGTGGGGGAGCAGATACCGTAATTTTTGGGGTGCTCGTATATTTATGATACGCACTGTATAGCGAACCTTACAAGAGTGTGCCTCTTCAATTTCATCTCCATACTTAAGAACACCTCCACGAAAACCAAGATGGAAGACACACTATTATATCCGCTTTGCATCACTCCGCAACTTCTGTAGTTCTTCTTACAGGAATGAATTTGAAAGAAAGTACAAGTTTTGTGAAGAAAATGGCAGTGGCATGCAAAGCAATGTTGATGGACGTTTTGATGGTCATCACATGAAGTAACCAACACGTGGAAGGATTCAAAAACTTCTGGGGAATATTTTGCACTATACGTCACGTTACCATCCAAGCCTGTAATTGCAGTACAAAATGAGTTTATTTCATAATTAGTGGATCAAACAGCCTTTCTCGCTGAATCTAGGGTAACTGCAGGAAGATTTCTGCTATTATTAACGAAAAAGTTTCGAAGTCATCCGAGGACTAGGAGCCGATGATGAAAGGTTGCCCGTGAGCTATTATGTTGCGCAGAAAAGCGTCAGTATTCACATTCTGTTTCTTCTTTACTCTCACCTTAGTGCAGAATGAGTTCACTGGTTACTTTCTCTACTTTCAAATTCAATTTAGGAAATTCGGAATGTTAAGAAACCTTCCAATGTCATAAGAATTTACCTGATTTAAACAAAAACGCAGGACCGAACCGACGAAGTACACAGACGACTGAGCTACCAGCAGGTTCTGATATTGAGTAAGCACTGAGTACTTACTTAATATTCGACGAATAATGTATCCGTGTAAGAACAGCGAGAATATCGTGGCCACTAAAATGTTCACGTGCTGAACGGTTTGCACCGCCTCATCGGCAGCGCTTGTCGTCATTTACTGGAAGATAACGCAAATGTCGTTCTACGAATGTTTTACTAGGAACAAGCCACTTTCAACAAGGAGGTAGGTGGATACGAGGCTAAACAAATGGCGTTGATTTGCTTAATTAGCTCAATACGGTGTGAACGGTTGTTTACCGAATCTTTGCTCACTTATTGTTTTTCAGACTTTCTCTAATACAGTTGATTATGCGATGACGTGACTCACAGAGGAAAGCATTGGCGGCCAATTTAGAAAGGGTTTATATGATATCCTCAGCCAAATTCACCAAAATTACAAGCCAAACACTGCTGCAAATGTTATAAGTATCCAAGTTTTGGAGAGAGTTATTCTAAAAACATAGTGACATTAGATGTAGTTGTTTAAAGCTACAATTGAGCCCAAGGCCTGTAGTAGTGTGTCGTGAGTTGAACTCCAAAAGCCACCACTACGCTTTAGGCGATGATTGCATTCCAGCCCACATCCATGAAGTGTAGGATAGTAGATCATTGCCATCCACGTCACTGCTACAGCATGTGGCAACAGAGGAGATCATCGCCCTGTATAGAGTTGATCGCCTTCTCATGCTGTGGAAAAAATGAGAGAGGTGAGTGGACGCAGATTAACTACCTCGAGCGTCTCACTGCGGTGACGAAGGTGCGCCGACGTCCAACAGTTTAAAATCGTCACGAGGTGGGGATATCACATAATATCCTCCTATCACATCTTTGGCCCATTCACCCGACGAGTCCCCGCTTCCGGATGCTGCCGCACCTCTATCCAATATTGCGCACCGTAGTCGCAGTTGCATGCTTGCGCAGAGTTACAGGCACACCTGCGCAATTAAAAAAATAGTACGCCACGTGTTCTCCAAGTACACAATTTCTTCAAATAACTTTCTTCAAAATCAATTATTTCCAATTTTATTCGCACTATTGTATTCAGGAAATATTGGTGTATCAAACTAATGACAAAAGCCTCCAAAACCTTCATCCCATCTCGAATTTTAGCTGGAAAATAGAAAATTATATGACGGTGCCAATGTGTTAACGTGCTCCACCGCCAGTTTATATGTTAACACTTGTTAACTCATGTGGACATGTCGATGTGCATTGAAAACACGAAACCAATGTTCTTCGCAAAAACTTGTTTTAACTTGTTTACAATGAAGGCTTCGTAGATTTTTGGCTTGGTCAAAGGGGACTCCGTAATTTTTTCTGCTCGAGCTAAGCTTGTGCCGAACTCTGACCACAACCTTCTTGTAAGCCGACTATAGTGGGATGATGTTGAATTAAACTCTTCTGACAAAAACTAACCTTTTGAAGGCCATACTTACGTTTGAATTGCATGTGCACCGCAGACAAGCTGTGGGTGAAGGATCATTTTCATATGATGTGGCGGAATGTATTAGAAGCGAAGAACACACATAAACGTGTGACGCTCTTCTAGAATGACCCATGAAAAGCCGCATGCCTGGGAATAGAATACGAGAAAACGGAAAAGCTGTAAAATTGCTCCTATCGCCTTCTTCGATTCGCAGCCGATGATTATCTAGTCTACATTCTCTTCGCTTTCTTCTTCAATGATCATTGTATCTCTTTTCTTATCTGCGAGTGTGATCAGTGTTTTTGAATCTTCCTCGTCCTTCTCGCTCGAAAAATAAGTTTATAGTCCGAACTTTTCACTTCTTTTAAAAATTGGAGAGGACAATTTGTGAAGCGTCCTATTGCAAATGAGTATTTATTCGATGTGATAGCCACCAGTCAGAGGGAAAAATCTGCGGCTATCACCGCTTTATTCCCGATGCTGTCACTGGCAATACCAATGAAACTACGGCGTCGCCTCCTAATCTGTACCTCGGCGGTTTATATCACTTACATTAAAAAACGTTGAACTAAGAATCATCATTCTATAATTCCTTTTCTATGCTGGATTGTTCGGAACCCATTAAAGACGAACCCATGAATCATTGAAGGTCAGTCACCAGTTTTTGAATGCACATTTTTGATTTTATACCGTGGACGCCGGTCTAGAAAAATGCACACGCAGATGCATTTCTTTTTAACCATGCTGTAATGGAATCATTTTCTATTACGCTTCCCATCTACAAAAGTAAGTATTAGCTAATAATAAGCAATGAAAGTTCCCATATCAGGGTCAAGCATGTGTTGATGAATTATTAATGAGGGGTAGTATGGTGGGTGAATAAAGGTGCGGGGGTGCGGGGGAGAAGGGAGGGACCGTGGTTGTGGTGGAGAATTCGGGCACTACTTTCAGTAGTACTACTGCTAGAGCACCGAGCGTGACTGAATTTCCGACAGTCATTTTTTGTGCATATGTACTGCCAACCCTGCTCACCCCTGGAAGCCGACAAAAAGTTTTGCTATGAACCCTACCCAGCTGTGCTTTGCCTCCGAGTTTCAGCTCTCCATCATCAAAAGGAAAGATTCAGCACAGGAATTACGAAAGTGATGTTTAGCCAATAAAAATGGTTTTTTTTTGCCTGTTTTTATCTACTAGATAGAAGCAGGAAGGATGACAACTGAAGAAAAATGAATCACACTGCTTGAGAGCGCAAACCTTCTATTAGTTAGAACTGAGAAAAACCGGTACCTCCACCGCCCAGATCTTGCTATTCATGCCCTACTACAACCAAGCCTTCGAGCGAGTCAAAATTTTAGGTGAAGATTTTCGCACGTTCGTACTGCCTGTCCTACTCACTCCTGCGACAATAAAAATTCATTCTATGAATCCTATTCAACTGTGCTTTATCCCAAAGTTTCAGATCTCCAGGTTCAAGAGAAAAGGTTCGGGAATTACCGACATGAGGTTTCGTCGATAAAAATGGCCTTTTTTACATGTTTTTATCGACAGAGGTGAACCGCGGTGGAGGCAGCTGCGGAAAAACGAACCATATAGCCTAAAATCGCAAACCTTCATTAATTAAAACTGGAGAAAAATCGGTGCGTCAATGGACCAGGTCTTCTGCTATTCGTGTCCCACTGCAACCATGCCTGTGAACGAGTCAAAATTTCAGGTGAAAATTTTTGCGCTTTCGTTGTGTCAGTCCTCCAAGTTCCTCGAGCTGACAAAAAGCCATTTCTTGCACTACCTTCGATTACCTCGAGTCCACTACAAGTGCACGTTATTTCACGTCGTGCAAAAATAATAGCATTGAAGAGGATCGATCCCTAGACTATGTAGATGACGTAAATCGATATTTTTCGTGCGAAATTTGAAGCAAATCGCTTCATTGAGTCTGAACTCACGCTTTTGGAGTGATATTCAACTTTATATACAAAAATTCTGGATGGGGAGGGGATCGAACCCTTAACGATGTACGCGGTGGCTACCCCTACTATTTGGATTTGAGGTTCAAACACTCGTTGAAGTGTTCCCGCGTACGTCCCCCCTTCCGTTACATTCCCGGCCATCCGTTGATCACATCTGGGTTCCACTGCGATCCAGCTCCAAATAGATCGCACAGTGTATGGCTGTGTACCTGCTCTTGAACGTTCTCAACATGTCTATTTTTCTTGTTTTAGTTCAAATTTCTCTCAGTTGCTGCTTTTTTAGTGTTCCTCTAATGTCTGTATTTTCGCTTCTCATTTTTCATCTCATTTGAGGATTTGTGTGCGAAGGAGGGGGGGGGGGTCGTATTTTTGGTGACTAAATCGGGAGGGGGGGGGGGTGGGGGTTGACTTTTTATCATCATCACGTTTGACCCTGGTCCATATGAAAGCGTGTAAACTGTCGTTTCCACCTACTACACGCTACTGTATGAAAACCAAAAGTAGTGCACAATTTACCCTTTTTTCAAAAGGATTCTTGCACATAGAAAACCGTGGAAAACCGTCGTGAAGTGAGTTTCCACGGCTGCCTTATCGATGCCTGCTTTCGGGGAAGACGCTTAATTGCTGAAACTCCATGTGCTCCTTTGTGACCACGAACTAATATGTAGCTTTATGCACTGCGTAAGTGCTAACAAAATCTAATACATAGTACATAGCTTGCCATCGCTGGTGAAGAGTTCATTTCGCCTAATTTACCCACTTCTGACCTAATCGTACAAATCATGGGAGTCTTAATACACACAGTATTGAATGGTTTGAGCAAGTCATCAACTATAACTACGGCAAATTTTGAAAAGAGATCTGTTGTGAAAGAGCGCGATTTCTCTACCATAACGCTGGTTGTTAGGGAAATTCCTTTCCCAACCAATGCTCACACGATCTACGCAGAAACGCAGATGGATTTGCCAAGAAATATAAACGATTGAGCTGTCAACCGATTCTGAAGTTGGGTGAGCCCTAAATAGTTTTCATAATTAGAAGAGTAATATACTCAGATACAAAAATAGCGTGGCTGCTAAAGTGTGAAGCTTTTGTACAATTTGGAATGCTTCATGAGTCTTGCGGAAGTACATTTTCCGTTAGCAGTGTGCTTGTTCTTGTACGTGTGCGGATGACTAGCTACAGACACGAGTAATTCTAGTAGTAAGAAAATGGCAGGTTGCTATGAACCTGGACTGATATCGCTTAAGTACCTGCTGTATTCATCATGACTAGTTATTAATCATATCCTCAACCATTTCGACGTTTTCTCGAGTCCCTATGTGAACTGTAAGAGAACAGGAAGGAGAATTGAATCCAAGCTTGTTATAATAGTATCAATCGATTCTATTGTGAACAATGTGAAAACAATGTGAAAGTGCTGGTGTTCCACCTCGCATACTGTTTTTTCGCAACAAAGTTTTCCAAATGGTTTGTCAATAGCAGGCTTATTAATTTCTGTTTTGAATACTTGTAATGGTGGTAAAGCTATTGTGGGACTTAGTAAATATCAACAACGGCTCCTAGTGGCAGCAGAAACTGTTGCATAATCTCTCCATATATCCGCTTTATCAACTTTAACATGACACACTTGGATCGTCTTTCTTTGACAATTTTCTGTCATCAAGCCACCGTTGTTCGAAGGCTTCTGCTTCTGTCTTCTGCACATTTTTGATGGCACACTTTTAGTGTAGGAAATAAATAAATGGATGCTTATCTCAGACGTATCGACGCACCAAGATCTACGTTTTCCAAAGAAGCATCGAAACCTTCCCTTCGGTCCAAGTAAACATTGATTGCACAGCTAAAGTACGGCGTCGATGTAGACGATCCACTGAAGAAATAGGAACAATATATTCCTGATAGCGATTCTCGTGATTTTTCCCCGCCGTGGGAACATTCCAAACAAGGAAATTGTTTCATAACTCATCACTTGATGCCATTCGTACAATGAGATCTATCGCCCTCGAAACAATACGGAAATGGTGTTGGACAGGAATTCTATGAATAAGTCTGTCGAACAAGATTTCTAATAAACAGTATGCTCTCAGTTCGTTATTCGGAACCACCATGTTCCTGGGCTTAATCATGCATATTTCCATTTACTCTCTAGCAAACGTTCTTCATGCTCTCACACTTGTTGTGATCAACAAATACACCTGATAATCTCTCTCATGCACCGCCTTTATTTACACAAGCCCAGTTTCTCGATCCCATGGTCAGCATATGGTCCAAAGCTTTGTATACTTCATGTGCTATACTAAATGGTGCGCCTTGAACACCATGTCAGATCAATCTGTCCATAACTTCCATAAAAAGTCGAAACTCTGGAGACTTCGATTTTTACTTACAATTAGACTACAGGAGTCACAAACGTGAGAACAATCTAGGGGGGTCCCGTTTTGCTTTCGCGGTGGACTCTGGGCTAACAGGATGAGCAACAGATGCTGCTCGCAGCCCATCTCGAGAAATTTCCTACCATTTCTCTCTGAGCAACGATCTCACATTCGTGGCATCAGTGCCTCATTTTGAACACTTCTGCATCGCTATGATAACTCATCAACTCACCCACCCCACTGCTATTGAGAAACTTTGTGGACCATTCCTTTGCCGGGTTCTTGTTCTTTCTGCTTTCCTTAGTGTGGTGTCGGCGTTTGTCCCGCAATTGCGATATATTCTTCGATCGAATACGTCACTCACCCGTAATGGGGTTCAGTAAACGCATATCTTCCCGTCTAGCAATCGAGTTTTGAGTCTTCCTTTTGGTACACGTCCTTCAACTGTAATGCTCGTTGGTGGTTCGGCGACTGAGCTGTCGTTGCTTCTCAGTGCATGACAAGCATCAGTGTGGTATTTGCCTTTCGCATCTCTGTCGTAGTGCTCGCTACAAAAAAAGGTGGGCATACTTCTTCGTTTCACACTTTGTCAAGAAGCATAATCCCGAGATCGCAGTGGAGCATTCTCAATTTCATTGCATGGGGCGTGTGCTCCGGTTTTAAGGTGATCGAGCAGAATTCCACTCCATAAGGCGCGAAAGGCCAAGTATTTTACGAGATAAATCTTAACTTTTCCTGCGCTAAAATTTGTGGAATTAAAGCAGCAGTGGTCAATCATTCCCTTTGTCTCTTTGAGCTTTTGATGCTGACAATGCTTTTATTAAAGGAAAACAACGGCCAGCCACAATTGCTTCTTAATACCATTCTTCATCTTTAACACCGGAATGTTTTTCTTCCCTTACACTGACCCTTAGCTGTATTGACGTCGCTAGGAACGTCAGTCCTAATCATGCCAGAGGTTAAATGTGATCATCAAGAGAAACCGCGTGATTCTTTACAAGATCATCCAACGAACAAAGTAAAGAGCATGTCACGCGCGCAATATGTAAAGTCCCTACGCGCAATCGGCGGACAATTTTCGAGCGCGCCCAGCATGCGGCGCGTGCGCCTCCTCCTGTGGCAGCGGTCCCCAGTCGTTCGTCAGATTCTTGACCCAGGTGACTGTATTTCTTTCATTTTCTTCTCTTTAGCTGGAGTTAATCTGAAACTTTGAGGCACGTGGCTGACTGATATTGACCGGACGGCCCCGCATGCCTCATATTTTGCATGTTTTCCCCATGAATGCCCCAAATGCTTGTTTTTAATGCTTTTATGAGGCATGCGTGGCCGTCCGGTCGACATCGGTCAGCCACAGGCCTCACACCTTCGGATAAACTTCAATCAAAGAAAAATGAAGGAAAAACACTCACCTGGGCCAAAAATCTGACGAACGACGGGGGACTGCTGCCACAACAGGGCCGCGCCGCGCACGCGCACCGTGCTAGGCGCGCTCGGCAATTTTCCGCCGATTGTGCGTAAGGGCTCTATGTATGCATATGAGGAAACACCCCGTCACTCTCATTTTAACCCCTAAGATCTCTTCTGCCCGCATCTTTCCCCTCCTTTTATTTTAGCTGGCACCTCCATAACTGATTTTTTAGGAAATTTCATACCTCAGCAAATTTCATCTCAAAGAATGAAGAGGCATGCACAATTCTTTATTTTTGTAAAAAGAAAAGGAAATACGTATTTCAATGTGACCGGCGTCGCTTGGAGATTCGGCCAATTTTCAAATCACAGGACTGATTCTGAAGTAAGACAATGAGAATTTCCCATATCGGACGGTGATATTTATAGTTCGCATTCAAAATTAAAGATCCTACTACTGTCTTGCACAACTTACTAAGTAGCATCAATACTCTGGAAGGGATAACAACACAGCAAGCAGTATGCCTGTCTGCCAAAACAATCTCCTAGACCAACTCTGTCGGCAAAGCAAATCACAAATTAACTTGCTCGTGCACATAACCACAGCCGGATCTGAGGCGAGGCTTGCACCAATTCGATATTTTCAGGATATAAAGTATGTTCACCGAAGCGACTTTGGAGATTGTGCAGCAGGTGAACACGGTCATAGCAACCATGTGCTCTCTACTGGTTCACGGTTACATCATATGTCGCATTAAGTCGAACTACACCGTACTGAACCACTATCAGAACCTTCTGGTGGCGCAGTCCTCTACCTATTTCTTTGCTTCAATTTTTCGACTGCTTGTAAACAGGGTAAATTCTGCAAAAATCCCATTCATTCTTACCACGTTCATGAACAAAATGTGGAAATTACTGTGATGATTTAGAAGGTTACATTGGATGGAGAGGAGCTCCGTGGTTACTCGTTCATTCAAATTCCAGATGCTGTAAACTTCACTCTTTTATTCATTTTGGATGTAGCTGAACCTAGCGAATCCATTATGTTGGCAGTTTTTAATGTTCACCGAGTGCTCCTGTTTGTAAGGTATCTGAGTTCTGAAGCTCATTCCTGTTCGGGATACCTGAGCTCATGTTGATAACACTAATGCCTTCCCTATCAAAAACATCAATTTTAGGCCTTCGCTCATCAAATGCTTCTACATTATCACAGTTCCAGTTGCAATCACATACGTTTTCTGCTTTGCGTACATAGACGCATTCTATCCAGTGAGTGGCCACTTACTCAAATGTGTTGACATGAAAGCAGACGAATCCATTGCAATAAAAATGCTTCCATTTCTGCGTAAACATCATAAAGAGTACGGTGCCTACCAAAATCACGTATCCACCCCGAAACCATACGTAACAAAGTGCCAAAGCATTCGGTTGAGACGAGATCACTTCCACGCACTTTAGTAAGTACGACATCCCCTTGCTGAAATATTCCTACCTGGTCATTCATGTTTTCTCATAACGAAGATGCTAGCTATCATGTTTCGTTTGTATCAAAATTATGTATCCACTTTGTAGGAGACCAATTTTGTTGGTATGGGAGTGAGTGTAAAAGGCTGAATTCTTTGTCTATTTCACTTCTTGCTCTCTGCCGATATGCATGGTCGTGGAAACATTCTAAGCTCCGCTGAACAGGCAAAAATTTAAACCATACCTGGCGCAGGATTGTCTAATTGAGCAATTCCATCTCAGTTGGGTCGGTCTCATGGATATGTGAACAAGTATCTGCCGAACCCATCTGCATACCTTAAGCTTTCTAACCCTAGTCGCCCTAAGTCACAAGGATAGCAGAGAGGTCAAGAGATAAAGCAATGTGGAAGGTTCCATGATTGATCCCTCAGCACAAAGAAGCACGTCTGCTCTTGACCAGAATCAGCGGCAACACAATGGGACAAGGTGCCTCAGATGTCGCTCTTCAGAATTTATTTAGATTGATGTCAATTTAGCGACTTTGGAGTGGTAGTAAACCTATTGGAACTGTCAGTTGGAGATGAAAGATGAAGCTTAACTGGCAGCTAGCTTACGGGGAACTGCGGGAGAGTAATGTAAGCTTCACTGGAACGAACATGGTTCTCCAAGAGCTCTATGACGAAACGGGGACCATAATTGCAAATAGTTCGATTTCGAACTATGAGCTTCACGCTGAACTTGCTGCCAGTATGAAACGATTCTCATCGTTTCGAGAAGAAATCCCAGTGGACTTTTGCTCACGGTTCGAGTTCATCTTGTAGCCAGTCGTGCATGACTCCGTTTCGGCGAAGGCGCATTTCGGGTACACCCAGCTGATCGATGTTCCCACGTCAGCACTCGATCACCATGACCTTCCGCAGGAGATCATCGATGACTCCGATTTCCTGGTGGCTGGTTTTGACAGCTGAGGACATGTCAGATTAAATCCCACATATTACATTTGTGAGTTCCAAGTCAAAGTTAGGTTACGCGGAAGAGATTCACTGTCGGCTTGGGGTATAATGTCACATAAGGTAACGTCAGCACTCCAATCCATGGTTCAGAGGTATGCCAGCATACTCCGAGGACAACGAGTTTCCCATCTGTGAAGGTTCGAAACCTCTAAGAGATTGAAGGTTCCGCAAGGACGTCATCATTCAAAGACCACAGTTGTCACTTAGCTCCTAGCTAGGTCATAGTTGCAAACCAGAGCTGACAGTTCACTGCGACCTTCTGCTCATCGTTTCGTCGCCGTTCTACGAGGTTTACTACCACCTCTGATTTCTAATTAACCTTCAGTGATGGAAAGAAATCCAATCTAGATGACTCAGATATGTACCGTCACTATTGAAGGGACTTAAGGAAGGTGCCACCCATATTCTCTAGACGCGACTGTGCTTTGCTTATAACTTGGGCCACATTCCGAAGCTCGGGAGCGTTTGTTCCTAGCAAAATGGACTCATCCGAGTATCAAGAAGTGGTGGAGATGCACCCGCTTCCGTTTTTAAGAGTAGCTAGGTTCCATTCTCCCGTTTTCCAGCGAAACAACTCCGTCGTCCATTTAACGAGAAGCCGGATTTCATGGCAAGTTTCAAGGGTTCTGTGGAATCCTCCCCATTTTGCCTCACTGCAGAGCGCATCGCAATTCTCGTAGACTAATTCCCAGGAATTGCAACGGGCTTGTAGGACAATTTCTAATTGTGCTTTATGTGGCCCAAATCTGACCCAGACCTAGAGTCGGTTATCATGTCGCAGGTACGTTCAGGCTACGAGAACCGGTCTGCCAAATTCAGTGTCCTCCAGCACCGCTCGCCTCTGTTTTTTGCTTTGTAAAACACAGAATTCTAGAGCGGCAAATTCAAGCTCCTGCTATGAAAATTGTAGCAGACAAGCGACTAGTTCGGTGCACACTTCGCTGTCGCTCTTTGAAGTTCTATAAAACTTCTTTCAAAACAGCAAAATCTCGTGTTAGATTCTAGTATTACCTAGGTACAAATTATGGTCTCTCTTATAGGCTTGCAAAAATGTTGTCGAAAAGCTGCTGAATAAGTATTTTAGGTCGGGTTGCAGATATATTCTATTTTTGCCACCCTACTTCTAAACTCCGCCTAAATGTTTGGTGATATACGGGTTGACTAGAAAGTTACACAGAATGAAGCAATCACTAAGATGATACTACAAAAGCAAAACATTACGAATAAAATCTTCCGGCTGGACAGAATTTCTCAACATGATGCTGAACTGGCTCTGACTTTCCTCGATGTCCATATGCATAGACCCTCTTTAACGGAAGATAAGTGAATTTCGAACAATACGAACCGTTGCCAATTCAACTTCTGCGTTTGGCACTAGTCTGAAAAAAAAATTTAGATAACAAAGAACGCATCATTTTGGAGTGTTTAAACTTATGATGGTGAAGACGATTTGGATGAGAGATACTTGTACCGCACTGTTTCTTATTCTGCAATCGCTTATTTGAATCTTGCATGAAAGTTAGCTGTAGATAATTTGGACAGTTCATTCACACAGTGCTGTTTGAAATATTCCTGACTTCATCGGGTAAAAAATGCTATCGAATTGCATATATTTTTGAGAGCACGGAGTTTTTACGCACGCCTCTTCTTTTCAACCACCCATCTCTTCGGAGAAGCGTTTATGAGTCTACATTTAAATGATACGACTAGTAATATCTAGTGTCGGCTTTCAAGTGGATCAGAAAGTGACCAACCAGAATCATGGAATATTGATTTGGCTGCTGCACGGCTCCAACACGTCCACGACAAGACGCATTATGCAATCACTACCACTTGTGACAATCCCGTGCCAAACAAGGAAGTCTGGGAAACGATATGATCTATCTGTTGCAGATGCAGCACACTTTCCTGCCAGTCAGTGTTAAAGGCAGCGTCTCACCTCCTTTTTCATGTTGGAGGCATCAACAGATCCTTGATCTTCTCACCACGCTGATTCCGAAGATGTCTAAAATTCAGCAAAATATCAAAAACGAAGACTTGAGCGAGTGCTGCCTTTAAAGATGAAAACGTGGTGAGACACTTTCTTTAAGAGACCGGTAATGTTAACCTCACAAAAACGCGCTGTGTTTGAAGAAGCATTCGTTAGAAAAAACAACTATTAAACAGAAGAAGGAACAGATCCCATACCAGTTCATATCACGCATCAGAGAGTATGTGCAATCCCATAACATCATGCAAAAGTCGATTTCTTAGAAATGCCCTCCAACTCGGATAACTACCGGAACTGCTGGAACCAGCGTTATTCGTCTTCCTTAATGTGACATTCCCTGACGACGAGATGGTCAAAAATATTGTATGATAAATATTGTGCCCAGTATTATCAAAATTCAAGTGAGCCGCTATTTTGACTCAAAGAGTTACGAAGTTCCCACTTGGAGTTCACTTCTCACAAAACAAAAACAAAGAAATTCGTACATAGAAGGGAAAGTGTCATTGATTAAATGGAAGGTTTCGGATCTTTTGAACAGCTCGAACCTGTCCTATTCGCACAGATCGCTGCGAATGTATGCATGGATCAGAACAAAAGATGCTCTGTGATCACTTCAGAACCTTTCAGTCCTAGCAGCTGTTATGTCATGGAATTGAAACATTTCAAGAAAAAGCGTCTACATTTCTTCTCTCAAATTAACGATTTGTCACTTTGTTAAATTATCAAAGCTTTCAGGACTGCACTCGGTATTTGCTTTTGTGCTTTATATTCGTCATCTCTTGCGTGATAATTACATGCTACGCAATTCTCAGAAGGTACTTCGCACTAAACCAATGTTCAGTCAGAGTTCGCAAAATGCAGAATAAATTATCAAATGGCATGGTCATACAAGTGAGTTGGGGAAAACCTTTTTGAGCGAAAGCTTTTCCTATTACTTTTTTTTTTCTTCAGATTGTGATTCACATCTGTGCCCTAGGACTTATTGGGTTACGACGCCCATTAATAGCAGTCTACGGAGCAGTTTTTAGAGCCGATGAGACAGAACGGAACAACGTTTCCAGTCTATACATTGTGGCAAGTCTTGCTGTTACAGCAGTCTTATTTATTATAGAACACATAAAAACTAACAAACGCTTATCCATTTTTTAGGTCGCCTATCTTGTGATTGTATGGTACCCTTTCATGACAGGACTACTTATTAGATGGTCGATTTCCGGATTCCTCAAACGATCAAAACTGACCGGACCAACAACCTTCATCACGGACTTCGTAACCTCTGCTAAAAAAGTTATTGCAGACGAGAAACAAGCTTGAGAACCTCTTTCAAATTGCCAAAGAAAGTAATAGCTTTCAATGGGCCGTGCCAGAGAATAATTATCTAACAGCTTTGAACGGTCCTACCCAACTACTGGGCTAGGATTCATAAACGCATAACCAAGCCGAACTAGGCCAACAAATCAACTTTCTCTTCCTCTATTTGTTAATACTACGTTGTCCAGACCACAACCAATGACGTTCCCCATCGTTGGTTTGCTTATTTCATGAATCCCAGGCCTGAATGGGAAACATATTAAGAAGTGATTTAAAATGCCTCTCTCGCCCAGGCCTCCCCCCCCACAATGAATCACATCTCATACATCTCAATAATCTCGTTCCGTGCGTTACCTTCTAGAACAGAAGAGCCTTGGTTCACAAATCCACCAGGGAGAAATGCTTCGCATCTGGGTAGAACCCCTAATCAAACAGCTATAGATTTTGCAGAATGCTAAGAGAGAAGTTCGCAGTTCATAGAAACAACAGAAACTACAGAAAGAACACACGGAAAGCACATGAAATAAAGAAGAAAGCGTTATGAATGTTAAAAGGACTGCAGAAGAACAGCTAATTTTACTATGCTTTACCCAACAAAAAAAAACACCTGGCGTCTAGCACAAGAGGTAATTCTTCAAAAAGTGAAAGCTAGCATGCGGGAATACTTGTTACTGAACTGAAAACAGGGCTTGCTTCGTGCTATAATGCTATATCCCGTGGGAAAGTGAAAATGCGAGAGAGAAAAGTTTCCATGGGTGCTGCCTCTAGGTCTGCCTCTTCGCTATCGCTCAACTGCTGATTAATCTCATCAAAGAATTCATGTCACTGAATACCTAAGAGTATCCCCAGACTCCGCCAGCAATCGTGGCGATCGCCACATGGGTCAAATGAATGAGGAGACGTCAGAAGGATGATAATAAATGGGGCGTGGCGATCGATAGGCATCGTTTCCACTATCGCTATCACTCACATCGCCAGTTTGTTTTGGGCACATCTTCGAGAGTACGGGCGATGACCTTCGTTTCGCAGCTATCCATGGCGATGTAACGTAGCAATCGATACGTATCATTTCCACGATCCTTATTTCTTGTATCGCCGGTTCATTTTTATTGCGAAGTCTGGGGATACTCCAAAGGCTTAGGTAGCCATGACATTTCATTTTTTTACCTTTCTTTAGCCAGCGTTCTTTTATTAGATTTCCGATTGCTTTCCTTCTTTTTTTCTGATAGCTTATATTTTCCGCTCTCGAAAGCAGTGTGTCACTCTATTATGGGTATCAGAATTTCATCAGACCTGGTCCAACTCGACGCACTGGTCCCAGTGATGTGCTTGAAATCTGAAAACAGATAGAAAAAGACCTATCTTAAAGGCGAATTTGATGTTGGAGTGGATGTGTAACCAACCTGAAAAGTTAAGCTTCTACATTAAAATGTTTCTCTGCAGTAGCTATCATCAACTGAACAAGTATTGTCTTGTTCGGGAACTATGCCGCACCCTCAGCAAGCTCTCGCTGCCTCTCGTCCACCGGTCGAGAATTCCAAAACCCTCGGCCAAAGAATGCCGTGATTTGTGGGGGTTTGACGTTTCCATGAGATTTGAAGTGTATCTTAGCACGCAGCGGCTGTTCGGCTGTGGTGAGGATCTCAAAAGCGATCCCGGAGGTGACACATCCCTGAGGTGATCCACTGCTTTTAAGCTGCCTCTCCTTTGGATTTGCGATTGAAGATTAGTCTTTCAAGGACAACAAATGTTTAGTAAACCCTCTTTCTGAGTCCCCCTTTCCCTTCACCCAGGGTCCCTAGTGGATTTGCTCACTAAGAGTTAATTTGACCTCATAAGTCCTGGTAGGCATATATGTGGGCTGAAGCTTTACGTCCCAGTTGCAAGGTCGCAGGCTAGGCTGAGATTCATCACTTACACAGGTCTAAATAAGATCAACTTGTTAGTGGCCAAAAATGAGCATTTGATGGAATTGTCTTTGTAGGCATCCAGGAATGTATATTATTCGATATGTTAGTGTTAACTGATATGATATTGTACTTGTACGCGACGCCCAGCGTCTCGGAATAAATGTATTAATAAATAAACATACAATACCAACGGTGTCGCCTGATGAAACTGCGCGATGTCTGCGATTTCGCGTTTTTTTTTTCGTCGCTTCTCCATAACTCGCTTCAATCTTGGCCATTTTCAAAATGGAGCAGATATTCGGAATCAGAATGACCTAATCTATCAGGTAGCATGCCCAAAATGCAAAAATTTTAAAATTTTTGGTGATCATCTAGCAAAGTCACCTAAGGATACAATTAGGAGGGACTCGCTACATTGAGTCTCTCCCAATCGTATCCTCAGGTATTTTTCTGAAAACGGACCCCGCTACCTCCTCATTTTAGTGAAGAAGTTGCTACACTGCACTAAAACTACATTTTTCAAACTCGGAACATGACTAGGACAAAAACAGTACCTCATACGATATTCCAGGATTTTCTAAGAACTAGGATTACAATTTCGCCGAATTCCACCATTATCTTCACATTTTCATCTTTCTGAAGGCAACACCATTCGTGAAGTCTTTGCTAATTTTTTGGGCTGTTGCGTAAACCTACTACTTACTGCGATTATGCTTGTAATCGCGCATGGGTGCGCTTTGAACAAAAACTGACTTTCTCGTCCCTGAAAAATGATTTTGCAAATAAAATATTCCTCAGAAGCACAATTCTTCATTCAGTGTGATTTTTAGACCTCTGCAGCTGTAGTAGCCGGACAATTTCGCGGATGAACATGCAATTTCGACAGGTTTGCAGTTTTGTGAATTTTGTTTAAAATTTTCACTTTTTCCAGGGGATCTTCTGCAAGTTTCCACTCCAGCAATTCAGAGAATATCGATTCATTGAAAATGAATTCATTGCAATTCATTTCCTTCATATTTCCCTTCCAAGCTCTACCCACATCCCTGGCAGGCTATTATCGCGACCTCGGTATCGCTCGATCGATGGGTCGCTGCACCTCGCCATAGACGGATGCGTCCTGCGGTACTTTGGCACCAGATGAAAGCGACAACATTTGAAAAGATGAAGAAAACACTGAGAAAAGGAAACTTGGTAGAAAACTAAGAAAACTTTGTTTCACCGAAAAAAAAACCTGATACAGATTATTTTTCAATTAAAATTTTTTCCGATTTTTCAGATTTTTTCGTGCTTGCTGTCAGAGAATTTCACAAATGCGAGCTTTTTCACAGTACGAATATATAGCACAGTTCTTCACAGTACACAGTTTCACAGTACAGCAGAGTTCACAGACCGAAATACGCTTTAAATCGTGTCAATTTTGTCAAGAAAGCGAGCTGACAGGTAATCTCTTATTTTGGACCCTTATTCGAATTTCTGTAGTGGTAAAGCCGACAACCATAGAAATTACAGTGGAAAAGCCCTATTCGTACAATTTTTTAACAGGAAGCTCAAAAAAAGCTCTCAACTTCGGATTTCATCTAACATTTCCTCGATAAAATAGAAGCTTTTTGGTTTTTTTTACCAAGTTTCCTTTTCTCAGTATTTTCTTCATCTTTCCAAATGTAGTCGCATCCATCAGGTGCTAAAGTACCGCAGGGCGCATCCGTCTATGGCGAGGTGCAGCGATCCATCGATCGAGCGATACCGAGGTCGCAATAATAGCCTGCCAGGGATGTGGGTAGAGCTTGGAAGGGAAATATGAAGGAAATGAATTGGATTGCAATGGATTCATTTTCAATGAATCGATATTCTCTGGAGTGGAAACTTGCAGAAGATCCCTTGGAAAAAATGAAAATTTTAAAGAAAATTCACAAAACTGCGAATGTCCGGTTACTACAGCTGCAGAGGTCTAAAAATCACACTGAGTGGAGAATTGTGCTTTTGAGGAATATTTTA
Organism: Ancylostoma caninum; assembly: GCA_037903475.1. Classification (NCBI taxonomy): domain Eukaryota; kingdom Metazoa; phylum Nematoda; class Chromadorea; order Rhabditida; family Ancylostomatidae; genus Ancylostoma; species Ancylostoma caninum. Next base: position 98,330 of record JBAJFG010000186.1, read on the forward strand.
TTTGCAAAATCATTTTTCAGGGACGAGAAAGTCAGTTTTTGTTCAAATCACACCCATGCGCGATTACAAGCGCAATCGCGGCAAGTAGTAGGTTTACGCAACAGCCCAAAGAATTAGCAAAGACTTCACTAATGGTGCTGTCTTCAGAAAGATGAAAATGTGAAGATAGTGGTGGAATTCGGCGAAATTGTAATCCTAGTCCTTAGATAATCCTGGAATATCGTATGAGGTACTGTTTTTGTCCTAGTCATGTTCCGAGTTTGAATTATGGATTTTTGGTGCAGTCTAACAACTTCTTCACAAAAATGAGGAGGTAGCGGGGTCCGTTTTCAGAAAAATACCTGAGGATACAATTAAGAGAGACTCGATACAACAAGTCTCTCTTAATTGTATCCTTAGGTGATTTTGCTAGATGATCACCAAAAATTTCGAAATTTTTGAATTTTGGGCATGTTACCTGATAGATTAGGTCATCCTGATTCCGAATATCTGCTCCTTTTTGAAAATGGTCAAGATTGAAGGGAGTTATGGAGAAGCGACGAAAAAAACGCGAAATCGCAGACATCGCGCAGTTTCATCAGGCGACACCGTTGGTATTGTAGACCTTTGTATACTGTTTTCTGGATAAGGGAAACAGATCTAGGTGGGACTTTCTCGAATGCCGTTGAAGGAGAACGGCCTGTTTCTCTGTCACAATCTCACTTATTCAGTGGCTGGCCTTTTCTTATTTTTTTCGTTTGTCTATTTTTCCTCTTTTTGATGCTTATCATCCAGTGTAATAAATGAATTGATAAATGAGTCAACACGCTGAAAACTGTTGCTTATCTTGTACAACATGCGCCGCTGCTTCTTGTGTCGACATAGCTGTAGCGGATAGAAAGCTGTGTTAGGCGGTAGTCAACATAATATGGCAGTTACCATGATAAACACGATAAGGATTGGCGAACAAGATACATAACTAACCGAGGTATGAATTCTTTCATTGAACTTTTAGTATCACTCATTAGTATCCCCTTCATTTATTGTGCCATACGACAGTAAATGACTTCCAGTTTTGAAAAGGACACTGCTATAGCTTTGAAGTCTCCAGTATTCACGAAATGACGGAGAAATGTGGGAGTTTGTCTCGCTTTGTAATCGTAGTTGGAGCTTCCATTGGCTTGGTGCTCTGTGCCCGATTCGTTGCAAGAACTACTACGTACAGGTCCAAATTATAGAAAGCGAAATCACGTCTTGGAAAATCATCCGTGCCTCCCAACTCATAGATTTCTCTGATGTAGTGTTTATCACAACGCTTGCGTTCTATCAATAGAAATAAGGGAGTTGACTTAGCGAAAATGGAAAAAGGTAAGGGCGATTGCAGGATAACAACTATCATTCGCTTGGCCTTTGAAGAGAATAGGAAAAGTCTCGCGGTGTGACATAGTCTGCATCCCCGAATATTAAATGTTATCAGGTAGGCAAGGACATTTATTTTCTTGTCATCAACTCCATGAGAGTGATACATCCGAATTCACGTCTATCTTCAACTGAAAGTAGTGACGAGAAAGAATTGTTTGTAGAGAGACTTGAGAGGCCTTACACATACACGGAAATGGCATTCTTATCATGTGCCAATCAGCCATTCTTTTATTCCGACCCTTACCGAAGGAGAGTTGTTTCAGATCAACTTTTTGCATCAATGCCCAGTATCCCAGCTATGGCAAACTAACGGTAAATCTCATCACTGGATTGGATTCCAGGACTTTTATCTGCGCGACTTACTTCTTCCAACAATGAAAGCAACAAACCTCATCTATCCGAGTTCAATGAGATCCACCCATCTGCCTGTAGTGGATAAGCTAACAGTAATCACCTTAACCCATTCCATTTACCATAATCACTACTGAACCTTGAAGAAAATCCTTTTTATTACTGCAGAGAAATTTCGGCCGAACAAATTACAATATTACATACTATAATAATAATCACTGTGAATAAAACTTCACAAGCTACAGGTACAACGAAGAGGTCAGTGTCATCCACAAAAATTGAGAAGTTCAATGGGTAGGCACTGATAACAATAAATTGATATTGTCTTTGACAAAGTAGAAATAGCGCGCGCCCAGGAATCTTCGCGCAGTTTTATTGAGCGGAAATCTTGTTCAAGTGACAAAACAAAAAAGAAAAAGAGATCATTATTAAGGAAGTAATGACTGGCAGGAGAACAAACATTTACAAGGGGACTAAAACGTACAAATCTTCTATGAAAAGTAGAAGAGTTCACATCACAGCACCTTCTCTTATTGAGCCCGATATTTGGCACGGCAACTTAGGTATGTATAGAAGAGGACATCTCTAACTTAAAAGAGTCGTTAAAGAGCGAGGGGCTCTGCCGGAAGTCGCAAGTACTACGGCCGACAGGGGACGACCGAGCCTCTCCTGTGTCCAGTCGGGCATCAGCACCGCGTTGATCCATTTCGTATCCACGACTTGACTCCGTGTTGGAGCCAAGGTCGTGGTCTGCTTCAACTCCAGAGAGCTCCTCTTCCCCAACAACTTCGCCGAGAGGTTTGTAGGTGCTTCCTAGAACAGCTCGTTTAAGCAACTGTTGAAGATCGTGTAGATGGAAACGGCACCCGTCACGACATGAACATACCGTATGCCTCCAATGGATATCGTGTATCCAGTAGCTCCATGTTGTCTTCCCGGAGCTCATCAACCATATCATCATCATTTTGGAGATTACGTAGTAACTGTTTGATGTTGTTCAGTCGCAATGGTGTAGGAGCAATGTGCTCTGCACTTGTGCTCGGTGATTTTGACCAACTATTCAAAGATCTGAAATAGATAATGTGAGAAAAAATCAACTTCTGTTTCGGTTTGATGCGGGAGCTTCTTTTCGTTGTTTTTTGTGGAAGAACAAGATGTTGCCGTTGCTCTGTGATTGGCCGATTAAGATGGCCTCCCTGTACCCTTTCTTCAACAAGCCTAATTCACATTTAAAACAGGCGATTTCAATAGCGGATGGTCGCACAAACGCGCTACACCACAGGAGCTGTGGCACTCTGATTGTCTGTGTCTCCACACAATCCCTTAACATCCCTGCTCTCATTCTCGTTTGACCCTGCTGCTATTTATTCCAACCTGCCTCAACAAGTGACAACAAGCGAGCACGTAGGCCTTGACCATGTATGTTAGAATGGACCAATCGCGGAATAGCAGCAACGCCCAGCTGCCCCTTGTGATGCAGTACATCGAACCTGACCTCATAGTATGATCCAGATGAATCGGAGAACTGTTTGACATAATTATCGCTGATTCAGCATAGATATGTTCATGAATTCTTTCCGGAAGTACCATGTCTGGACGCCTGAAATTCGCACATCTCTGTTTCACACCCTCATGAATAGAAATGACTCGAACTGTTGCTTCTCTGCTTACCCATATGGAATCATTTGATGATTAGGGTCAAAGAGTAGTTGGCTACCAGCGTTCTGACTTCCGCTCTCTCGTGATCTGGATAAATATGGATAGATATGTTGCAGCTTGCATCGAATAAGTTTTAGCCACGCAGAAGACATGGATATCTCACCTCAAACTCGCTGAATCTCTTTCATCAGCTTCCGTAATGCGGTTGAGGGCGCCGTAGACGTGTTTGTTACTCTTTCTCCTGCGCTTCTCATCCCTAAGAGGTAATATTATAGTACCAGCTATCTTAAATCGTCTCCAGAAGTCGCAAAACACACCTCCAGCTTGGCATACTGCCGAACTTTATCGACCGCTGAGTCTGGTCGGGTAGAGTCTCGTCAAGCTTCTCATCAGAAGGCGTAGGGATCTCAACCACAGATCGACGACGATAACAGAATAGCAGGCAAACGAGCAGAAGTAACAGAACAACGCCCACCTACAGAAGCCCGAAATTAATGCAAGCAGTAGTACTCAGTCAACAATCATCATTATGTTCAGTAGCTTCTAACAAAGTGAGTTTCAAAAGCTTACAAGTAATAATATGCCTAGAAGAGTAGCAGTATCCAACGTCTTGCCCTCGGCAATAGAAGGAACAACAACTATTGTGCGAGAAGAGCCACGATTCTTCGAAAGAGTACTGTTGGTGCGGGTATCACAGGCAACACCCGTCCATCCAGCGAAACATACACAAAGCTGGAAATCAAGCCAAATAGATTGTAGCGATGAACGCCAAGAAGTCAGGAATGGGACATTACAAAGAATTCTATATGAAACTGTGATTCTATAACACCTAAGGTTTTGTGGAGACTCACAGAAGTTGTAGTACAGTCGCCATGGCCAGAACATTGCAACGCATGGTTATTCGATGGGCAGGTGACAGGAGTGGAAACCTGAAACATTTGGTGTTCGTTTGAAAAAGGACAGCTATTTAAAAGAGATGAGCAAAAAATTAAACCGAATTTCGATGTGTATCAGCAAGAAGACAGAAAGTAAATAAAGAAGAATTATCCATCGGTAATCACTAACTACTCTGATAACTGTGCAAGACGAACGCAGGCCAAACGGCGTAATGGTTCTTGTAGAAACCCTAGCAGCCACGGTTTTCAGTTGCTGTCATCCTCCCCTTGCTGTCATCCTCCCACAGCAATTGCTGCTAAAGGGCTGACAGATTGAGCAGCAATCGAGGGGAGGGCAACTGGCAACCGTTGCTGCTAGGGTTTCTACCCGAACCATTACGCCGTTCGAGCTGCGTTCGTGCTGCACAGTTATCAGAGTGGATGACCAATACTCCTTTTTATTGCCACCAAAAACTTCTGTAAAAATTTTGCTAAGACTCCGTGCATTGGTTATTTGACTTTGCGAATGTTTCCACTTTGCACCGCAAACCTATTTTGTACGGTCATATTAGATGTACGGTGAGTACAATATGTATCTCTCACAATCTCCTTATATAATAGTTTACTCTAGAGGATTATTCCACACACTTGTATAGAGCAGCATAGAGCTTTCAATTTGTATCCGAACATCATCCTCATGAGGACACATACATATTAAATATCAAAACCCGGGCAAAAATTCCACTCTCTTCCGCTACCCAGCATTGCCAAGCGGGATAAAGGTGACATTCGCAGATCACAATATGGAAAAATCTTCCCAATTTGCTACGTTAAGAAAATTTGAAAAAATCTCATACATCATCTCCACCTTACGTCTATCGTAACCCTTGAAAGACGTGACTATGGCTCAAGACGAATACGACTATTGTGTTCGGCAAGCCAAGTTATATCCTGAGCACTGTTTTAGTGAAAAAAAGAAGTTTGTTCGTGTACATCAGATGTGTAGCGTGTAGTGCCACAATATGTTCCTGCAACCAGCTCCATCCTATCGGCTCTGATACGGCTGAGCTCTTAGCAGTTTCATCACCGAAAAAAACTGACCGACGACATCTCCACGCATGATCCAGCAACACAGACTCGACCAGAGCCGCAAGTTGAACCATCTTGGACTAATCCTACACTAGTATCAGTGATTGACTTGCATTGCACCTAAAACAAGCGTATCTTGACACTCACTCCAGAATAACTTCAATCCCACTAATATGTAAGGAACTTCCCGCCCACCTGTTTCTCTTCCTGCTGGAACTGGAAGGTGAACGCTCGTAACGCAGCCTGCATGGGCGTTGTGGCGCCATCCTGACAATGCAATGTGCCACATCGAATATGTTCTGCTTGACATGCGCGATAGACGCCAGTGCTGTCGCTGGAGCCGCAGTTGGCATATTCATGGCCACGTGTATTTTGTTTGAAGCACTCTTCATCCGCTACGCGAGCACCTAAAAAGTAGTCTAGTATATAAGAAATATAGAATTCATATGAACAGGAATAGAGAATCATTTCATAGGTTCTTCCTGCACAGTAATGGAAAATTTTCGCATCAACTGATGTGAGTGAGGATTGCAAACAAGATACTTACTACTCGTAGATAGATAGGTTTGCGTAGAAATAATTTCACTCGCAATGTAAATTATAAGCTATAGATGGATGACTAACAGCAGAAATGAGTGGATGACTAACAGCAGAAATGAGCGGATATGGGATACACTAAGACTCGGTTAACGGTCCCGATAACGGAGTGGCCCAAGATTACCGGATAACGGATTTCGGATAGTTGACAGGCTAAAACCCACGAAGAACGACTGCACGACTGAACTCTGTCCTTTATTCCAAGAAAAACTCGTCATAATTCCATTTCTGCAGGAGTGTGTTCTATAGACGGTAGATGTATTTCCTGGAATTTTGGGGAGAGCGTGGCGCGGTGGGGGGAGGACGAGTTAATATTAAATTTGAGGCTGATTATGATCATGAACAATAGTTCGCTTGGAACGGCAATTCTCCTACCAAAATTGGCTTTTTCGATCATTTGTAATGATCTTACCGTAACCTTACAGTAACAGCGACAGTGCACAAAACAATGCGACATTAGTGTTCAATTAATGAAATAACCTCACCCAGAAAAGTTTCAAAGCATTTTGTGATACAGTTCCTATACTGTTTCCTCTGTAACTCTGTTAAAGCTGTGTCACTGTCCAAAATAAACAGTGGGATTTTTTTTTCAAGATATCTGGAGCAAAGGTGGTAGGAAAATAATCTCCATTTATGTGACAAGAGGTAAGGTATTCACAAGAAGAATTGTGTTGAACACTTCTTCTCCAGAATACAATAACGCTGGGCATTCCTCCCGAGTTTTGTTAAACTGTGGTACTGTCGCTTGCGGATTGAAAATGCGGAGCAATAACTAGGAAACTTTACAGTTCTCGACTGCTAAAAGCACACGAAACCCTACCGTCTCCCCAAATTGTCTGGCACTGATTGTGTGGATCACTGCAGTTGCCTCGCCAACATTGTCCATCTCGACCACAAGCTGTGCCGTCGACCAGATGTCCATCGGGAGGACAGTCTCCCGATTTCCCATCACATGTCTCGGCGACGTCGCAAGCGGAGCGAGCACTTCGACAGACCTCACCGGCTTTTCTTAGCTAGAAAGACATGCATGGACACAAAATAAATTCTCCAACCTAAGTTTACTTAGGCTATGCTCACCTCACACCGATGACAGCACTGATGATGAGCAGCACATTGAGCATGAGCCCTCAAGGTACACGTTAATGGATCGCAACAGGGGTCAGTGCAGGTTTCGCGGGTTCCGCAGTCACATTCCTCTGAACCGTCGACGACACCGTTTCCACATTCACGCAGTTGAGAAGGCTAAATTGCTTAGATGCGTCACAGTTATGAAATGCAACCAAAATAAATAAACGAACTTGAAAAGGTTTATTCAGAAGACACTGAACATGTCCCGATTGCCAGACGCCATGCATTCGAGCGATAGAGCACTTAGAGAACTGCCATGCAAGAGCCGCTCCAGAAAATCTACAAACCAAAATAATATTACGCAATATGTCTCATGAAGTCCCTGAAGAGCTGATAACTCTAGAGAGAGCCAATTTATACTCGCTGCATCCGCTTTGAGATGAACTGCCACAAGCAGTATGGAAGCACGGCTAAACGTTCTCATTGCTATACACTATTAAACACGCGTGATCTAGAAGGACGGACGCAGGCGGTATAAACTGCCTCAAATTAGGACACCAAGACCTACCCTGGCTTGTCATTCATGATACATCGCTGAGTGATGGAATCCGTATCACATTGACAAGATGGAGTGTCATGTTCCAGACCAAAAAGGTGCCCCAACGATTGCGCGACCATCTGGCCGGTCCACTGCGCGGCAAAACCATCGACGGCCTAGAGAAGCCACAACACTATGTAAGTAAAAATGATCTGAAGCTATACAGAGAAGGAACGGAACATTTTTTGCAGAAGATTTAGTAAGTTGTAACGAAGAGATACACAATGTTCCAGAAACATAATACTACTGCTGAAATGCTGGTAACAACATTAGAGTCCCCTCTAGTCTATTGGTGACCTGGTGATGATAAACCTGGAGCCGTAACATCACCGCGAAGCATAACAAACCGAATCCGGACTGTTCCTATAACTACAAACCCATCGAAGTAACATGGAATCCCTTTTTCGATAAATTGTACAAAAAAATGAAATTCTATTTTGTCGTGGATCACAAGGAGACAAATTTCAACTGAATGATAGTTCACAAACGTTCTGAATGCATTTCTGGCAAGAAGTGCGAATCTTCTCGAGGCGATATAACATCCCTGTCTTGGAATTTCACACTTACATTTTTCTCGCACATCACCAAATTTTTATTTAACCCACTAGAACTCTAAGACTTAATCACCATGTTATAATCCGAATGTTGTTGGAGCAGTTGGAGAAACCTGGGCGTGGATGCGCCACAAAAATTACCCGTGGTAAATATGTTAACTTACGCAAACCAATTATCTATTACCTCGCGCACATCGGCATGCTTACCCGTCGAGTACCTGATGTTGGCTACATCGAGCTGTTACCCATGTGTAATCATACTCATGGGTATGTGATCTCGCATCCCTCCAGTGATGCGTCCGGGCTCAGGTCTGACTATCACTACCCAAGGAATAAATGATGACTTCTTGTGAATAAGCTGGCAACGAATCCAGGTTATTTGTTCAACGAGTGGATTTCGCATTTCACTCACCATATATTTTTGAAAAGTAACAAGCACTGTTTGATGCTGCAACTCAAGTAACGGGGAGAGTAGACTTTCCTTGTCAGTCTAATAACACTGGTCTCATCATCAGCAGGATCATGAATGTTTACGAAAATATTGTCGCCTTCCCCCTATCTGTTAATGGAAGAGTTTTTCGGATAAGATTGCTGTCTCTCACTTCAACCAGACATGCATTTTCCCCCTTTGTTTGAAGATATTCTATAAATTCACCCACTTCTCATTGATAAGCTCGTCCACTCTGAGCCTGAATGGGGGTTGACGCCTTCCTTGGGACGTTCGTGAATCCTACCACAAAAGCTTATTTTCCCCCTCTAGTCTCCTGTCTCCTTCATTTACTTGACCAGTAAAAAACCCGGTCTATATAAACCTTTCATTCAAATAAAAAACCTAGGAGCTATTGGCCAGTATAGATCTTACGGCAGTTTGCGCCAATCATTCCCACTTATGTAATTGATCCTTTGTCTTCGGAGGCATCGTAGTGTAACGATGTACCATCATATTGAATGAGTGCCAAAAGAAATTGAACATCAGTATGCTATTTAGATGTCAGATAATATGCCGACTGTGCCTGTTTACCGCCTTTCACCACCTCTATGGAGGGCTGCATACCAGTTTCCTTCGGCACCCCCTTTGTTGCCACAAACAATCACATTGTACCCTACAAATCAAGCTGTCCCACGACATCGGCAAAGCCCTAATTCAAGCGGGGCAAATTCCTGTGGGAGGCGAATTAATAGCAATAACATATGGCGGTCGAACACCAAATCTGCGCCACGGACACACGCGCATTACCCACGCGCGCGAGCAAATCCCACGTCGTCCAAGCGTCAAATGAATCGACAAATGAGCCGGCTCATTTCCGAATTCACCAGTGTGAAGCGACCCATTCACGTGCCACACATACGGAAAATGTCATCCAGAAAGAAATAATCAACGGCGCAAAAAACGCTCGGTTAATGGCTGTGATGGACCACATGGCCAGCTTACGACATTGCAGTGTAAACGACCAGATGGCGGTAGCAGCACAGAAACATAGCAATAAAGGTCTCCGCCTGAGAGCTGCCTATCCTCAACTTCTGTAGGAGGAATTTCTTGACCGTAAATTAATACTAACACCCCTTGAGTGGAGGGAACACAGCCCCGTTCAGGGTCATGTGCTCAAGTTGTCCGCTGGAGCATGCAAATTCATTGCGCCGCATGCATTTAGTCAACAAACCTCATTCTCGCTCACTGTCACATATGCAAATGAAAATCCGAGACCCGCTTAACTGAATAAATAACGCGCGCCGACAGCATATCCGCAGAAACTCACTCAAACCATGGTTTAACTAGTACATGGATACCAGGATTGAACAACCCTTACCCATATATGGAATCGAATTTGCTGTCATCTGTCATCCAACGAAGAATTTGCATTTTCTGCATCGTGCATCGTACATCGACAATGTAAAATGTTTCATTGGCAACGATCGTTGGAGGAATATCAGAGAGGAAAGAGCGAGAAAAAGGGCGCGACATTTGAAGAGGGTGGCGACAGAAGCAGGAAAAACGTAGGAATGCTCAACTATCCTCGCGTTTGAAACAGACTATAGCCCTATTCATCATCTGTTCTCTGCAATGTTAATGAATTTTTTTGCATCGATAATTATGATCGTATTGACCTTAAATTTTATTAGATTACTGATTTAAGAGATGATTAGGAGAGGAGGGCTCAATGACGAGTCGAAACAAACGATGCAAGAAAAGCGACTGTCAGCGGTGACTCCCTCGGTTATCACTAGGTAAATATTACAAGAGGATGGTGTTGCCACATCCATTAGAAATAGCACCTAACATGCAGTGAAGATTGTGTTGTTTGAATAAGTAGGAGTTCTATCAAACCAACAAATATGTATGACAACAAATCCTTGAACAATAGCAGTGAAAAGTTTTTTTTTTTCAATAGCTCATACTCGATGAAGCGTGGTGATGATCAAAATTGACCGCTATACGATCCCTCTTTTTCTCCTCCTCGCATACAAATTCCTACTCCCATTCCTGCTCTCTCCCCTCATCTAGGTAACCCTTCCCCCTCTTACAGTGATAATCCGACTGAATTTGAGACTCTGAGCATTCATTGTGCTCTCAAAAATACAATATTTCAAAGCATTCCAGAAAAAAGTGGAAGTAAATATGGTATGTAGCACAAGACAATTTGTAACATACTTAAGGATAGTTCTGAATTTAAATTTCTGCAGTGAAGTGTAACAACTTTGCGGTAAATTCTATGTCGAGGCAAGGTTTTTTTTTTATTTTTCTGTTTTTTTTTTCTTTGAGGAAAACAGTACTATAATATTTCGATGAAATCTCAAATAATAAAAAAGCAACACCAACAGAGGCTGAAAGCAATTGCTTTCTTCCCTAAACTAAGACATTTTAGCATGGCGATCGAAATCGGTCGGTAGATTAGATTTGAGCATTTGAAAGCACTCGAAAACAATTCCCTGGTAGATCTAACCTTGCCATTTTGAAGAACGCGGACTCCAACTACCTTGTTTTCTCTCACTGAAAAAAAAACTACATGCTCTTTTGCTGGATCAAGTTGTTTTAGAAAATCGACAGAGATCGCTTGTCGGATCAACATACACAGGCGAAGCTCCAAAAGAGCAATCACTCGGAAGATGAAGTGGTAGGTAGTCGTGAATATGCCAAAATGTAAGGACAAATTCTTGAAAGTGTCTCCACCACAGCTGTAAACCGTAATAGCTCATAGCCCATTGCGATTTCCCCTCCGAGGGAAAGTGCATCACACTGGATTACGATGAATTCGATGATGCTCTGCCATTTATCATGAGGAACACGATGGGAATCCATGAAGATTAATAGGAAATCGTGGCAACTCATTAAAAGCAGCTAATCGCAATGAACTTGATGGTAAGAGGAATGCTGCATTTCATTTCTTGTGCAACGACGACGCGATAGCCTGGCACCAGAACATTCTTTGCCCTCTATATTATAGGCTTACTCCCAGTTAAAATATATATATATATATATGATGTGAAAGTTTGTTTGTGTGTGTTTGTATGTTCCGAATAGAAATCGCGGAGGATGAGCCGATCAGGACAAATTTTGCACGCAGACCCCTCAGGGGCAGGTGGAGGTTATAGGCTAGTTCCATATAGAGCAATCCCTAACCAAACTGCAGGCACTTGCAGGAGAGTCGTAAGTTACAAAGAGTGCACGATATTACATAACAACACCATTAACTTTGTATTAAAACCTCCATTTACTGCAATACATCAATCTAACAACTGACCTTTACAAGTGCTGCAGCTCTAGCGGTGCAAATGCTTCGGAACACCGAGTTAATGGCCTCGTGGTTTGCAAATGAGCCTCCCGTAAATAGGATACTGGCATCTTTTGCTGAAAATTGAAGGATTCCAGGCATTTTTCATGGTGGAGTTTGTACTTGAAGCCGTCAAAAATCGAATAAATTAATTTGATTATTAATTTAGGATAGAATGCAGAAAATTCGAATGTTCGAAGAAGAGAACGCTCTAAATCCTTCGTTATTACTTGTTGTATTGCTCTCTCTTTCGACTATTCGAATTTTTCAGTAAATCAAAATCGATTTTCTGAAATCGGATATATAATGCATGATTCGATCCTTCCTAAGTTTGGAAGAAGTCCTCGACATCAATTTTAGAACTAACCAATATTATAGATATGTCCAGTCGAGTAATCCACGACTCCACTCATTGTCCTTTCAATGTCCTCGAACAGATCTATCCGCTGTACATCTAGCCAGATCTCGGCATAAACCACGGATAACCGAACGTTCAAATCTCGAGAGAACATCTAAAAATTTCCACGTTAAATTTTTCCAGCATATTTTCCCGCAGGTCAAATTCAGCCTATCCACCCTGCTATTTCACCCCTTGTCAAGCGTAGTCCTTCCGTTAAACGGAAGGCTCTCGTTGAATAGATAAGTAGGCGCCGCTAATGGAATTGTCGGCTCCTTTTGCGCACGTTTTGAGAGCGAGGAAGTGGGAAATCGCACCCAAAGGGACACTTTACGACGCGATACGCCTCAGGCTATGTGAGATGAGAAAATCGTAAATAATTCCGCTCACCAAATCGGCAACGTTGATTGCTTCCAGCATGTAGGTCAATGAGTTCTCGTCCGAATATCCGTGCTGCTTCACCTTTAAGAAGAAATTTCTTGGAAATTCAGTAGAGGAATACTTCAGGAAACTTTGCAGGCAACGATAAACTGACATATTCATGATCCCCAACGAGTGCCAGCTCCACATATTTTGTCTGCTTCGAAAGGTCGCGATATTTCCGCCGACGGTGGCGCCGAGTTGTCTGAAAAAAAAAACGAAAATGTACAGGTAGCAAGCGAAAAAAAAGTTCTATTCAGTACCTTTTTAGAAAAGAACATGCACCTAGTTGATAGACCCACAAAGCCCATTTCGAGGATATCCCTTCAATCCCAGTGGCAAATTGAACTACTTACAAGCTGAACTAAGGGTGACCGATCTAGGATGACCAGACGAAGACACTACATGCCCATATCCTACAGCCAAGTTTTTTTTTTGTTACTAGAAAATTACCCCAAGACATTGCAGTTTACAAAACAGAGAGGCTTACAGGCTGGACCATCAGAATTTTCTAATCCCTTCAAAAGAAAAGTAAGAAGCTCAGCAATGAGAATTTCTAGTTATGTCAACAATCAAAGGATTTTAAGAGCAATCACTCGTTGAAATGGCTAAGACTCGCTCCAGAAAGAAACAAGCTACTCTATTTCTTAGAAACAGAAGAAAAACAACTGATGGTGCAGGAAGGCGACCTTTCTTCTTCCCTATCTATGAACGTGTATTTACGAATTGACAGGCCCTACATATTCGCTATCTGTGCCAGGAAAATTTCAAAAAAAAACATTCTCCTCCAAGCTTTGAATTGTACGATCACATGGTACAGAGATTTGTATTATTCGCCCGAACAGTTCCCTAACCACCTCTCCCTAACCATCAACAATTTCTGTGAGCAGACTATCCATGGCTCGAATTATCATGCAAATTCTGGTGGCCTGAATCGTCTGCTCAATAAGAGCACGCATGCGTCAAACCGGATAAATCACTGCTGACAATGGATAGGCCAATCCAATCCGATACGGATGAACAGATGCGCGTGGGCCACGAGTAAACACTGAACCCTCGAGAGAGAACATTGCGTTGTGCATAACTGTTGGTTTGATCATCGCGCATGAGAGCTCAGCTGGGTAACAGGACAGTACGGTGTTGAGGAGGTAGGGGCCGAGGACACGGGGAACACAGGTAAAGAAATAAAATGAAGTGAAATCCTGGAAAGACAGCATACTCTTCGACGTATCACATGCTCGATTGGTGCCATCGACGCTCCGCACTTCGCTTCCTTTGTCCACTGGGTCTTGTAAAGGATGTGTGGATGTCGACGGCCTCGATCCCCCACGTCGAGCGGCCAAACTCCATAGGTGGATCCGTTCGAGAAGGCAATAATACCTCTGCAAGGTGAAAATTCAGACACTTTGTTCGATACATGGCCGAGGAACCACCATTCCTGTCCAGTAAGGTTACACATTCACTGAGTGCCAGTTACTTTTAGAACAGATGTGTAGGTAAAATTGAAGATGATTTAGAATAAATCACTCAGAAAACATATGTTTTCTATTCGATCTTTGGCAGTGCACCAGAAACTGGTTCTAAAAGTGTTCTTTAATTTTTAGCGAATACAATTTGAGCTCTGCTGGGAGCAACAAGAGTACGAGAGAATGAAACCGATGTTACTATATTCCCGCATCTCTTAAGTAAACAAAGGAGATAAAATTTCCTTTCCCTGACTCGAGGCTTACCTGCTAAATCCTCGTATTTCAAGGCATCTAATGCATTATTTCGCCTCTCCTATTCTATTATGACTTCCTGGCTTGAATGCCGGTCAAGCGAATCATGATTTCCAGTCAGCTGCATAGACCGATTAAATTTCGGAAGCGATAGACCTTTGTCGACGAACATTCTTAAGAGGGCAAGGTCCTACAATGGGCACTCTAAGTCTTGCAGCTCGACGAGAATTCAAAACTTTTGGACGTCTCTCAAAGTACAGAACAAGCATGTGTGAGAGCCCTTCTTTCGCTTCAATGTCGCTTGAAAGAGCAACTTCCGACAAACAAATTTTTAATGCAACGAGGAGAGACAGAAATGCAAAACTGGCGCATGCTGAGAAAATCGTACAGCCAGGTCCAACCAAAGATTTGCGTTTCAAACCCCGATAAAAGAATAATAACAAAACACCTCTTGTTGAATAGGGGCTGTATTTGCGCACCATCACTCATTCGCTGCATTCTTCTAAGGTGATGAGTTCACATTTCTCAATATAAAAGCGAGATTGCTTCAAAACAACGCAGCTGTGCTCACGAGGAGAAAGGTTAGTGGATACTATTTGCCTGAAGTGCAGCTGGGAAAAAATGCGAACCTAGAAATTCTGTGGCAAGTTGCATCCGAATGGTTCTACAAACTTACACACTTACAAATGTAATTTTCTCAGTTCACGACCTACAATTTCAACAAAGCATTTTCTACATAAGAACGAAAGGAGGGTGTCTATACGCAGTGAAAGAGGTGATTATGTAACGTTAACGTAACAATAAAGTGGTAACAGTAGGTTAGTGGAGCAATCAGCGGTAACCTAACCAGCCACATTTTCCTTACTATACAGGGTGGCCGAAAAGTATGGGCGTCAGAAAAAACGATATTTTCTTTTATTAGCTACAATTACTTTTTCTTTATTATCATAAATGATACACAACAAGATGAAAAATTAGTATCACAGAAAATTTTCAAAGTGGCCCCCCTTGGCTTTGATGCAGGCTTTCAATCTTGTCTTCACGGAAACCACTGTGCGCCGGAGGTAGTCCTCACCAATTTCTGACCAGGCTTGTTCCAGTTCGCGCCGTAATTGCTCAACTTTCGTGATATTCTTATTCTTCAGTTTCTCCTCCAAGAGCCCCCACACGGAGAAATCCATGGGGTTTAAATCTGGGCTGCAGGATGGCCACTGATTCTTGTTGAGAAATCCGGGAAAATTCTCCTCCAGGTAGGCAATGGTGGTTTCAGCGCCGTGAGCCGGTGCCCAGTCTTGCTGAAGAATCATATTGGGGTTTTTCTGTTTCCAGGGGACAAGCACTTTCCTAAGAATCTCATCTTGGTAGAACTTGGCGTCGATTCTAACGTTTTGGTCGATGAAAACAAGAGGCGTCTTCGATTTTGAGGTTATTCCTCCCCAAACCATCACGCCACGGGGAAACAACGACTTCGTTACAATCCTCCTTTCCGAAGAGTACCGCTGACTCGGACTGATGAGTTGACGATCGTTTTGAGAGTTGTGCGCAACTTCAATGGAAAAAATTTTCTCATCTGTCCATAGCACATCTTCGATGCGGCGCACCTCGAAGATTTTCAACAACTCTTTACATTTCTCAAGCCGCTTTGCTTTGGCGAAGTCGGTTAGCTTCTGTCCCTTGAACAGGCGATAGCTTCGAAGTCCCAGCTCCTTCTTGACAATAAGTTGAACTGACGAACGAGCAACACCCAGACTTTTTGCCATCTTGTTCAAGCTGACTCCATCATTTCGGTCGATCCTCTTTTTAATGATCCCTCGTACCCTCCTTGTGTTCACCGTTCGAGGACGCCCCGGTTTTCGCTTCATGTTGACATCTCCTACGTCTCTCCATAGTTTGATTATCTTCTGCACGGTTCGCAAAGGAGTATTTAATTTTCTTGAAATCGCTGCAGTTGACTCTCCAGACTGCGCGAGGCGTACGATGGATTCGCGATGCGGGCACACCCGCATGACTTCAGAAAACGAAGTAAATGGTAGGTCAAAAGAAAGAGGCTTTGGTAAGGTGTCAAACATGTGTAGAATTAAGATGCGGTGAAACTTTTAAAAGAAGAAACAAAAGCGTCAAATGAGGCGCCCATACTTTTCGGCCACCCTGTACAGATTCCTAGTGCTGTAACTGATTTCCTCATCATACATATAAAATTGGTGAAAATCTACTTGCTAATTTTGACTCGTTTATTCAACATTCTTGGGAATACCCACTCTGATGAGTAAGTGATGAGTTAGGTTTGAATTCAATTCTTTTAGTGGTCTTATTTCTCTCTCTCTCTCTCTCTCTCTCGTCCATGTCATTTTCTTTACAGAGAATCATTATCCTTCTTACAGCCGCACTGCTACCACTTCCTAACTCCTTGCTTTCTTAAGCCAATGTGTGTGATGAGATGCAAAATGTATTTGCTCGCTATGAAGACGTTTGGAAAATCAGTCTTTTTTGTAGTTCAGCCCTGAATCGGATATAGACTCGATCAGAACAGCTCACTTCTACGACTTTCTCAGAAAAAAATGTGCATTATACTGAAACCCGGCGGTAAGCATTCTGAAGCCTTACTCAAAATGCTACAGAATACTAATAATCTAGAACGACACGAACTTCTAATAAAAATTCATAGTATTCCCATGAGTACAAAAACAACTGCAATACAAGTTTCACTTTCAAGGGAGTAGCGCATTTTCCCATTGCAAAGGCGTTCTTATCGACTTCCATACGGATAATTAGGGGTTTCGCTCTCTCATATTTCACACTATTATGCAATACGAGTCTACCACTCGCCAGCCAGCAAGTTTCAATGAGGGGCTATATGAAAATGTCGTTTTATTAACAATTTCACCCAGCTGTCCGAATGACTTACGCATCTAGAAAGGGAAGATACGTGAAATTTCTCGAAATCTTCTGCCAACCAGATTGTTAGGTGGTAAGCTTTATTAGCCTGACGATTCGAGCAGATCGTCGTCTTCAGAGGCCTGAACGTGGGTCGCAGTTCTTATCTGTGAGTGGAACCGCCAAACGTCTCCGCTCATCCTGCCAGTTTCCCAACATCAACCTAAGCTTGCTACTTTCTGTTCTCGATAAGGTTCTGAACACCTCGCACATCAGAGTGGCCAATATTTGCTAGCAAAATTTGATGTACCATGCAATCTTTACTATTATTTTCTATTGTTGACTAAGACGAGACGAAGTATGGCCAAATCCATCGACAGAACTCTTTATGGTTTAGAACAGCAGGTAGAATACTACCTTGTAGAATGCATTTATACATCCAACCATTGAATAACAGCTACAAATCCGTCGAATCTCGTTGAATGTACGAGCTATGTCATCATGAGGCTACCAGCCATCCAGAAATCTCGCGCCATTCCTCCTGGGTACCATTAGATGTCGATTGTCAACCTATGCGCAGCAACGCTATCAGGACACCACGCTCGTCAAGCATTGATGACATAATTTGTCACCGAATAGCCGTCCTTCAGATGTTGCCGTGCGAGCCTCGATATCAGCCGGCCTCCCGTCATACGTAGTGATTCAACCATGGCAACCGGCTTGCAAAATAACCACCGCAGCCGCGATGGTTTTCCCACGGAAGCCTTACCAGCACTTCAATGCTAATTGCATTCCATAGAGAATGCAGGGAATGAGTATGAACGTAGAAGTGCACAAATCGTATGCGTAAAAGTACAAAAATGGGAAAACCCCGTGATCAGGAAAAAAATTCCACAAAAAGCACTGATACCTCAGTCCGTTGCATGACGAAAGTGCAACAAACGATGACGCATCGCCGGCCACCGTACCCTGATAGTAGCAGTTCTCGACTCGCTGGGAAAATCCGTGCTCGCCGCTTGAGTCCAGCTGAAACCCGCTTTCGTAATGGTAACCCGAGCCATGAAATGAACCACAAACAGCGGCCGCGAATCCTAGTAAGATTGATATACCTTGCGAAAACTGGTTCGGTTAAGGAATATGAAGTTATTCCTCTCCAGGACCAACTTAATCCTTCCAGCAGCGTTGCTTCGAATAACAATGGTTACATGCTGATAGTGCTCGGCAGCTTTCAGAAAGTAATTTCGAGTATCTGAAAAAAAATCGAACCTTTCAACTCCCCTGCTTCCGGAATCCAGAAGAAAAGAACACCTACCTATGCCTATCCTTTCATTTTTATCCCTGATTTGAAATGGATGGACAACCTCATAATCGCCGCTTGGAATGCTCGCTATGAAGGCCTTGTTAGCCGACGATTGCCGGAAATCCACTAAAATGAATGGCTGTTAATTACGAAGAACACTTCAAAAACTTTTTTCCTTTGAGAATCTGTGTTACTTAGGGTTTTTCTTCAACCCTCAAGTTCAGCGCAATTAGGGCATTGAGTGTGCATTCGCAACTGCGAAATCGCCTATAGATGAGTCATAAGAGATTTGGAAGGCGGAAGATGGGCTTGCAGGCCCAGCTTCCGCTATCAGACAACGAAATCTGAAGTGACTGGCGAACGGCAGGATGCAAAAAATGAAACTATGCCTATTTCAAAGCAACGAGCGCCTCTTCTCCCATGTTTGGATAGAACGGGTTAATTCATGCCGACTTCACGGCTTCCGTTCGAGTTTATTCTATGAATGTATAAAAAGAATAATTTTGTTTCGCTTCTAAACCATGTGAGACTATTACACTGCAATAAAGGCTTCAAATTCTACTAGAAGTGAACTCAAACCCCTAAAACATCCACTTCTTTGATCAAAAATAGGTACAGCAGTCTAATATTTTACGACTTTAAAAACAAGAATTCAAGAATTTCCCTTAAATCTGCGAGCATGGCACTGATGGCACTCCACTGAATACTTTTGAGATTAGAAGCAGAAGCAAAACATAGCTTATTTCGATTCTTATCCCTTTGACAGGGGCAGCAGCCTCTTAGTAGACGGAAGCAGCAATTTCTTCAACTTAGCACCTTATGAGCTACAATTTTTCTTTTGATCCAAATCTTCCTAGATTTCGACTGTTCTGCTGTTGATTATATTCCCTTTCAAGCCCTTTTGAACGCTAATCTCCGAAAACCGAACGGAACCAAAGAATGATAATACGTTGAAAATCGAAATCTACATTAATTTCCCATGAATCATCGTTTTTAAACCATGCTATAATCGGAACATTTGATTAGTGACAAACAGCATCTAAACCACGTAGTTCTCGCTATGAAAATCATAGCCTCACACCACTGGTGTTTCCCTTTTACGAGAGAGCTTCGAAATATGGACCTTATAATGTACCCAAATGCTTTTTTTAACTTCATTTTTTTGAGCTCTCACTTTTTTTCAAACGTTCTCGCTCATATCTGCACCGGTATTACCATGTATTTCTTCGCGCTCAAAATAAATACATAAGTAAAACAAGTGAACTTGGTAGTGAAATGTCTTCAAATGTTTGCAGCAAAACGGAAGAATATTTTGCTTGCCACGGTTGAGCAGGGTAGAAGGAGAAAACAGGTCAGACTGGGATTTCCTGTGAGTCGATGTACATCTCAAAAGGAATCAGAACTTTATATTTTTTTTTGAGGGAGGGGGGGGGGGAGTTTCATAAACTCGGAACGCTTACAAAACACATTAACAAGAAAAAGGTATTAAGACGCAATTCCACTTTTAGCTCATGTAATTGATAGAATTTTATGCACCCTACTGGTACTCCATGTTCGAAATTAAAAACTATCCGAACAAGTTTTCGTACGGGCGGTTTTCATTTTTTTCTGGAGCATTTTAGTGGACAGAGTATTGTAATTTCAAAGGACCAACGCACTTAGACGCTCAAATAATTCCAAAAGCAATTGTGCAGCCATTCAAGACGTTTTTGCAAAACCCTCTGGGAATTCCACCATATGCCTGCACATGCTTGGAAAGAAACTACATGTGAAGGGAACACATCCATCTTGATGCTGAAATATTCAGTGCACTATGAATACTAATTCCCATACGTGAGAATTCCATCGCAACTTTCTGTAAAACGGTGAGTGCTTCCCATACGTTGGAAAAAACACCTATACAATTTCGAGTGCTCGTGTCGGAAGTTCCCCACTGGGCCTGTTCTTTTATGCAGCACTTTGTAGTGCTTTAACATGCACGTAGCGTATGAGCACAACAAAAGCGAAACGAATTCCGCAGTAGTGCAGTTGCAGTTCAAAACACG
Organism: Ancylostoma caninum; assembly: GCA_037903475.1. NCBI lineage: Eukaryota > Metazoa > Nematoda > Chromadorea > Rhabditida > Ancylostomatidae > Ancylostoma > Ancylostoma caninum. The sequence continues at coordinate 119,046 of JBAJFG010000186.1, forward strand.
TGGATGACGACTCTTCCACCTATGTTTTGTTTCAGAACGTGACCCACCGCCCGTCCTCTCCATCCACCTTTGAAAGAAAATCCGGAAAAACCATCTAGAGACCCAGGAAGGAAAGTGTAGTGAGACTAGCTCATCAGTTTCTTTGAAAGCTACTTTATCCGCAAATACAAGGATATAAATCAACTTAAGTGTTAGCAGAGGAAATCGCAACCTATCCAGAGCACCCAGGTTTTTTCGCTATTCCGTATACATCATAAAAAGTAAGCCAAATAGCATCTGCACCACATTTCAAGATAATTGTTGGAGAAAATTATAGAGCATCTGAACTTAGGGATGAACTATGACCGCCCCGTGACTTCCGCTCGTTAGCACTCGGTCCATGGCCAGGAGCTAGGCATTTCTGGCATTTATAAGAAATGTGAGAACGAACAGCCATAGAGAATTAATGGCTTCATGTACGTCATGATGATCAGTTGCTTTAATAGGGAAAACCCTATGAATGTGAGAGATGAACATCCTGCCGATGATGCCTTTCCAAAATACAACGGAATAAGAATTTAGACGAAAAGGGATTTCTTCCAGAAGTTTAAGGGTCAGTTACTCTGGTAACCGCCCAGCTCTGAAACGACAGACAGATGTCACTTAATTCCCCGGCGAATCGCTGCCAAATCCTATCAAACGGCGATTCTCGGCGAATTTCGATCTAAACCCGGAAAAATCTAGCCTCAGTGGAAATCCATAAACTAAAAATCCATAAACTGCTTTAAGGGTAAATTCAATTCTTGCTGATATTACATACTTATAAATTTCGAGTTAATCCGGTCCATTTGCGGATTCCGCTCAAAATTCGTGGAAACACCAACCATAAGTAAATGAAGTCCTGATAAAAATCGTTAAATCCATTTGAATGAATAAATCCAGTTCCTGCACAAATTTCATTCTAAAAAAAATCTCTGCAAATCCTATATATTGCGATTTCTGCTTGAATTATTTTGAAAATTCGGGTATACTGAGCCTATTTTCCGTCCACATTCCCTATAATCTCGTCCAGAATTGACAGGAAATAGCAGGAACAAAAAGAGAAATCAAGGGATAAAAAGAGCTCTTGTAATCATAATCCCACTCCTTCAAATGATTCATTTTCCAGAGCTTGTACGTCTAAATTACTCGTCATCATGCTTTTGCATGCTCTATTCATTATTTATGGACATGTTGGTGAACCAAATAAATAAATACATTCCTCCAAACTTTTTTCTTGCCCGTAGGAAAAAGCTAGAAGTAGGTGTGAGGAGCGAAAATACTCGTCAAAGTTGATGAAGTACGCAATCTATCATGTTCCTCAAAGCGAAAAAAGTACAAGTACGAATAGAAATTCACCTTTACCTCTCGAGGCAGAGCAGAATACGTGGAAGAATACAGAGAATATCAGGCAGCAATAAAGATTCACAATCATAATCGTAACCGTTCGTGCATCTGCAAACGTATGTACTAATTCCGAAGACTACTTTAAAAGCGAAGAGGTTCACGCCACGATAAATTATTCACTTAAGGGTCAAGACTCAGCACTTCAATGTAAAAGTGGCAAATACAAAGGGCAAGTATGCAAAGTGTTCAATGCAAACACCAAAGAATAGCCGAATAAGAACGAGAAAAGACGAATTGCAGGAGGAGTTCTAATCGAATGTGTGCACATTTAATAATTTTCACCTTTGGTGACAAGTTCAACCAAAAATAAAAAGGAGCTCAGCACAAAATAAAACGAAATGCGGCGATAAAATATTGTATCTTGAGAAAAAAAGGAAAACAGGGATGTGAGCTGGAGTGCAATGCTGCAATGTCAAATGTGTTGGGAAAGCAGCGACGAAAATCAGTAGGAGATGAAAGTTCCGAGGATTTTGAAGCAGATAAGCAGGCAAATCGGGTTCTACTTGAATTACCCACCCAGGCTAACATTTTTCGTCCCGGGGGCCCGCATGTGTCATTGAGATTACTCACGGTAAATGTGTTACCGTACCCAAGTTTGCCCGTTACCTGGCACCTATCAACGTGTTTACCCATGGGTGACGTTTTTTATCCCCAGTTGCTATAATACATATGGGTTACAATACTCACACTAAAATTAAAATTAATTACACATTCGGGCCTAGAAGGCTGAATTTACTGTCAGAGATTCACTGCCCCTTCACTGACGATGCATAGACGTTTACATTTAGTGTAACTGCAAACGAGTAGAGCATAAGTGGCCATGAAAATAAGTGGAAGATATTTGTGCAGTGAGTTCGTTGGATTAATGGCTTTGCAAACCCTCAAGGTTACGAGAAGATTATAGAACAGCGCGTAACATTAGAACAAGAAATCACTGTTCCAATGAAAAATACAATACGCTCCCTGGGTATTATGAAGAAACGTCAAAATAACTGCACACCCTCAGAAAATTCCACTTGTTTTGACCTTCATTCAGTTTTTCATTTAGAATAATTAAACATTTTGCACTGATTATCAAAGAAAAAGAGACAATAGAATTGGCCCATGAGAAAAGCATCAACAAAAAATAAAAAAAGTCGAATTTGAAGGGAAAAACGGTGCCACTGAGACCATGGAAATACAAGTGAAATCACTTTGTGAAAATCAAACTTCAAAGCGATAGGCAGGAATTAATTAAAAAGGAGGCGGAAATACCTGCGAAAGCCTGCGTTTTGAAAACGAGAACAGAAAAAAAACACGAAAAAATGACGCAGAACTCAAGGAACCAAAAATGACCAGTTACTGCTAGGAAAATATCAAGCATATCATTCATAATGGAACGAAGGCAAGTCGATAAATGGAAGAATAAAAATTATTAGGGACACTGAACTTGATGACAAGGATCATCTACGTAAAAAAATTAAACAATTTTTATATCAGCTGCGAGAAAAGTGTAAAAAAACTCAAATGGAACTCTTTTTGAATGAAATCTGAACAATCGAGTTCGAAGTAGTTATCGCAATGATAAGAAAAATAGTGAATCAAAACTTGACGCTGAAAAAGCGATGACTGAGATGTTTTCGGGAAGGGATTATTCAGCGGTCATGCAGTACATGAACGCCTGCATGTAGTAGACCTCACGTAGTACATGAACGAAGTGGCGGAGGATAAAGAGGCTCCCGTGCCTTGGGGATACATATCCTGGAGGGATACGCTCCCTTGCCGCCAACGGCCACGCCCACAGCTCTCTCGTCCTACCCTCTCTTCTCTCTCACCACCCTGCTACTGTCTGTGCTCTCTTCGGCATGAAGTTATAGCAATGACTGAGATAAAAATTTGGGAAGAGAGAATCATTGGAGTGAATGGTACTAGCGAAACTAAATGATATTTAGGTGATAAAAAAGATGATAAAACTATAGTATGCGCAGACTAAATAAATAGGCACATAAACTACACAAAATTGATCGGGATTTTCAAAGCTGCAGTTTAAATAAGATTTAAATAAAACTGTGATTTAAATTTGAGAAAAACCGCAGATTTCAGGAAGTATAATCTTCACCCAGGGGTTATTTGACATGCTGATTACGGATCTGACACCTATTCTCTATTAAAATGCCATTTTTGAAGTGTTCCAAGCGTATACTTTTTTTAAAGAAAAAGAATCTTCTGGAACATTGTAAACTAAGGTTATTTGACGTTTTTATCTCGAATACGTTTTGTATCGTGATGATCTTTTCCAACAATTGAGAAGCAGGATGGGTGTGATTTCTTTTCTAAAACCACTGGATTTGTATTCATAAAGCAAAGTTGAAATTTCGAAACTAAAAACGAATCGTCTGAATGACAAAGTTTGCTTATAAAAAAGTGTTGAGCTCTTTCTTCTGCAAAGACCTTTTCAAAAAGATCACGACGCACACAAAGACACTTTTTTAAACGATTCTCCGCTCCCTATCTTGTCACAAGAAAAATATATGAAAAATAAAAAGTTTCCTGTGGCACAATTTTATGTAGTAATTGAGATTTTTGATGAATATTACTAAATGCCAGTTCATTTCACATTTTTCGCACAGAGTCCGCAGTCTATCTCACTGTTGCATTCTTAGTTTCAGAAAATCAATGCTAACAAAACAGGAAGAGAGTGGCGATCTGACGGCATTGTATCCTTGAGGTACGCCTGCAGGCACAACATGTACCTGCGGGGCCTTTCTTACACCTCATCTGGCGATGGATTCATGATCGATTGCGTTGGAGAAAATGCAAATATAAATGGAGAACAGGAAATTCTAGAAAAATCCTACAAAGCATCCTATGTAGTGATGAGCTTTTGAAGTTTTGGATTTATCCAAGCTACGCAATCCGTGCATTAATTGTTAAAAAAGGACATCACGATACAAAACAGGCACCGGATTCGAAATAAGAACGTCGAATGACCCCAGTTTACAAAGATTCAGCAGATTCTGAAAATGTGATATGTACTGTAAAGGCTTCAAATACTTCAGAAATGGCACTTGGATACAAAATTGATATTAAATCCATGATCAGAATGTTAAATAAGCCCTGGCTCGATGTTTAATTTCTTAAAACCGTCGTTTTTTTTTTAAATTTGAATTGCGGCTTTATTTAAACTTTCTTGGAAATCACTCCTCAATTTCTCGACTTCCGCTTCCCCCTCAAACTCTGCATATGGGCTCGGTATGTGGGCGGTGCGATGGGCGTGGCCGCTATCCGCTGCAGCAAACACGCAAAATCTCCGCAGGGTATATGTAGGCTCCCAGATAGGCTATGACTGTCAGCAAGCCTTGGGAGCCTCTTTACCCCCCTCCGAACGAAGTAAAAAACGGATTGGCAAGGTTTTCATCGCAGCTCAGAGCATACATCGGTTGTCGAATGGATACTCGAATAACTCGAAATTTTAATGATTAGAAGATTCGAGTAGTTCGACGAGTCAAAAATCTCGCTTAATCAAATTGCTTAAAAAGCTGAAATGTAGAAAAAATAAAGAAAACAGTCGAAAATAGGTTCTTCGAATATTTGAAAGAAAAACAATCAGTGTATAGCAGATAACAGCAGCGAATATCCCGGTTTCTTATGGATAACGAGAGAAAACAAACAGGTCATATAACGTTGGTAGTAGATCAGAATGCTCTCATCGTCAAAGGTCAGTGAATGAATTTGTAAAGCGTAAGGCAATAAGTTACTAATCCTATTCGTTTTAAAAACAAACGCAGCAGATGACAAAAGAAATGAATAAATCATAGTAGGATTCTGTAGAGGTTTGTATAGCGAAATTTCAAAAAAAAAAACAGGAGATTTTCCTTTCACTTTCGTTTGTAGACTGAAAATCAAGGAAAATATGGATAAATTCTAAATTTCTACTAGTGAATGAAATTGAAGTAGGATCTAACGTTAACTGCAAGGAACAGCTCCAAATATACAACGGAGTAGTTTATGAATTCGTACATATTCGTACAATCGTCTTCGAATTAATGAGAATGCATGGGAACGCTGAATGGTGAATTTTTGATGAGAAGACGAAAGCGCAAACAAATTGATCTGCACTGAAAGCTGCATCGGCGAAGAAAACAACTGCTTCGAGGTGCAGATGAGCGGAAATACATGGTCAGCGAGTGTGTTAGGTCAGGATGCAGAGGTCATTGAATGGCTAGGCCATAATAAACCGAATCGATCGCACTGCGCACGCCCTCGTCAACGCTTGGCATTTCATAATGCGAGGGACAGCTGAAGAGGGCGGACGGACGGACGCCTAGGAGGAGCTGTGGAGGAGGAGCGGAACCAGCGGACTACGCACAATGAGTGCTCGTTCAAAACGACAAAGATGAACGCTCGATTAGATCCCCTTCTGACGCTGTCTGCCACCCCATTGCACCCCACCCGTGGGAATTCCAACGCCCGCCCACTACGACTACGCGGCGATTTGCATAGGTGTGGAAATCCGTAGCGTCAGATGAGTGGCAGAAATCTGGCTCACATGTGGAGAAATCTGGATTACATGTGGATGCAACCAGAACAACGGCGTGGAAACTGACTGCCCTTGAACCACGAAATGAAAAAGCCATCTCAGCGCAACATCAAAGCCAGCTGCCGATTTTATATCCTACGCTGATTGTAGGCTGAGGTAGCGCTTAGTAATCAAGAGTCGTCCGAAATTTATTTATTCGCGATAATGAAGCACCATTATTCCCCTACAACAAGCATCTTCTTCCACTCATGCGTAAGAGAGGGCGCCGTCGTAAATAATAAACAATAATAAATTCGGCTACAATCTGTCGTTGCTCATTATGAATAGAATTGGTGGAAATTTTTTTCGAGGGATTGAAAATGTTGGTTGCTAGAAAACGAAATTCTCATGTCCGCACCGAAGAAGAAAAAATGAAAAATGGGAAAAAATCACCGATGATCACGTACTGGTGGTTGTATAAAAGAATCTAAGTGAATAAAAATTAATAACAAGTAGATAAATGAATTTAACGGCAATGTTTCTATTTTTGATGTATATTGTTCAAATATGCGATCAAATAATTCAGCAAGTCGCCCAATCTTCATTGTTGCAGAATTTTTCGCTGAAGTGGGCGACTTCCATAATACGGAGATGAGGTACGATTAGTGTGTGCTCATGGATAATTTTGACAAGGAGAGTTACAAGCACGTATGGTGGTGATGTTTATTTATGTATTTATTTATTTTAAAAATGCATAGGAAGTGGTGCTTGTTAAGAAGATTAGCGTCAACAGGAAGCTCAACAATCTTTCTTTTATTCCTGATAAGTCAAGTGTCTTTACTTTTCGTTAGCAGCTATGAATATTTACAAGGCAATTTACTCAGGATTAGCAAAAATGTCTAGTAGTAGTGATAATAAGTCATAGTAGATGTATAATCAGAAGATGGATGTATAATCCAACCACTTCGAGCTTGAACGTGCATCCTCCCCAGTATCAAGCAAGAAAATAAAATTAACAAAATGAAACAGGAGTTGGAGGATGGAAATAGGATCGTGGCAGACTGTTAAGATAGCATATGTACATATCAGTGGCGGATGCAGGGGGGAGGAGGGCGGGGGGGGGTGCGCCCCCCCCCCGAGAATGGGTCGGCAAATTATTGAAATTACTTTACAATACATGTAAAAATTTTGTATTAGTTTATTTCTACTTGTTTATTTTTGATATTATTTTTAATATAATTTTTATCAATTATTTATTATTATAATTAAGGTTTTTATTAATTTTATTTTCCGTCTGGGCCCCCAAAACGGTGGAGACTCCACTTTTCCCCACGCCCCCCCCCCCTTCCGCCCACTTCCTGCGTCCGCCACTGGTACATATGTATGTTGTAGGCGCTTTCCAATACTTTTCGTGATGGCGTCGTGAAGTCGTGTTATGAGGTGAGTGCGTTCCAGGCTTCATATTATCAGCATAAGAGTATTGCCGAACAAAACGGAGAGAGGAACTGAATTACTACTTATCTATCTCAGCATTCGAGGTTCTCCACTCTAGAGGAATGTTGCGTAAACATTGTCCGTACCCATCCTAGATCTAACAATAAAAAGTTTGAAACATATTTAATCAGGTTACCAGGTCAAGTTAGTTTTTGTGAACATTTTCTGGATGAATAACAGTCCGAGGACATGTCGAACAACTCGGAACCCAGCCCATTAAGTAGCGATGAAGGAAAAGGATATTCTCAATCATTCTTCCAGTTTCAAGATTAAGAACCTCATCGGTTCTGAGTTCTTCGAAGTCCTTGAGATTGTGACTGTTTCATCACTTGATCCAAGGAAGGTTTCAAAATGTTCAGGAATCTACACAGTATTACCCAATAAAGAATGACTGAGTAAGCTTACTCAATGCAGTGAAGTTATGACAAATCATTTATTTATTTATTCACTTATTTATGGTTTGCACCCTCAGGTGCGCATGAACAGTTGAACAATTCAGCTAAAACATAAAAACAGAAACAGAAACATAGTGTTAGAGGGCGTGACAACTGAGAGGGAAAAAAGATCGCTGCTAACAGAAAAAGAAAAGTTTGTGGAGAGACGACATCAGGTAGGAATTCCCCAGCAGGCGAAAATTAAAGAAAAGCATTCTGATAGCATTGCAAACCTCTACTTAACAACCTTGAGCTGGCAACTTTGGTAGATTAGCAGGGAAGTAAAAGTAAAAAGGTGGATGGCGCTAGGGATAACGCCACTCTCCACTAGAGCTGGGGCATGCATGGAGAATCTGACGCTAGATAGGTATTCCGTACCCCTAACAATCCAGCCTCAGACCCACCTCGGGACAATTCCTGATCCCGCTAATAAAAATGTGTACCAGCAACGCAGGCATCAAGTAGTTTGCACTTTGTTGATTAGTAAACAGTATTACGTAATGGGGAACTCAGTGGATCAAGTATAGATAAGGGAACTCTCCAACAAATCTTTCAAACAGTATATGAAATTCATCCAGTAAAAGAAAGAAGACATCATTCTAAATAACGTATAGTTTGTGTGACTTCGGTTGCACCTCCGCTAATGGCCATGAAGACTGGGCTCGCGTTGTCGGACTGCATTCAAAAAGGTTGCTATAATTCTGGAATCCTGAGAACTGAATGTAGGTCAAGTTTCCTCAATTTTGCACGGAATACTGAACTGCTCGGTGAATCTAATATGCTCGATGGCAACATTTGTAGCCATCTGGCGCTTCGGAGAAAAAAAGGAATTGAAGATTCTGGACTGATACTTTCTACTCAGTTTAACACTCTGTAGCGAAAAAACGCCTATGCGCCCCCTCGACGGTCTGAAAGTCCAATGTTTACTGGCTCTTAGTTTCGTTTCGCACCTAAAATTTTAAAGTAGAATACCAAGTCGTTGAACACACGACGGTACAGCAGGCTTTTCATCCCAAAATATTTGAGTTTAGCCTCACAATTTGGCATAACATAAGGGTAATCAGGGTTGGCTGGACATCTACACATCAAAACCCTAGTAAACGTTCGCTGCACTTTCTCAAGCTTATTCTGTAGTTTTTGTGTGTGTGGGCTCCACACTTGATAGCCACATTCCAAAATAGGGACTACGTATCATACTTCTTCTTAATTGGCAGTTCATGTGTGTGTGTGTGTGTGTGCACGAGAACCAGCCATCGAAAACGGAAAATACCTACACCATTGTGTTCAGCGCATCGAGTTATGTACGAAAACGTGGTAAATTTTGATTTTTACCTTGATTTAAGGGTGTTTCGGGCCACTTTTGTCATGTTCAGACATGTTAATGGCCTGCAGTTGTTTTCACCACGGTCGGGATGAATGAGATAAGTTTATGATCACAGGACCATATAAAAGGAAGGAGAAGGGTAGTATGCCTTTATAACGAGGACGATGAACCAGACGGGTGAGGAGTGACAAGGATGGGGATCGCAGCATAGAGTGTTAGATGTTAGAGGTGGGTTAGCGGTTTGATCGGCGTCCAAAATAGGGGGAACGCCTGGAGACGGGTCCAAAGGCGTGATAAGGATGCGCCGGCGTCCGAAAGTGGGGAAACACCTGGAATCGGGTCCAAAGGTGTGATAAGGGTGCGCCGGCGTCGAAAAGTGCGGAAACGCCTGGAGTCGGGTCCAACGGTGTGATAAGGGTGCGCCGGCGTTCAAAAGTGGGTAAACGTCTGGAGTCGGGTCCAACGGTGTGATAAGGGTGCGCCGGCGTCGAAAAGTGGGGAAACGCCTGGAGTCGGGTCCAACGGTGTGATAAGGGTGCGCCGGCGTCTAAAAGTGGGGAAACGCCTGGAGTCGGGTCCAACGGTGTGATAAGGGTGCGCCGGCGTCCGAAAGTGGGGAAACACCTGGAGTCGGGTCCAACGGTGTGATAAGGGTGCGCCGGCGTCGAAAAGTGGGGAAACGCCTGGAGTCGGGTCCAACGGTGTGATAAGGGCGCGCCGGCGTCTAAAAGTGGGGAAACGCCTGGAGTCGGGTCCAACGGTGTGATAAGGGTGCGCCGGCGTCGAAAAGTGGGGAAACGCCTGGAGTCGGGTCCAACGGTGTGATAAGGGTGCGCCGGCGTCCGAAAGTGGGGAAACACCTGGAGTCGGGTCCAACGGTGTGATAAGGGTGCGCCGGCGTCCGAAAGTGGGGAAACGCCTGGAGTCGGGTCCAACGGTGTGATAAGGGTGCGCCGGCGTCTAAAAGTGGGGAAACGCCTGGAGTCGGGTCCAACGGTGTGATAAGGGCGCGCCGGCGTCTAAAAGTGGGGAAACGCCTGGAGTCGGGTCCAACGGTGTGATAAGGGTGCGCCGGCGTCCAAAAGTGGGGAAACGCCTGGAGTCGGGTCCAACGGTGTGATAAGGGTGCGCCGGCGTCGAAAAGTGGGGAAACGCCTGGAGTCGGGTCCAACGGTGTGATAAGGGTGCGCCGGCGTCCGAAAGTGGGGAAACGTCTGGAGTCGGGTCCAACGGTGTGATAAGGGTGCGCCGGCGTCGAAAAGTGGGGAAACGCCTGGAGTCGGGTCCAACGGTGTGATAAAAAGTGGCGCGCCGGTGGGGAAACGCCTGGAGTCGGGTCCAACGGTGTGATAAGGGTGCGCCGGCGTCCGAAAGTGGGTAAACGTCTGGAGTCGGGTCCAACGGTGTGATAAGGGTGCGCCGGCGTCGAAAAGTGGGGAAACGCCTGGAGTCGGGTCCAACGGTGTGATAAGGGCGCCCGGCGTCGAAAAGTGGGGAAACGCCTGGAGTCGGGTCCAACGGTGTGATAAGGGCGCGCCGGCGTCTAAAAGTGGGGAAACGCCTGGAGTCGGGTCCAACGGTGTGATAAGGGTGCGCCGGCGTCGTGGGAAAACGCTGGAGTCGGGTCCAACGGTGTGATAAGGGTGCGCCGCCGGCGAAAAGTGGGGAAACGCCTGGAGTCGGGTCCAACGGTGTGATAAGGGCGCGCCGGCGTCTAAAAGTGGGGAAACGCCTGGAGTCGGGTCCAACGGTGTGATAAGGGTGCGCCGGCGTCGAAAAGTGGGGAAACGCCTGGAGTCGGGTCCAACGGTGTGATAAGGGCGCGCCGGCGTCTAAAAGTGGGGAAACGCCTGGAGTCGGGTCCAACGGTGTGATAAGGGTGCGCCGGCGTCCGAAAGTGGGAAACGCCTGGAGTCGGGTCCAACGGTGTGATAAGGGTGCGCCGGCGTCGAAAAGTGGGGAAACGCCTGGAGTCGGGTCCAACGGTGTGATAAGGGCGCGCCGGCGTCCGAAAAGTGGGGAAACGCCTGGAGTCGGGTCCAACGGTGTGATAAGGGCGCGCCGGCGTCTAAAAGTGGGGAAACGCCTGGAGTCGGGTCCAACGGTGTGATAAGGGTGCGCCGGCGTCGAAAAGTGGGGAAACGCCTGGAGTCGGGTCCAACGGTGTGATAAGGGTGCGCCGGCGTTTAAAAGTGGGGAAACGCCTGGAGTCGGGTCCAACGGTGTGATAAGGGCGCGCTGGCGTCTAAAAGTGGGAAAACGCGTGGAGTCGGGCCCAACGGCGTGACAAGTGTGCGCCGGCGTCCAAAACGGGAGGAACCTTTGGAGGCAGGTTCCAACGGTGAGATTGGGGTGCACCGGCCCCAGTTTGCACTTACTCGGTTAATTTTTACTATTTACTTCCACCGAAATGCGGCACCACAAATTGTTGGAAAGGAGCTGTCCATAGTGGGTCAATGGTTCCATGAACCGCGGTTAAGAATGCTTCTCTCTGGATAGTGTCTGTTCATCCACCTGCACTAATCCTATCTGAGGACAATGAAAATATGCGAGCGAAGCGAGCACGAAAAGAAGCCTGGGAGTCCGGCGTTAGCCGGACGATCAGGCTGGTGCCTTATAAAGCTTAAGCATGATAGAGGTCTCACTGCTGTGACTGTTCCTGCAAATAGTGAAAAGAACTGAGAAGGCTCTGCGAACAATATTGTCTATATGATATGATTTTCGAAGCTCAAGGTGTTCGGCATGAAAACTCCAAAATCGCGCATTCCACAAGAAATATCCAGTGGTGTGTTTTTGAATTCATATTCAAGGCTAGGCCCCCTACCGATATGCAATACCGATGTTTTGGTCAGATTAACAGATATTTCCCGGACTGCAGCCCATTCTATCATATTTGATAAAGATTGAGATGATGCTTGGTGAACTTCATACTGATTTTCCGGACTATAAACTCCATACACTTTGATGTCATCTGCATACATCATGACCTTTACAGAGGGGTGTGTAATTAATTTAGCCGGCAGATCGTCAGTGTAAGCAAGAAAGAGCAGAGTAGAGAGAACTCCTCCTTCCGGTACACCGCTAGTGCATAAATAACGGTTTGAAAAGCAATTCCCGACTTTAACGCACATATGGGTACTATCAAGATACGATTTCACCCAATTTATCAATGCTCCTCTTATCCCAAGTTAATAGAGTTCCAAAAGCAATTTCCCGTGATTGACTCTATACGAAATGTAGTTCCTGTGGAATCAGCTGGTTCTTAGTAGAAACGAAGCCAACTTGTCAAGTATCAGTTTTTTCCAGTACCTTGACTGGTGATGGTATGATGCTTATAGGCCGGAAGCAAGACAAGAAAACTGATTCTGAACTTTCTGGAATCACAGTTACAATTGCTTCTTTCCAAATCGAAGGAATCTTACTAAAAAGTAGGGAAAGCTGTCTGTTAGATGGAGACTGCTCTCCAACTGCTTTGGGTAAATCTTTCACGACGATGCTCTTGGCCCCTTTCCCCGACTCAACACTTTTTGTTACCTCCTGCGAAGTTTCAGAAATTAGCGCAACAACCATGGCTCCTATCACAGGGTCTTAATGCGCTCCAGTATGGCGTTCCTGATCTCGCTAGCAGACAGCTTCAAATAGTCCGTCGGAGACGTGCTACCACCACTACTGCTGTCGAGACCAGTGCGTTTAGCCGATCCTGGCTCGGAAAGTTCGTTAACGACTTCCTTTCTCCTGTTAGAACGACGTACCTGGCCCATGCTCAAGATTTGGCAGCGAATCAAGAGGTAAAAAAAATCGATTTCTGGACTATTCCCTCAGGAAAAGAAACGAAAGGATCAAAGTTTTGAAAAGGAGAAAGGTCAGGAGCAGAAGAAAAAAACCAACTACGTCGAGTAGCAGGAGAGAGGATGAGAAATGTTAAGAAGGAAAATTCGGTGAAGAAAACACAAAGTTTAAGAAATTAGCCACAATTTGCCAGAGAAGGACTGGACACAACCGCTCGCCGCCAAGTCCAGATGAATGCCGAAATTATACAGAAAATTCCTATGGACTAGGCGCAAAAAGTCTAAAATCTGGAGTTATCCATTTACAGAATGAGAGCTATCGCATACACTACTAGTTGAAAGAAAAGAATACTCCTGCCCACGAATGTTTGTTAGGAGGGACGACAATAACAACAAAGCACGTCTAGCCAAACATGTCATGTTCATAACTGCGAAGAAATGAAGTCCTAAAAGGTAAACAAACCCCGCTGAGGCAAATGAGTAGTACGTACTTCTACTACATTGACTTCTCTCTGAGAAGTTTAGGAACTGCGAGGCTTCCCTGGATACCAATCACACTCTCAAATCTTATGTACCCTAGAAAACTGCTCATTCCCAACAATTACTCTGGATTAACTAAATAACTACCAGGTGTGAAAGTAGCGATGATACGTTAGCCCGTCCTTCCGTTTCATTCACAAATTTCAAATTGTTGTGCGAAAGTTGCAGCTACGTAACCCAAGAGAATGGACGACGGATGAAGAAGTCCTGCAGCAATAACAAGTAGTCCTAGCAGTATACAAACATATAAACAGCAGCTTACAAGAATATCATGTGTGAGTATGCACAGGTCCTACAAAGAATAATTAGCAGTTGAGAACGGCTTAGTCAACTACACATTTTTCATTAAGTCAGATGTGTACGCAGCTCATGTCAGTAGCAGCTCTTGCCAACTCAGGAGAGGCGTTCGGAATAAACAACCTTCAACGTCATGGGTCTTGTACTGCTTAAGGAGAATTGCTGCGTCAGGACACGATTTTTCGAGATAACCTCATGGGCCTGCTAGAGAGCTCCTGATCTGAAGACGATCTGAGAGGGGTGGATTATCTGAAAATTGTGTTGCCTGAAGCGCTTACTTCTTCGGGCATCATCTTCGAGAACGAATGATGACAAGTACAAAAAAATACAATGCTGGAAGACACAATTATGTAAAACGCTTAATAACTCAAGAAAACTTAGGAGTTCTAGGATAGCAATACTGATGGAAGGATTGCCATGGGTTTAGCAGAATAATCGTATTTCATCGAATGATTAGTGACGGAAGGACAAAAAATTAGCGAACCTCGATCCAGAGCTAAGCTATTTGGTAAAAATCGTTAAATTTTTTAAGCGCAACTCCATCATTGTCGAATCATGATGGGTATGTATAATACTTAGATTTAACACAGAAAAATATAGACTCCGTAAATCGACGGTACGTCCGCAGATGTCACCGTCGCCCACGGCCAGTTTTTCGAACTCTTGAAAACGGTGGCTTCTTCAGGAAATTCTAGCATGTTTTAGATAGATCTCATCAAGCTGATTCCAAACATGTACACTGAAGTCACCTTCGATCTACATGACAGCCTCAAATCTGCGGATACGCTTGCCCTCTGCGTGGTGGCCTTAAAGGCAAGGTCCGGTCAAAACCTTGCCCACTCAGGTTTTTTGCTCTCTGGAGTCCAAGCCATATGTGTAGCACGTATCACAGCATCGAGACCTGAGACCTCGGTATAAGCTATATCGCTGGACATGGGACAAATCGTCCGAGGATTATGGTAGCTGTGGGAAAACGCGCTTCAACCGACAAAAGTAGCACGCGTGCATACTGAACAACGATGGGCGCTCAGATACATACAGCCTAACGAACGCCTCGTGAAACCTTTCCTACCTATTAAACGGACCACTGATCCTTTGAATACGAGTTTTTTCCTACGACGCCACAAGAGACAGCATGTAGAGCGCGCCGCATAACATCATTTGAAAACGAGGACGCCGCAAACCCGCGAACGTCGTACCGAAATGGGTCGATAGAAAGCGTTCGTTGTGGGATCTTTTCAGGGATTTTTCTATAGATTTCGGCCAAGGCGTCGCCGTGGGCTACGAATACAATAGAAGTTCGGAAGATGGGATTTTGCCGGGACCTTCCTTTTATTCTTATCCTCGGGGTATTATAAACAGCAACTGGGGAGAAAATCGAGTATACTTAGTGGATACTATGTATACATCTTCGGAAGGCCTTTGGAAAAGATACAGAAAGAAATTTTTTTCCGAATTTCCGTCTGAATCTCAGAGAATAAAAATCCGTCAGTTGAAACGAGAGCAACCATGGGAAGATCAGTATTGTGACATTGCCATTCGGTGATACAGGAAATTTCCCTGTAGAAAAATTTTGAGAGCAGTTAATTGCCTTGAAAATTCTCACTTTGGAGGTATTTCAGGTGCTATTATAGTAAGTTTTTTTACAAGGAAATGTTGAATATCTCCAAAAAAAAATTCGGGTGCAAGTTCTAGAAGGAATTCTCTTTTTCCGGATTCGAGGCCGTTACTGTATCTTCAGAAGTACACACATGACTGTCCGTAGCTCTACCTACACATTCTGAAAAATAGAATAGGAATAGTGGAGTGAAGATTCGACTTTCTCTGAACGTTGGGAAAGTGAATGTATTAGATTTCATGTCCATATGAGCCATAGGTCAGGAATAAGAGTAGGAACAGAACAGGAACAGTGGAAAGGTGCTTCTTGATAGATGAAAGGAGCGCTAACGCTAGGCTGAGGCTAACGCCGCTGTCACTACTCTGATTAAGGGTAAGTAGGGCTGCGGTACAAAATGCATGTGATGCTCATTTTTTATCACCTTCAAGAACCCCGTATTCAATCGGTGAAGAAATTTCCGAGATTTTAGTGCGGAAAAAGAGGGATAGTGCTCTATCAGATTGCTAATTCCTTACTAAAACTGAAGCTTTCTCTTTTTCTTACCGTGGTCATACCACATCCCTACAAAAACGGGCTAATGTGGGAAACTAGTAGTATTTTTGTGATCAGGGCATCAAATAGGCCCCTAATGCGAATTCTATGTGAATTTTTATGAAAAAATCCGATCCTAGGGCAAGACACTTTCGTATTTCTGTAGCGATCAGATACTTTGGCGTAGAAAGCAGCAATACTTGGATAAATCTAGGCAGTAACTGCACAGTGGTAGCAACTGCAAAATGAATGGTACTAGAGAAACCCAAACAGTTTTTGACCGTAAAGCCCAGGCTGGCTGGGCCACCCACGATTCAAACGCGTTTAAATTTGCCGCGGGTGGTCCAGATGGCAAGACGCCAGCGACGTACCGTAGTCTCCGCGGAGGTGTACGAAAGTGTACGGGTGGCAGATGGGCGGTGCGGTCCTGTCCATGTGTTTCTTTTTTGTTTCTCGACCACCTGTGAATTTCGTAATCCTTTGCTCTTTTGTTGTTCTATGCTACTCGCTAACTGTGTTAAAATAAGCTTACAAGTAAATGCTTTTGCTAGTTCTCTCTGGTTTTTTCTCCTGAATTCTGCAAACGCCCTTTATCGATGAGGTTTCCACAGGATACTGAAACGTGTATCTCACATTTTAACCCGTTAATTTACTTTCGTTTGAACACGTAGTTTGAATCATTTAATTCTGTGGTTTCACTGACCAACGTACGTTTTTCTTGCATTCTCGTGGATTTACTCGGATTATGTCATTTGGATGGCAAGTGATCACCATGATGAACATCACTATCCTTTGAATGCTTCGATTCATTCCCGGAAATTTTCACATGAATTCCATCGTTCTTCTTTCAGCTTTTTCACCTTCCATCATGGGAAAAATCAAAAATATACTGTGAATTCCGTCAATTTGCGTTTTCGGCTCTTTACAAACCCTAAACTGAAAGGGATAGGGCGGAACCATTCGATTCACGGCCAGCATGGTAAAGAATACAATTATCCGTCGAGTGTAAAGTAGGCCGTGCAATTTACACACAGTACATTTTACCACGACAATTCTTGAAATCGATGGTCTATGTCCCTTTGTAAAAAAGGGAAGGTGACCTCTTTTTTTTCGCTAAATTTTAAAGTTCTTGGTTGGTTACTTTTTTCATCTTTTTCCCTCTCGAATTTAAACAGCCATCGAGTTGTGTTTAACGACAAAATGTCGATCTGGCTTGAATTCAGTAAGGCATAACATGTTTAGACTTCGAAAGCTTGAAAAGAGAGCGAGAGAAGAGATAACCTGATTCCTGTTGTAATTAAGCAAAAAAGGGGAATTGGGGGATTTTTCATATAGGCTTTCATGGTCTGTTTTCTTTTGTTTACTGTTGTTGGGTATGGTGCTATGTTACACATCTTTTACCTTTTTTTTTTTTTTTGAATTTAGCGTTACTTTTAGGCGAGTCATGTCAATATCCAAATTAAATGGATTAGACAGCCGTGGTCCGGCAAGTAGACGTGGATCATTTCATTTTTCTAAATCACTATATTCGAATATGTATAGTGATAGCGCTATAATACAGCGAATTCGTTGTTGTTCGAGTGATGGCACAGCTTCTCAAGCTTCGATTTGATTTTTTCTCTTCGATTTTAATGCTGCTCGTGTATACATATGTACATTGAAATGTTTAGGTATGGCCACACCTCTAGTCCGCTCAATCGCTCGTGCGGCACTTGCACGTGGAAATGTAGTCCGTGCCATCTCTACGTCCAACTGCCTTTCTGCCAGTAAAGCTGATGATATTATGGAGAAGTGGCCGGCTGAAAGTGAGTTAACTCAAGTCAATCAATCAATTTTTGGGTATTGCCTACTTTTTTCTAATATTCTGTCATCAATTTGGTTTTCAACTTACGGGTCCTTTTTACTGCTTACTTTAACCGTTACCCAGACGGGTCCTTTCTGCTGCTTAGTTTAACCGTTACTTAATGTCATATGAAGAATAATTTTTTTAGCCGGTGGGGGGGGGGGGAGTGGGTCTTCGAATTGAACCTTTAAAGGCTGTGAGAGTTCTGTACAGTTCCAATTTTTGAACAGGTCCTTGAAAATTTTCCTCAAGTTTTCCTACTACACAGAAAAATCGGTAATATCTATTATTCAACCTTGTTTTAAGTGTAGTAAAGAAATGAAGACTTCACAACATGAGAAAATTATGGGAACTGTTATCGAAACAAGGTAAATCTGAACTACACCTTCCTAGGTAAATAACATTTTTAAATTTTTTGTGGGTTTATATTCGTACTAGCCGGATTCATGTGTTCTCAGACTGTAGATTATTTTCTTACTTCAATCAAGAACTTTTGCTAATTACAGAGTTCGACAAGCATTTCATTGATTACTTCAACAGGCCAGAAATCGATGGTTGGGAAGTGAGAAAAGGCGAGTTTCGTAAATTGTCATCTGTTTTCTGATGTAAAAAAAATAAACGCGTTTCGAGAGTCTCTTCGATAATTCTTCAAGTTTTGACGTTATTCTTAACATTTTGTTTTCAGCTCTCACCGAACTCCATGACTATGATGTGATCCCTGATCCTAAGGTATATATTTCTACGATTTTCTCGTTTCTCATGTTTATTCTCATTGTGAGGTGCTTAACGCAAATAAGGGTACTCATGGAGTGGTGTGGGTCTCAAATCTCGTTTTCTTTTCTTCTGGAAAGAAGAACTGTGGGAAGCAAGAAGGATCTGTTCACCGCAAAGTTCTTTTTTTCTTGTACAGATTGTTATGTTAATGAGGGCTAGCTCTGTTCTTTTTTCTTGTACAAATTGTCGCGTTAATGAGAGCTAGCTCTATGGTTGTTAACTATAATAGAACTTCTTGCACTGTCTCAGCATACAAAGGTATATGCAACTGCTTAGTAACAAAAAAAATGTGAAAAAGCTCCAAAAAAATTTGTCGCGTTTGATGAGTCACGAAATGTTATGCTGCAGGTTGTTGAAGCCGCTCTGCGCGCATGCCGACGTGTCAATGACTTCAGTCTTTGTGTCAGGTTTTTGGAAGCTATCAAGATCAAATGCGGCTCAAAGAAGAATAGGGAGATCATCTACAACTACATAATCAAGGAGGTTTGATTTATTTCCGCTAGTAGACGTTCTGTACATTTTTTAAAACCAAACATAATAGTTTTTTTAAGTGACTTCTCTTCTGTCATGGTATTTCTCGTTTTTAACGTGAAAATCTGAGCTTCTCCATCTTCATTTGTTAATTTTTATTCTATACCCATCTCATTTCGGTCTTTCGTCATTCTTTCCCCTCATAGCTCATATTCATCAGCAGAAAGTTCAGCTTTCGCCTGTGCTTCTCGACTGTTTATTGACAAATTTGTGTTGGGTAGATTCTTAACAATTTTTACTTCTCAAAAATCATGTACAACTGTGACTCTTGCTGAACAGTTTCATATTTTGTTTAGGTGAAGCCTGTTCTTGATGAGCTTGGTATCTCAACTCCAGAAGAACTCGGATATGACAAACCCGAGCTCTTTATTCCTCAACCCGATTACTGGTGGGAGAAGAAATGGTAAGCTTCACCCTTTCTCACTGAATACCAGCTCGAGTTTTGTTCAAATTCATTATTGCTCGTTTTTAGGTATGCTGAGTATGGATACGATAAGAAGCCAGCTTTTCAGTTCTGATTCTGCAGTGTAGATAATGTTAGTGAAGCGAACGTTATAAAAACTTTCAATGTGACTATTTATTGCACCCATGTTATGTGCCAATACAGTGTAATGACTGATTTGTTGAATTGGTACAATACAAAGGTGCAGGATTTCGGCCATGCTGATTTGAACGGTGAACATGGCTTTTATCAGGAGTTCGTAAAAAGCGGATATCCCCATTTTGAGGTGCCCATATATTTGTGATACGCAGAGTCTGTGGACATAACCACTAGAGCAGTCAGAGAACGAGTCAAAGTCTTGTTTCTTTCACCGGACCAGAACACATCCATGATGAGTTTATTGGTTTTCCCACGATCTTTAACGGATCTCCTAGTGCGCCGTTCTCATATTTGCGCCTATGACTCGATTGTATGTTGAGTCTCACGTCTTCAGATCTGAATGTCTTCGACCTACGTTGGGTTATGATCTGATAAGCTTTCTTTCCGCTTACTACCCCTAACATTGATTTTCCTTCAGTTTGTATTGTTGCCAACACTGAACTACGACGTAGATCGAGACGGTCTCTTGCAGTCGGCTGCACTCGGAAAAATCCATCAAGGAGGCAAAATAGATAACTGTATTCCAGAGGAAATAAATGTTCACAGAGAGAGAAAGAGAGAGAGAGAAAATGTCCCTCAAATTTTTGTGTTGAGGAAGCCAAAGCATGCGCTCCAAAACATCGATTTTTCAACAGCTAAATATGCTTTGAAGTGCGTTTACTCTGTTAATTTTCCTGTCAAGTGAATTGATCAACACTAGACGGCTACTCTTATTTTTCGGTGTAAACATCTTTTTTAGAGTCGAGGTGCGCGAAAGTTCTTTTTTTTTTCTTCAGCGTTGAAGGATTACTAGGTACGAATTATCGCACCTAGTCTCAAAGCGAAGAGCCGACTGCTCCATCCATGCTCCATCGAGTGGTTATTGGAAAGAAACTGTTAGGTTGACGAGAAAGCAATGGAAGAAACGGCATCCAAGTCAGATTTTTATCTCTAACTTTTGTGAGGGATTTTCTCATTGAATTGAATATACACCCTTCAAATCTATAGCATTACTCCAACGCATGGCAACGCCGATTCTCTATTCTCAGAATTGTGCAGGCTGCGGCTGGTCATACAAAGGGACTCCCGCTCGAAAATGGTCAGAACCAACGGGCTCTTTTTCGCCCAAGAAGAGACAGAGGGGTGGCAGCAGGTAGTAATCAGAGAGTGACAAGGCAGGAGAGTAGGAATAATAAGTTACCAGCGTGCAGCACAGTTCCGTCAGTTTGGGACAGGAAAAACGTGGGAAAATTGGCATGTAAAATAAGTTGCCTGGAACAGGGATTTTCGTTTTTGTCGTTCTTCTCCAGAGGTTCCTCTCCTTTTCCAGACCTGGCCTACCCATATGGTAGCCGCGTTTGTCTTACCTTGCAGGAGCAAATCGATTCACAGCAATCACTTCACGTTATGACGTGAGAGCGTCCTAAGCGTGATTCCTCATAAAGGCCCATATCTCGAGATTCGAAGAGAGTGTAGCGGTCGCATACTGAGAAATATTTGGCCACACCCTCTTTGATTGCATTGCTGTTGTTAGTGACTCCAGTGCTTGTCAACGTGTTGCACAGCAACTCGATACTAAGGGGTCCACCCCCAGATACAGCTGGGGGTGGACCCCTTTTCTACTTGCAGTCGACCCTCACGAATGCCTGAGAATCAACACATGGCATTCATTTCCTCTTTGAAAAGCGGCGTAGTCCGAAGTTTAGGGGCAATACATTTGTTCTCGGACATTCGTGCGGCTCTATCCTCGTTAAACTTAAGCACTCTAGGATCAGTACTGGTTAAGAGTGCTTGAAGTTTTCATGCTTGCGCAGCAAAGCTGCCATCACATTTGGGGGAAACACTTTCAAGGACATTAATGCCAGTGACGAAAAGTGGTACAGTCAAGTAGGTGAACAAACGCTGCATATATTGGAGTGACGTAGAGATGATTATATTCTTCCAGTCTTAGAGTGATGAGTGTGCTTGGGAGATTCTGCCGCTTTTCGAGGTCCCAGTTACCGCTGACATATGTGAGCAACCGACAAATGTTCACTAAGTCATCAACGTAGTACAGCACACGTTTATTTTCTAGACCCCACAATTATATGCGGAAATGATGATAAGTATGAACAAAAGAAAATTGTCCTGTTGCATGCGCGCTGAAACACGTTAGACACTTCGAAAGAATTATAATAGCTTTGAACTGTTGGAACTTCGATGGTGATGATGGTAGTATTTGCATGCATACGTCTCAACACTCAAATAAAATAAGGATTGGCACATTTATATTACATTAGGTATCAATAAGAGCAGGGACGAAAACGATATTTTTAGGAGCAGGGCTGGTTCAAAGGCTCCTTCTTTTCGATACAGGCCACTTTTTGCTGTTGGAAGAATCCGCGGACCGACCACAGCATCAGTGCTCCCATCACTGTCGTGTACCACCGAAACATAATTTGCATAAACTGAAACATTTAGACATGTATACATATGTATGTTTTATACCATAGAACGCATAGGTAGCAATTCTCGTTGAGCTTTCTTGAGTTATTAACGATTCAATGACATACAGTGGACGGCAATGACCGTGGCCCATTCACGGCTTCTGGAAGGACGCAGCGCGAACGCGCCGCGCGCGCCTGGATCGGTATCGTCGCCGCCGGAATGCTATTTCTAGGGTCTTTTCTTTCCGATTTGCTCGAAAATCCTTAAATTCGGGTAGAAAAGCTGCTAGAAATTGCATAACAGCAGCAGAATACATAGGTAACAGCGCACGCGGCGCGGTTGCGCGACGTCCTTCGCAAGGCCGCAGATGGGCCAACGCCATTGACGTCCACTGTACAATGATGAGACGTACATCTAACCTTGTTCATTCTAAGCCAAATGTAATCCGAAATGTCACTAGTAGAAAGGGGATGTTTCATGGAAGAATGAACATTTTTTTTATAATCTAGCCTGATGTTTCATCCATATTCCTCTGCGTAAAAGCCGTCTTACGGTAAGAAACTATAAAGGAATATTGATAATGCAGTTCTCTGCACTTTCTACTTACATAGGCTCAACATCAAGTGCTTCAAAACTCACAAGGCTATAGAACAAAGCGAATGTGAACATGACTCCTTCATCGTCGGTAATGGCTGTGACGAGCAGACTGAACGGTACTAGCAGTGCTATGGCCACGGCCAACACACAGTGGATTACTCCCTAAAATATGTAGTATGTAGTCTGGTGGAGAAGATGAAAGGAAATTCAGAGCAACTTGTCAGAATTTGATGGGTAAAGGGGGAGGACAATTTCTAGGACATTTAGAACAGAAATGTTACTAAAACCTGCTTCCGCATTGATCGCAATGGTCATTGAAGAGTGCATTAAAAATGTGAAAACCTGAGTGAAGTATGTATACATAGATAACTAACCTGAAGGCAAATGCTTTTTGACAAACGCGCTTGCATTTGTTTAACCTTTTCTGTGTAGCCACTAACACTGCGAAAGTATCTGGTTATGAGCACGTAGCACACCACAGAAACAGCAATGATCACTGGTACAAGAAGAATCTCCATCAATGTCTCCAGCAGTTGCTTCTATAACATCGTGAACTAATGACATCTCATTTTCTTTGTCTAATTCTATTAGCCACTCACCTCGGTGGCTATTATCATTAGGACACCGTAGCACGTAGCATAGCAGGCGGCTAACGGTGTGAAACATATGTAGAACTTCTTGATCCAGTGCGGTCTGCAAAGAAAGGGAGTGGTGTGCAGCCCTATCACGCCAGTTTTGTTAACATCACAGACAAATCGTCTAGCTATAAATTGAGAATTTCGGAATAATATGAGAGTGCAAGAACGCAGGTTTTTGAATAAAATTTCACAAAAATTGAATGAAGCCGGTCTCGTAAAGAATCCTCTTTTACATTTCTTGCTTGCTTCCCTACTGTGGTTGGGCAATGTTGTCGATAAGCTTCAAAATTGGTGCTTCTATAGGAGCGCATAGTCCACGTGGTCTTCACGTGTATTACGGTGGAGGATATGCGAACAGCTTTCGGGCAGTTTTCATCATCTATGTATGGAACAGTTCTTTCGTAGTTACCGTAAAAGTAGTATCACTTCCCGTTCTTGACGCTGAGCTGGTGTATTTTCGAAGAATTTGCGACTTCTAACACGGCGGAGAAGGATTTTGGCTTACGGGAATTGGTGCAGTTAGTCAGCATTGCTTGGGTGCTGTCTCAACTGAAATCATTTTCATGAAGACAAGAGATTGGAGAGTATTCCACTATTTGTATACACTCTGGAGCGCCTTCTCTTCCAGATGAGTACGCAACCAAGAGCAAAAATGGTGAAACGATTCAAAAGCAAGGGAACGAGTGCAGCGAACATTTGCATTTCTTCAACTTAATATCAATATCAGGTTGTCAAAAATTTTCCCACTTTTTTCTTCAATTTTGAGGTCATTTGAGAGGCAAGGAGTCTGTGCTCGATGGGGAAAGTTTAGGAGGAACATGATCAGAGTATCTCATTCACTGTAAGTAGGCTTCACCCTCGCGGTTTAACTACCAAGTTTCTGAGCGCTCACCCGTTTTTTTTCTGGACCGTTTGTGGTAGCCTGAGCCTACTTTGAGAAGTCTTGTCACTTCCTACTTATTCTCGGAGCAGCTCAAACGTTGTGAGCAGCACCAATCCTTTTTTCTACCACAGCGAAAGGAAAAGTTGGGCAAATGTTTGAAGTGAATGTTTCAGCCGCCTGGTATTTCTACTTCCGAAGCCATTGACTTTGCCAAATTATGTCTTTCTGAAAAGTGATGGGAATGTACTCGTTGAGCCAGAAAGAAAGCGAACCAGCTATAAAAAACGTAGGAGCTTATTTAGCGATGTACTATGTCATCTCTGACACCTCACTCCCTATAATATCGAACACCAACATCAACATTTTCCACACCATATCACTAGTTTGACTGATATATCTCCGCATTTTTCATTTCTTACCTTTCATCACGTAGTAATAGAATTGTAGATGAATGATGTCATGTCAGCACTAACATCTCCCGGGATTTTGAGGTTCATTGAAAACCAACTTATCTGCCAACCAATACAATAGGTAATGTGGTATAATCTTGAAAAAAATTTACTGTAGTCTCATTGCAAAAAATAGTGGCTGCACCGACATGGTGTGCGGATAAGTGCTACGGAGAACACCTTCATAATTTAGCATTTGAAATCAGTTTTTGATTCCTAGTGGTAAAAGGGAGGGAAAGAACTGTGGGATATACAAGTCTACGTTGGACAGAACACAACAACCATCCATCCACCTTCCGTTTACCAAACACGTTGAAATTGAAGTCACCTAAGGAAAATCAGCACTCTATGGATGTTGAAAGCTATGATAAGGAACTCCTCTGTACATTCGGAGGTAGTTACCAGGAAGATAATAGCTTTCTGGAGTATAGGGTGAAAATCGATGAATGAGAAGAATAGGCTTGTGTTACCATAAACGGTGACAATCTGCAACAAACTGAAATAAGACAACTTCGATGTTAGTGCCGTAGCTATGACATGCTGCCAACGGAGTTTCTTTTTTCAGGAAATTCTCCAGTTAACTTCTTTAGCGGTTGAAGATATCTTTTCCAATAGTGTGGACCCATCTGTCCAAGGACTACCTAAATTTCCGACCTGATTTAGCAACAGCTGCGAAATAATAGATAGAACCCCAACAGATGATTGAAGAACAATCAGATCTTGGTACTGGCTCAATGAAGAATTCCTTTTCAACATTTTATATAAAATATAGCCATGTATCGCTACACCACAGACAGTTGAAGCTATCGAGTTGAATGTCTGCACACCATAAAATATCCTCGCATTAGTGTCAGTAATTAGTGACTGCATGGCCTGAATCTGCAAAACAATTCATTCAGAAAATTGAACGGACTAGTAAACATGTCCACTAAAATTAGAGCATGGAGAGCAAGCGGTAGATGATGAATGCGACTGAGTGCTAGCTTGAATCAACAATTATTTGCGGCGAAAAGGCAATCACGGTTGATTATACGTCATTTATCCTAACGTTTGATTCAACGCGATTCAAAACAATTGGACTGTTCTGAGGTTCTTTAGTTCGGATGTCTTGAACGCAGTGTCTCATCTCATTTCCGATCCTGAGATATTGTCAGAGATGCTAATTTCAAAAATGCAAGCGAAATGTCTCAGCATGATTATAGACCGTTCTATTGCGCTGAGGCATGAACCAGTTCTCGTGCGCGATGTAAGTTACAAACGCTTCTCATCAAGTCAAAGACCACACAACAACTACAGCGTGATGACCAGGCACAGGTCTTCTTCAGCGCTCCACTTCTAATCACCTGAAGATACCTTCAGAAAAAGCTTTTTTTGACGTTTTCAAAAATTTATTAGCTCACAATGAAAAATCCATCTATGTAAAAGTCTCAAGTAGAGAAACCATGACATTGTTGTTTCCGTCTTTTTTGTTAATATCAGACCCCATTTTTACGTCCACTACATAATTGTGTAGAAGCGAAGCACAAACCAAACAAATTCATATTCGAACACGAACACATTGAGCATAATGGTCCATACGGTGCACCTCAAAGGAATAGCCTTCTATTGTTCATACTGGGTGATGTGACTGTAGCATTTAGGTGCTTCCACGTCAACAATTAAACAAAAATAATGAAAGTCACCTTTATACAACATCAGTTATAAATAAAAATAGGGACGGAAACACCATATTCAAGAGCAGAGCTGGTTCAAAGGCTGCTTCCTTTCGATACAAGCAACTTTTTGCTGTTGGAAGAATCCGCGAACAGACCAAAGCAACAGTGCTCCCATCACTGTTGAATACCAACGCATCATCATTTGCACGAGCTGGAATATTTAGTTGTTTCCCATCTTCATGGCGTAGAAATCATACATACGTAAATATTATTAAAGCAGCAGCGTGCCTAGCAAATTCTGTTGCGTTTTTTGAGTTGCAAGCCCTTCGGTCACATATTTCAACCATGGGACATACAGCTTACCTAGCTCAATTTTTATAATAGCAGAGTGGAATGTCACTCACAGAAAGGTACATAGTTTTGGATCGCTGTTAAACCTGAAGTTGTATTCGTTTCTCGGGACAGAGGCCATCGTATGGTGGAAACGAGTAAGAGTTCAATGATCAGCAAATCCATTCCAGTTTCTACTTGTCAACTGTTTAGGAAGTAAAAAAATGGTATAAATTCAGCGCAAACATCGCAAAAATGTTTGTTGAGAACACCGCGCGTGAATAAAACAACCTTCCAACCACATTCCAACCTCATATTACACATGATGAATAATAATCATTCGTTTCAAAGCTCACCAGTTCAAAGAACAGAGCGAATCTAAAAATGACTCCATCATCGTCGGTGATCGCCGTGACGAGCAAAGTGAGCGGCACTAGCAGTGCTATGGCGACGGCAAACACACAGTGGATTACTCCCTAGAAACAAGTAGTGGAGAAGATAGAAGGAAATCAAAAGCGGCTTCAGAACGTATCGATAAGTAACCTGAAGATAGATGCTGGTTGAGAAACGCGCCTGCATTTGTTTGACCTTTTCTGTGTAACCACTAACATTTCGAAAATATCTGGTTATTAAAACGTAGCACACCACAGAAACAGCAATGATCACTGGTACAAGAAGAATCTCCATCAATGTTTCCAACAGTTGCTTCTGCATGATAGCGCAACATAATGAGAAGGATCTTATGCTCTTTTTCTCATATCAGAAGCTTACCTCAGATGTTTTCGTCATGAGAACACTGTAGCACGTAGCATAGCACAAGGCAAATGGTGTGAAAGATATGTAAAACTTTTTGATCCAGTGAGGCCTGGAAAGAACGAGAGAAGTAGGCAACTATGATAGCTTTGTCGAGATCACGTATAAATCTGTTTAGCTAAAAATTATGGCTTCATAACATTGAGAGGCAGAATTTGCTTAAAGTTCTGCTGAAAGTGAATGGAGACATGTTCCCCAGGAAAGCACTTTTCTACTGCGACCAATGTTATCGTTTGGGCAATTGGCAAGTGCAGTTTTATGTATGTTGTTTTCTTAATATGATTGGAACTTCGTTCGATTGCGTGTCAAGAAACACCCTTTAGCTCTTGTTTCGCTCTCCAAGGACATTGTAAGCAATCACCCCAAATCAAGCTGCATCTCATTTTCTATCGCGTGCTATGTGACCGTTCAATTCAACAAGAATACGCCCGCCACTTTCATCTGTTCGACTTTAATCGTGGATCAAATGCGGTTCGAGTGGTTAGAAACCTGAACTGTATCTATAAAGAAAACTTTATTGGAAAGGACAGTGCAGAAGTGGATACCCTATTTCAATTTTATCCTCTAACATGCCACTAGTTTTGAATGCACAATATATGAAATAATGCGACGGTTATCCGCCAGAGTTTGCCCTAGATCTTACTCAGACAAACCCTCGATCGGCGCGCGCGCCAATCTCGCTGGCCTTTGAGAGTAGGAGCTGTGCTGCGAGGAAATGAACAAATTTTCCAGGCCTGAGAGAGACAAATGAAGGATATGAATGAAGAGCTGACAAACAGTAAGGAGGTGTCCACCGATGTCATCCATTGCGTTGAACTTGAAGGAGCCACCTGAACGTAAGAAACACACGCATGCGACGCGGTCGCGTGTGTGTGTATGGGTCTTGACTTTTCTTGAATATTTCTAGAATATTTTTGTATTCTTCGAAACTGGAGAAAGGTCAACTTACTGAAAATGCCCGAGTAAAGAGGAAAAAAAGCTCTCTGCAGTGGTATGATCACACATTTGAATGCTATCTCCAGGTGAAAAATTGTGAGAATAAAACGAAAGATCTCTATCATCTTCTGATTCTCTAGCATTGGCTTGCTAACTTCCCTACCTTCCCTTAGAACTCGAAGCTTCCCAGTCTGGAAAGAAATTCAGATTGAATGATCGATCAATCTCAGACATAGGTTGTATTGAGAACCTTGAACGAATCCTTCGCAGCAAAAGAATCAAAGGCTGAAGGTTGAACCAAGTGGCTGAGCTTTAGTAGAATTGGGCTAAAAAATAAATCAAGAACTAGATCTGAGTTATTTAGTTGTCATTGTCATTCCGGAAACTTTTCAACCCACTCTCGTACTTGCTAAAAGATAAATCTTTGAAATAAACGGTGTGAATTCAGGGGCTTTTAAGTTCTTCGATTTACAGCAACCGAAATACGGAATGAACTCAACGACTTATCCAGCAAACAGTGCATGGTCACAACTAACTATTCTATTAGCTGAGCAACTTGTTGGTTAAATTTGCGATAAAAACAAGGAGGGATCACATTATCGGCCAGTACTTTCCCACTAACCTACTACGTTTAATCTCGCTCATCATGTGATCTACAATATGAAAACTAATGTCAACATTTTCCATCGTTTGACAAGTTTGTGGAACTTGTTCGTGCCTCTTTCGTCTCTGTCTCCATCACTGAAGGAAATATGACAGTCGAATGTTTCATACCATCTTGAAGCTTCATTTTCTTCTTACTCTTCACAACACCATAAATAAGATCACCATTAATGAAGTATTCGATTTTGACAGCAAAGAGCGTGGTGTTGTGGACGTTGAGGAGAACCATACAAGATTTTGGTGCTCATTGAAAACCAACCTTTTCATCAACCAGTCACATGGTCTTAAAAATTAATCCTCTGTTGTATTAGGTTGGTGAAAAAGTAATGCGCGTCTTCAAGCTTTACCTTCCAAACCCCATAATTCGCTCTAGAATAAAGATACTTAGTGAGGTTCAGTAGGTCGGTGACATATATGTATAGTGGCTATACTGACATGGTGCGCAGGTAAGTACTCCGTAAAACCTCAATCACAACTCTCAATCAGCTCTGGCTTCCAAAGGGAAGGAAGGTACCACATATGGGGAATGCAAATCTTTATCCGTCGTTTCAAACCCAAAAATTATCCATCCTACCTTCGTTTTAAGTAATCCATATTCAAAATGAATTCACCTAAGGAATATAAGCACTCTATGAATATTGAAAGCAATGATGAGGAACTCCTCCACAGATCCAGACATAGATACTAAGAAGATAATAGCCTTTTGAAGTATAGGATGAAAATCGATGAATGGGAAGAATATGCTCGTGTTGCCATCAACAGTGACAATCTGCAACAAACCTGAATATGGCGGCTCAGAGATCGGTGTCATTACTATGACATGCTATCGACAAAAATCCTCTCGTGAAACGATCCGATAAATGGGTGTTCTTTCATTAGTGTGAGCTCACTTGTTGACTGGTTTCGGAAAGTTTCACCTGAATTACCTACCTGATTCAGTATCAGGCAAGAAATAATTGAAAGAAGGCCAACAATTGATCGAAGAACAATGAGTTCTTGATACTGGCTCAAGGAAGAATTCCTGTTTAACATTTTATACAGAATGTAGCCATGTACTGATACACCAGAAACAGTTGAGGCAACTGAGTTGAATGTTTGGACACCATAAAATATCTTCGCATTTGTGTCAGTTAAAATTGGCTGCATAGCATGAATCTGAAAAATCCCCGGTCAAGGAACCTAACATAAAGAATGAATGTGTCCACCTTCAATTAGAGCATGGAGAGAAAGCGGTACAGACGATGAAATGTGATTGAGTACATAGCGTCAAAGTGTTAGCTACTTGAGTCAGCTATTATTCGCGGCGGTAAGGCAATCATAGCTGATTATACGCTATTTATCGGAACGTTTGATTTGTCGAATTTCAAAACAACTGGCCTGTGCCCCATTTCATTTGTTTTAGAAACGCAGTTCCATCTCATCTCTGACCTTGAAATATTGACAGATTCCGGATCTGCTCGACATGCTGATTTCTATAGTGGTATGAAATGTTGTGAAGTGACCAACAAACTACTTCACGCTACTGTGACCTGCACAAATGTTAGTGCTTCATTTATGAATTCATAAGTATTCATTTGTATGTTCATGTTGTATTTATTCCATTTTGCGTCAAAGACAACGCAATGAAACGTAACTGGTTATGAGACACTGGTCAGTTCCATCCACGACGAATGCTTAGCCTCCTCTAGCCAAAAAAATATCTTTGAAAGGATGTTTCTCGACGTTTTGTCACATTTGACAAGTATTGACTTCACCGGCTTACATAGATTCTGTCTACGCAAAAGATCATTTGGAATGATTTCTGGGGTAGAACTCTACCTTTGAAGGGATCACGGTAACTAAAAATCAGATTAGGGAATACAAACTTCATATGAGACGTAAAAAGGCTCAATATTCCGCATTGTTGCCACTTACACCTTCAGACGCTTTCTACTGAATTTTTTTTTATAAACAAAGCAAAAATCGGAATGCCTCTGGCATATCATCAACGAATTAGTCACTGCAGCGTTACTGTGTGCGCCATGTCGTCGCCATTCTACTCAAGAAAATAGCGGACACTTTGTAACTGTAGACCTAATTTCCCTTGGAATTCATGAAGAGGTGTTGTTGAATTTTCGGACAATCATTGAAGGAATTACGTTGAATTACGTTATACATAGGGATGCTTTCCGGAAATGGAGCTTTTCCGCCGGGTAGAAATTTCAACTAAGGCTCTTAATGGTTGGCGAGCATGCATATCGTGCCCTCACACAAATACTACACCTGAATTCAAAGTTGCCTAAATCGACCGTCAAAACTCATAAAAACTAATCTTTTATTTGTGCGCATTGTTTGGTATAACTTCGATCTAGAGTGCTGCCCAAATGCAATATGATCGAGTCCGAGTGCCTTCTTCTGCGTCTTGGAGATCATGCTCAGCTCATTACGATGTCGTAAAGCATCTTTGAAGGCAGATTACAGCAATGCATGCCATCGGTTCCTATGGACTAATTTTGTCGAGGACCTTGTTTGAAGCAACCGTTAATAGTTTTAACATAACGAAAATTTTTCTAATTCACGGAGTTCTTTCCACTCATGTGAAATTCATGTCAACGTTGCATGTACACATAAGTCTTCTCAATCACTTCCTCGAGGATTCGGGATTCGGTCTCAGCAGATTTATTGAAGCCACTTTTTGTTTGTGAAATTGTGCCATAGAGGTGCAGATATCATCTCGGATACGGCTACGTAACCTGTTCGATTAGAGATCATAGCGTATTTGAAAGGATTTCGTCACTGGTTATTAGACGACAGGGAGCCACACAACGCGGCGGAAAGGAAATACTTTGAGTACAATATCTCACCTGGGAAATGATTCTGGTAGCACGAAGAGCAGGAAAAGAACAAGTGGATTGCATTGAAGATTCACGTAAAGCCAGAAACCTACTAAACTCTGTTTCTCTTGTATGTATCTACATCCTGCTGTTATGTAGCCACCAGACTGCATCATCATCACAGCCTAATCTTACCTACTACATACTTCCAGTAATACAAGTTTTCATAGCCGCAACTAGTGAAGACAAGTTTCTATTACAAATGGTTCGGCAAATGATATAATATAACTTTTCCTATAAAGATAAGATTTCAAAACCATCGGCATAGATGATATACACTTTCTCAGATACTCTGGTCACTAATAGATTGCAATACAATCAATGAGATCAAGAAATTGTTGGAATGAGAGTAAGAATAGTTGTACGCACATTTATTAGCATGTATGAACATTGAGATAAGAATTTGAAGTGCAAGAGCTATAAAGTAGCATTTTCCCTCTTACTGTTTACTACTTTATAATAACTTCAGATGAATCTTCAGGCAACGTTGATCACTATTGTATACGTGTTCCCTTTCCAAAAGACGCACCCCCTCTCTTCAAACCGCATATTTCCGGAAAGTTCGAGGCAACGTTGCGAGCTGCCACGCACACCAACGTATCATAAAGCAGTCGCCATCCCCGATGCCGTGAGATGCTGCAACTGGTGGTAGCCGCGGCAACGAACACCTCAACTCTCTGAAAGCAGGTCGTCCAAAGATGACTTTTAGGAAATATGTACACCGGAATAAAGAGATATGTATACCGTTAAGATTAGTGTCGCCTCAAAATTCCAGTGGTTCCAGAATCTCACAACTGACACTGAGGTGAAACACTGCCTTCAAAGAGCTGCTTCGTTCTGATACACGTTACTTTCTGCCGTTGGAGGAAGCCACGAATAGACCAAAGCATCAGTGCTCCAGTCACTGCGGAGTACCATCGGAATATAATGAGGATAAACTGAAATATACTGTTGTTAACTAGGACCACTACTCGAAGTTGCTCACTAGCACATATGCACACTTGAAAAGCACTGTTCCCTCCTCAAAGTCATTCTTGAGAATTTCGCATAAAAAGCATCTTTAGTACCTGCTTATCAAAATGATATGCAGGGTGGCCAAAAACTACCAAAATCACCCGTGCACTGAAATTTCAACGTTAGAACTGTTCCATCACTAACTGATATCTCAGATTATCACAATAGTTTATTGACAACCCAGCAATCATTAAAAACTCATTCATAAAAACCAGGGGAGTTTCGCCGTTTGATGTTGTACCACCTTAGACCACTTCAGGCTGGAGGTGACCAGTTCTAGCAATGATCCTGCCCCAAGGTTGGCCTGGATAATAGACATGCATATGCCATGTCGTTCAGCGCGTTTGCTGATTGTTCTATGCTGAAGAATTTCTCATCAGTGAATAGAATCGTACGGAAACGTAGCGAAACTGATAAAATCGCTTCAGCAGTTGCTTGCACAACTTGTTCCTGTTGCTCCTCATTATGTCAGTCAAGGCATGGGCTTTTCAAAGACGGTAAGGGTAGAGGCAGTTTCTCTCTCAGAATTTCCCTCATGAAACTACGGCCGATCCCGGCTTCTTTTGTCATGTTACGCATGGGTCTTCTAGCGCTTCGGTCTAGCCTCCTCCGAATGATCTTAAAAAGTTGAGGACCAGTCGCCGTAGTCGGGTGACATCTACCCCTTCTTGTACTCGATGTTGCCAAACTCCTTTAACCTTTTCACTTTATCTCGAACAGTTCGTCGAGGTAGGGATGACATTTTCACTAGTTGCGCGGTAGACCTTCCATCTTGATGCATCTGGATGGAAGCACTACTCATGCTGATAGAGGCAACCATCACGTAATAAACGTTACTTAGGAAGCAACGATTTAGGAGTGATGGGAAAGATAGGAAAGGACGCGAAAAAAAAAAACACGAAAACCCAGCAGGGGTGCATGGGTAATTTCCGGCGAAACTTTCCGTTTGCACTAGAAATACTGTTTTTAGAAGTTTATAATCACATCTCATCCAACAGATGTGGGAGAGTTCTGCGAGCCATGGGATAAGGACCAATAGCAAAAGATCGATAAGGCAATCTTTTTCACCACATGGATCTTCGCGAAATCAGTTTTTTTTACCTGAACTGTAGTATCTCCGCACTATGGAAGAAGAAAAATGCATTGGGCAATCAGTACCAATTAACAAAGACGCCACATGGAAATCAAAAAAGGACACGGAATTACTAGCTGGAAAAGAAGGGGAGAGAATCAAAAGTTTGACAGAAACTAGCTCTTATAGTGGTCAAATTACTTCAGAGTGCAAGATTCGCAGTTACCAAAATCAAAAAAAAAGAGAAAATAAGGGAAATTGGTATAATTCTGAGAGCTTCATGAGGGAATTCACTTTGGAAGGTGGTGGTTTGGCAAAGAGATCAGCCGGCAATCGATCCTTCTGGCGCTCCAGAAAGATCTATGGTCCTAGGCGATCTTACTGTAAGTACGTAAAAGGACACTTCCAATGCGGCTTGTACGGCGAAAGTATTCTCCAAGTCCAGGGTTTTTTACAACTTTTGGGATGTTCGCAACGGAATTTTCCGTGGGTGCTGCCTTTAAGAGCCACTCTTTGAGCACCAACTTCTGCAAATCTTGTGAGAGGAGCCAAGGCTAGGTTACAGGGTTTCTCCTTCATTTGCCCTCCCTCTCCCCTTGTTCATCACGCATGGAGCGCATTTTCAGTAGTGTCAGGGATTTGATTGGCAACTGTGATGAAATGTGAATCTCCGCAGAAGGTGCGCTGCAAAGAGTGAATTTATCAGAGAGCGTCTTGGCCCCGTCCACCAGTTCCAAAGGAATAGGAGCTCTAAACTGTTTTTTTTTCGACATTTTGCTACAGAATAACATCTTTGTGGTCAACAACGGATCAACGAATCCTGAAGATTGTTCTCGTTTCAAAATGTCAAGAAATGATTCTGATGTATGATGGTGCATGCACTTAAGTGTATATATATATATATATATATATATATATATATACTTTGATACTTTGATGGTCCATCTTCACTGCTGGGTTGGTCTTCTCAGTGTGGACCACATTCGCTCCAGGTTCTCCTGTCTCGGGCCGCTCTCATCCAGTTCGTCAGTTCTCTTTGTTTAAACGACCTGGAAAATGTATCAGACCAGCGCGTGAAGGGTCGGCCGAGGGGTCTTTTGACGTTCAAGGGAGTCCAGAGAGTTGATCTCGTGCTCCATCTGTCGTCAGTTCGGCGCATCACGTGTCCTGCCCACCGATGCTTTGCGGATGCCATGTAGTCTGTCAGGTCCTTGATCTTCGATTCCTTCCTCAAGTCTTTGCTACTGAGGCCGCATTTCCATTGCTTCCATCTATTCGTTCCCAGAAGACATCTTTCCAAGGCCCTGTGTGTCGTTCTCATAGCCAAGGAGATGTTTCTGTTGTCCGTCCATGTTTCAGTAGCATAACACAGTGCCGGAAGTACCGTAGAATCAAATAAGTGAGCTCGCAGCTTCGAGTCCCTGATTTGGCTTGTTGTTTCTCGAATCGTGTCCATGGCTGCCCACGCCGCTTTTCTTCTTCGCCCAATTTCGCCTGTCAAGTCGTTCGTCATATTTACTTCACGTCCCAGGTAAACGTAGCTGTCTACTTTCCTCAAGATAATTCCATCCAGCTGTACTATTCCGTTGTCACACCACTGATTTGCCATCATCTGTGTCTTCTTCATATTCATTTCCAGCCCGATGCTCTTGCTCACTTCGTTCAGCTCGTTTAGCAGCTGGTTCATCTCTGATGTGTTGTTGCTAACAAGAACCACGTCGTCTGCGAATCGTAGGTTTGAGAGCTTCTTTCCGTCGATCGTGATACCTTTGTCTTCCCAGTTCAGTCGAGACATAGCATACTGGAGGGCTGACGTGAACAGTTTTGGCGATATTGTGTCACCTTGTCGGACACCTTTTCCGATCGGAATGCGTAGTTTTTTGTCAAACAACTGGATTGTCGTCGTTGTTCCGACATTGCACTGCTCAAGAATGTTCACGTAAGCTGGATCTACTCCTGCATGTATGAGCGCATTCAAGACTGCATTCGTTTCGACGGAGTCGAATGCTTTTCTGTAGTCGACGAATGTGAGGATCAGAGGCATCGTGTATTCCCTGCATCTCTCAATCAGCTGGACGATAGTGTGAATGTGGTCCATACAGCAAAAGCCTTTTCTGAAACCTGCCTGTTCTATTGGCTGGTACTCATCAAGCGTGGTTTCAAGCCGGTTCAGAATGATCTTCGTGAACAGTTTGTACGGTATAGACAACAAAGCAATAGGGCGGTAGTTTTCGATATCTTCTTTGTCACCTTTTTTGAAGATCAACACTGTCTTGGAGCTCTTCCACTGATCGGGAATGATGCCAGCTTCGAGATAGGAGGTAAAGTGCTCTGCTAAGAGTTTATGCATTGTATATCCTCCGACTCTAAGCAAGTCCGCTGTAATGCCATCGGGTCCTGGGGCCGTCCCCTTTCTCAGCGATTGAATTGCAATTCTCACTTCCGAGACCAGAATGGGTGGTGGCTTTTCTTCTGTGGGGGATGGGCGTCTTGGGACAACCGTTGTTGAGCGGTACAGATTTGTATAAAAGTCCGTTACAATGCGTTCCATGTCCGTCCTCGTCGTTTTGGGTATTCCCTGTTTGTCTTTCAGGCACGTGGTCACAGCAGAATAGTCCGAGAGTTCTCGTCGGCATCGTTTCAGGCTTTTCCTCTGAGCGGCTGTCGAAAGTAGCTTATTTTTGCGGTGCTCTCTAAGGGATTCCTTCATGGCCGCGCGACAGGCTTTATTGATGACAACTTTCTCCAAATGCGTCGCTGCCTGATCTCTTTTGACTTCACCTCTACGGCGCAGCAATTGTTTGGCCTTTGGGTTCAGCCTTTCTCCTCTCTGTTTGTAGTTCATCATAGCTGCTTTGGCACAAAATATCAGCCCTTTTGCTAATTCTTCATAGTCTTCTGTGGGATCTTCCTCCTTTCTCCAGTTGTATGCACTCATGGCCTTCTGCAGTTCGGATTCATCATACTCAGGAGAGCGTATAGGTGGCCCACGATGTGTGTCTCTTTTGAATATGCGATCACTGAGTCGTATCTTGGCCCGTAGCAGTCTGTGGTCGGATCCGGTGTCAAAAGAGGGTACTACTGAAGTGTCCATCAGGCTCCATCTTCGGTTCGTGAGGATGTGGTCTAGCTCTGAATGAGTTTGTCCGTTAGGACTTTCCCAGGTCCACCGTCTGTGTTGAGGCTTCTCGAAGATGGAGTTTCCATGAAACAGGTTGCAACAAGACATCAGATCTAATAGACGAAAGCCATTGTCGTTCCTAGCTTCATTTCCGTGTCGACCTAGTCTCCAGTTTCCGTCGCTTCCATTTCCTACAAGGGCGTTGAAATCCCCGCATATGTATTTGTAGTATGACTTTTCCTTCTTAACTACTGCTTCCAGCTCAGAGTAGAAGTTGTCTTTGTCCTCTTCGCTGGCAACAGAGTTAGGAGCGTAGCAGTTTACAATGGTGATGGTCGCTTTCTTCGTCGTTCGTAATCGTAGCACAGCAATACGCGGACTCAGAATTTCGTGCGAATGAATGCTGGGCTGTACTCTTGGGTGGATCAAGAAACCGACCCCCCCAACGTTCTTCGCGTCAATCTTTTGCCCCATTATAATCAGTTCTCCGCTTTCCATTCTTCTTGCATACGGGGTTTTCGTTTTCGTCTCTTGCAGACATATGACATCGTACCTGAGCCTCTTAGATATGTGGAGAAGAGTTCTCAAGTCTGCGTCGGATGCGGCTGATCGGCAATTGTATGTGCAGATGTCCAAGCATTGTCCAAATCGTTTATCGGGATTTCCAGTGGCGCCCCGTCCCTTTCCTCTTCCGTCCTCGGCAGGGGCATCTCCGGGCGCCGTGGGAGAGCATGTCCGATTTCGGGCCGGTTTTCTCTCTGTTGCGAATGTCGTGGCTTTTCTGGTGGCCTGGTTACCCCTGGAGTGCCTTGCCGGAGCTATCCAAGGGCCGCCCGTTCACGCACTACAAGTAGTGCGGTTCTGAACTGCGTGGCCGTTTGTGCCGTTGGCCATCTCCCAGAGATGAACTCTGGTAGATGTTCACCCCTTCACCGCGATGAGGTGGCACATGAAGGGGTATATATATATATATATATATTATATATATATACATATATATATATATATAGCCTCATTCAAGCACATTCACACATCTCTAAGTGTAGTGGAAGCTCGTAGTTGAGTACTTCAAGGTGAAGTTTTGTCCCCTATCTTATTCCTTCTCTTTACATCTGAAATAGCAGAACTTTTGCAAAGTAAGGAAGTCCGATGTATGCAATATGCAGATGATGTTAAGATCTATCGAGAGATCAATGAATAAAGTACAAGATGCTATTAACTGCTTGGTTAATTGGCCTAAGAAGTGGCAGTTACCACTTTCATTAGGTGAAACTTATCATCTCACGATTGGTAATCTCCATTCATCCGAGTCATATACTATTGACTCTATTGAAGTGCCAAGTATTACCTCTGTTACAGACTTATGGTTTCACTATGATCATAAGCGTGATTTACCTCACATTAATCAACTATGTGTAGCAAGGCACACACGCGTACATTCCAAATATTCAAGGCTCTTTCTACTACTGATCAAAATCTGCTTTTAAAAGCTTACAAAATATACGTTCGTCCTCTAATGGAGTGTGGATCTACTGTATTCAACCCATGTAAGAAAAAAGATATTGCAAAAGTTGAAAGAATACAAAATAACTTCACTAGGAAGTTACTTATTAGGAAAGGAAGTTTTTCTTACTCAAACATTCCTTTTGCAATAATAAGAAATCGTTATCTTGATATTCCCTCTCTTGAATCTAGACAACGATTTTTCGATGTCCGCATCGTTTATAAGATACTACACGAATGGGATATTGACAAAGCTAAACAATTCTTTCCATTAGTGAAATCCATAACTAGGGGTGGTGAATTTAAAAATTTTTATGGACGACCCCGAACTTCAGTAAGAGCTTCGCAGTAGGAGTGGGAGCGGCATATCTACAGTCCTTGTCGAAAAGATAGACGGATTGCACGTGCGGTTTCATAGCGTTGCGGCAACGAGATCGTGGCGGGACCTAATGGACCCTCTCACTTAGAGCATGCCTTCTGCGCATCCATCGTCAAGGTCCCGGCGCGATTCTGTAGCTACGGAATCCGTCTAACTTTTTGGGAAGGACTATATCTCTGAGCAAGAATGCTCCTGCTCTAAACTCTCTTGGTGCCTTCAAAAGATGTACCAGTACCAGTATAACTACCTATTAACAAAAGTAATGGTGCAGTTTTAGCTCGTTATTACAGCATGGATGAAACGTTCACACTTATCTCTACTACTACTAGTATGTATTGATTATAATTCTTTTTAACGTCTGTATTGAACAGCGTAATAAATGTATGTCTGTATGTATGAACCTTCTACATATTCTATTAGGCTTCAGCGTAGCGGGGGGAGGGAGATCACGGAACCAATTAGCTTCCATTTACTGGTACGAGAACAGAAATACTCACACTCTAGTGGTCATTCATGTAAAGGCGACAAAATTTGGGCATCACAACAATATTATTTCACCGAATTTCAATCTTCCAACATGACTGACGCTTTCCTGCCCTGAGGCTACTATTTCTACCAGAAGATTTTAAAAATGCATCCAGTCAGATTCCTGAGTTCTAAAGTTGCACTTCTATTATAAGGGTGTAAATTCTGGTAACATGCTGCGAGAGTAACGTTTAGAAATGTCACGCTTCACTAAAACACTGTTGCTGAACTCACTGCTTTTCAACCTCTTATTATACATTATGAATAATAGTCATCCGTTTAAAAGCTCACCAGGCCATAGAAGAAAGAGAATCTGAACATGACTCCTTCATCGTCGGTAAATTCTGCGACGAGCAAATGCAGAGGTATTACCAATGCTACGATGATACCTAGCACGCTATGGATTACTCCCTGAAATAGCAAGCGATCCTGTGCAGGACTTGGACATTTCGCAACACTTCTGTTATCAAGGTAAGATGTAGAAAATTCTAAACAGTCTAACGAAAAGTGCGTCAATGGGAAACAATCGTCAAATTTCGGAAACACTGAATTTTTGAAGAAATAGGGAACTGTCGTGCATGGGCAACTTACCTGGAGATAGAGGCTTGTCGACAAACGCGCCTGCATTTGTTTAACTTTTTCCGTATAGCCGCTAACTCTTCGAAAATGTTTGTTTATGAGAGCATAGCAAACCATGGAAACAACAACAATAAGTGGCACAAGAAGGATTTCCATGATTGATTCCGGTAGTTGCTTCTATACCAAAGTACAGCATAAATGAAAGACATCTTACTACCTCTGTATTATATTGGCATCACCCTTACTTCAGAAGATTTCGTCATAAGAACACCGTAGCAGATAGAGTACGCCAATGCGAATGGAATGAAAGAAACATAGAATTTTTTGATCCAATACGGCCTAAAACGCTCGGTGCATTTTATGGAGAACAAAGACGGGATGGGAAAATTTCCCAGTGTACCTTCTGATTCCTTCTTCGAATCAAAGTGCATTTTGTTGTTTATCCTTTTAATTTAAGGCTCAAATACACTGGCGGTCAATCATTTTCGCATCACAGAGATACCACGCAACTTGTCTAACGCCTTGCACGACCTATGGACCAGCTGAATGCTGTGGTCGCCGGAGTATTGAAGCTTTGCTTATGTTTGGTGCCATCGTGACTCTTGGATTACTGAATTCTAGCAAAAACATGGTGAACAACAATGGAAAATATAAACAAAACACCAATATCGGCAACGCCCGTGCCGCGTGTGTGGTGCGGCGCGGCAGACCAGTTGGGCGAGCGGTATTCTGCGACGCAAAAATGTTTCACCGTAACAGTACTTGTTTAGAGTCCACATCAAAAAAACCCACCTGAGAAATATAAGCACTCTATGGATGTTGAATATTATTATAAGAAGTTCCTCAACCGATTCAGTCATAGATACCAAGAAGAATATGGCTTTCTGGAGTATAGGATGAAAATCAAGAAACGAAAAGAATAAATTGTCTTCTCCGTCGAGGCTGATACTCTGTAATGGGTCTGAATTCAATGATATGGCAAATAATAATCTCACTACAAGGCTCGGATCTCAAACTTTGA
The DNA here is from genome assembly GCA_037903475.1 of Ancylostoma caninum. Classification (NCBI taxonomy): domain Eukaryota; kingdom Metazoa; phylum Nematoda; class Chromadorea; order Rhabditida; family Ancylostomatidae; genus Ancylostoma; species Ancylostoma caninum. The sequence goes on from JBAJFG010000186.1 coordinate 160,201, forward strand.
ATTACTTTGATTCTACCTATGTGGAGTAATCACCTGATTTAGTATCAGACGTGAAATAATAGATATGAGCCCAACAACTGACTGAAGAATAATTAGAGTTTGGTATTGGTTCAATGAGAAGACCTTCCTCAACATTCTATATAGAATATAGCCGTGCACTGATGCACCACAAATAGTTGAAACAATCGAGTTGAACACTTGGAGACCATAAAAGATCTTTGCATCTCTGTCAGTGACTGAGAAATTCATTTTGTGGATCTGAACACAGCAGTTTTCGAGAGCCTTGTATGCCGAAAAATGGAGAAACAGTTAGCATCAGGTTATTGAAAGTTAGGGCACGTATATTATTGAAAGTTGGAGAAAAAAATTTAGTATGTGATGCTGAAGAGTGAGCCATTCGAAGTTAGCCATTACCTGCGGCGAAAAGTCAATCATGTCTGATTATACCCTATTTAGTCCGATGTTTGCCTTGATGATATTCGGAACAATTAACCTGCTCCCCTTTTCCTTAACTCATCTCAGCATACAATGTCAGCTTCTTCCTCAGTCTATATCAGCAACACCTTCATCTGAGTATCTTTATAGGCAATAAATGAATTTTACCTATATGTATATGCAATTGAATAGCATGGTATGCAAGATTTCCTGGATAACGTGCTTCACATGTTCGATATCTCCCATTATGGTTATATAGTTGCTGACTTTGGAAATCCCTGCACCACCTATTTATTAGATTAGGGAAAAGTTTAGGCACAAACACCATACATTGTCTTCGTCGAACTTGACAAGCCGGTAGTATTGATGTACACGCAATCTGTATTGCATGTTACTCTCGTCGAAAAGAGGCATGCTTGTGTTGCGGTTGCGTAGCATGGATTCCAAATCTGTGACGCAAACGCCTAATGGGTATTCTTACAAGTAGTTCGTCCTGTTCATCGAAGTAAACATTGCTTTAGAGACAGCACCCACTCAAATCTTCTTGTCTTAGATTTTGCTTGATTTTGGAGTTTTCAGGGTCTTAGACCACATGCAGTGGCGGCCACATATTTAGCACACCGACGATTTTGGAAGGCAGGTTTTTTTGCACATCTCAGTTCAAGGATGAGCAATCGAAACCATATTCGATATGTGTTGAGGCTCTATGGGGGATTCCTTTCGAAATAGACAGCGTGCTAAATATGTGGCCGCCACTGTATCCAACAATATAATTTATTTATTTATTTATCTAATACACCAAGAAAAAGGTGCACCACAATTCAACAGTTAGTGCGTACAAATGGGTATACAGTAAGTGTACGCTATATGTACGTGGGTAAAAATCAAACCTAGCTGGTTAACATTTTAAATATGGGCATTCTTATTCCACCTAATGGCACTAAAGAACGGGAATTTTCATAGAAAAACAGGACACCCCATTGTACACAAACCACCCCTAGAAGACTAAAGTAGCACTACTACCAGTTGGCAGATGCTGTAAGGAACTAGAAGAGGATATCCAGATATACCCGTACCGGCCAGCCACGTACCATCCAGCAATTTGCTTTCCGAACATGATGGAACTTCGACACGCAGGTATACTGACTGAAACCCCCTGCGGAACCATCATGTTCGGCAGCCAGCAATCCTCAGATAAACAGCGAGCCATTTGCAGTAGAGGCTAGTGTTAGTTGTAAGCAGGTGGAGAGTATGTGTAAGTAAGGGTGCAGAAATTAGTAGAACAGCTGGTTAGGATCACGTTGAGTAGTGCGATTAGTGGATAACCACAAAAATACATAACCAATCATGCGTGGATTGAAAGAAAACAGCAAGATATTCATAAAAAGGGAAATAAATCAGAAGCAAACAAGAATACGGGAAGGTTATTGTGGAAAACAGACAGCAGTAGTAGATAGTAGTGGTACATGGTTCATGCATTTTGGAACAACTCTAAAAAAGTAGGACATCGACCATGGACAGAACGTCACGCAGCAACGTTAGATGAGACGCACTGAAATGAAAGGAAAGTAATAGCCTAGGTCATAGTGAGGTAATGATCAAATGATAAACTGCTAGCTCTGAAGCGTTCTCGAACTGTAGTTAAAAGCAGACGTTGAGACATGCAGATGGTTCTGAAAACCCTGGAAGTAAAAGTGTCAGCCAATATCAAGTAAATGCAGCAATTCCAGGCTCATCAATTTGTTCTTGAAACTTTTGCTATGTTCAGCTTGGAACACATTCGGGGGCAACCGCTGCAACCACCTGGCCCCTCGATAGAAAATGTTGTGGAATATCAATGAGAAATTTTTGCGCTTAATGTTTCCGTAGTGCAAGTTGAATCCGCCAGATCTTTCACTTGTCTCATCTTTCACAGCACAAATAACCAGTATTTGCTAGCTTGTAGTTTGCTTTCTTTCTTCAGAATGCGAAAACAGAATACTAAATCTGCGAGTATTCTACGATATGCAAGGCTTTTCATATTGAATTTCTTCAGTCGTTCACTGTAACTAGGTGGCTCATCGTGAGGAAAAAGGCGTTTAAACAAAATCCGCGTAAAAGTCTTTTGAACTTTCTCGAGTCTTTCGATGTACTTCCTTAGAAACGGACTCCATACCTGGGAGCAGTACTCCAAATGAGGCAGAACAAATGATTTGTAAAGACGAATAAGAATACGGGGGTCGGTGCTCTTCACATTACGGAGAAGAAGAAAAAGGGAAGAATATGCCTTCTGCACAACGTACTCTATGTGCCTTGAGAACTTGAGGGTGTTGTCTAATAAAAAATAATAATAACGAGAAACTCGCGAAAAATCCACGGAATCGAGGTGTCCTATTCTGCGCATGTTGCTGCACTCCACTGACAGTCTTGAATCTCGGTACACAAGGTGCGGTTACATCCACCAGTGAATTTGACGGGCCTTTGTTAGCTGGCGCGTCAGCGGTGCGAAAGTACGATCAGAGAGGCTGGGTTCACAATTGCGATTCGAAATACTTCACATGTAAGTCATGATTACTTGTTATTACTTCATTAAACATTTATGATGCGCTACCACTGTGGATCACCACTAGAACTTTGACTCAGACTCAAGAAGATCGACGGGCGTTGCCTTTAACTTTCCCAAATAGCAAGTATCTCCGGGAAATATTTCGAAAAAAAAATACACTTAGATTCATTTATGAAAAAATCTAATCATCAGTGTTGTGCTCGATTCTTCTCGCATTTCCAGTCGAGGCGTTCTTCAGTTCGTAGTGTCATAGAGATTCGTTTTCTACCTCGGACTAATTTTTTCCCGACCAGGATACGTCATCAATCAAGAGGTTAGAGAACGTCGCGAATATTGAATCTTTACATGATTCGCCACTACGCCCACGGAAGGAGTGAGAGGTAATGAAGCTGCTGCGGTAATAAGAAGAACAAAATGTGATCTCTTAATGAAGTTTTCCCACATCAGAGTTGGCTTTGGGACCTTAATGTGAGGACGTGTTACTAAATCTGAGGACATGCTACTAGTACGTGTCCCTATTAGCAGATAATATTATACATATATTAATTATACTTATTGTTGACATACAGAGGATGTCAAAGACGGTGGCCCATCCACGGCCTCGAGAAGGACGTCGCGCAACCGCGCCGCGCGCACCCGAGATCGGTGTCGTCCGCCACTGGAATGCTATTCCTAGGCGCTTTCTTCCCGATTCGGTCGGAAATCCTTGAAACGGGTAGAAAAGCTGCCAGAAATAGCATAAGAGCAGCAGAAGACATCGGCTATGGCGCCCGCGGCGCGCTTGCGCTGCGTCTTTCTCGAAGCCGCGAATGGGCCACCGCCATTGACGTCCACTGTAGCTGATATGTGGATATACAGTACAGTATGACAGATTTCCAAAGATCTGCTAGTCCCTTCTGCGGATATCTATGAACTGCTTTGGCGAATACCTCAGGTCACACTTGAGCTGAGAACCAAAAACGCGAGCAGTACCCTAGCAAAGAAACGGATGTTCTAGGATAAAATTGAGTTTTACGTGTCCCTATTAGCAGAATGACCGCCGCAGCTCACACCCAACTAAAGTAAGTGGAATTTGAGCAGGATCATTAGTCTCAAGTCAGTGTCACTTATGGATTTTTATGAGGTTACAACCAACTAATCTTATTTGTGAGATACCGACACTTTCAATGAACACCTTTCCGATGGTGATGGTGAGACTCCACAATCAGTTAACATTAACAAACTGTAACTTTATTTTCTCACTATAATTAAATATTAGCTTAAAACATACATAAGTTAACAGGCAACCACCACTTTCAGCCAACATCAGCGCTGTACAACAAAGGGCCCCGAAGTGGGTACAACAGTAGCTTCCTCTATATGCAGTTAATAAAACTGAAAGCTTGCTTCTCCAGCTTCAGAATCGAAGCGAGCGTCCACACGTATGCTCTCCCGTTGGAGAAGGGATGGAGACAGCAGATAGACACCTTGTCGAACTCCTTCCTTCCACTCCGGCGCTTCACCTTGAACTGGTTATATTTTCGACTATACACAGGGAAAAATCAGAAATCGCAAACCTAGCCGTGGTTCACTCTTTAGACCGGTGGTGACTGTGTAGTTGCCTACGCGCCATTCCATCCATAAAGGAATTCCATTTGTTCCTGAGCTGCAGACCAAAATTTTTTTTCACATTTCTATAATCGAAATTACTTGAAACGGACTTCAATGGTAGTTCAAAGTTGACTTTCAGATCGTGTGGTTCTCGACGCAGATCAAAATGTAGGACATCGAATCTTTCACTGGTTGCCACTCCGCTGTATTCCCAAAGGGGATGAACGTCCACAAGCGCCACTGTGGCTTGTCGCGCCTTCTAAAGCTGGTTTGAAGATGGCTTGGAGAGCAGCAAAACCAGATGATGAAGGCAAGACAAAAAGCAATAACAACTTGAAAGTTATAATCCATGCCTGTGACAAGTCGTCGAACAATGACAAATCAAATCCATCCACTGTTCCAACTGGAGCAGCGGTATTTTGCAAGTTATCGAACCTTTCGCACATGCCAAAAAGAGTAGCTGTCTGAAAGAACCAAGCTCCAAATACAATCTCATCCCGGGTAAACGTAGCAAAATATACTAACCTGTGGGTAGATTTCAACGTCGTTTCCTAACCTCTCTCGTAAAGATTTGACATCGTACCAGAATCGAAGATTCTGCCACGGAGCCATAGCGGACAGATAAAACGGCTCACCGATCAGAATGTCATGCTAAAAAAAAAATAGGTTAAGATGAGGAATACAATGGAAATTACCGATACGATTGCAGAAGACTCACATCAGTAGATACCTCGGCAGTGCTCTTCACAACTTTTACGTTCGACAATTTGTAGTACGAAATGTATCTGAAATAGATATATGAATAGGAGATGTGCGCTGTATACAACCATCCAGCAAGCTTACTGGACAGAGATTTACAACAGTAAAGAAGTTTTACAGCCATTAATACTTCAAATATATAACATAAGAATGTACGCCAAACCTCTCTAGAATGTCACGAAAGTGCGGGTTTGAATCAACAACTGTAACTGAGGTGGCTGTCGCAGCCACGAGGAGAAACAGCAACGAGCCTTCGCCGAGCACTACCACCTTACGATCTTCACATATCTATAAAAACAGAGCTGAAGTTTCAAATACCTAATGTAAATGAAGAGAACATTTGCGTTGGGAGAATGAAAGGTTATTAGAGAGAGAAATATAATAGAAACGTTATACCTCATTTACCTCATTAATACCTCATCGTCGTTAAATTTCAAAGGACGCGACCTTGTTCCCAAAATGTAAAGCGCTGCTTCTAGTAATGAGATAGAAAATAACTTACGGACTTAATTTCGTCACGATACAGATCGTTCTCGAGCAACTCGTTCATAGAAAATATTGTCTGTCTCGCTGCTATTGTGTGCAGTTGGCAAGTGCAATAGACTCTCTCAAAGCATCTGAAGCATTGAATGGATGTCTTTTTGTAATTGGCAAGAACGATAAAATAGTAGTAAAATATGAACCTACTCCTCTCCTACGGAGAACCACATGCTAAATTCGTCGTGGCTGCATTTCAGACTAATCATCTGGTTTTCCTTGACGTGAACGCGATGCGGAAGATAGTAAACAGCTTGCATCCAATGATCACGCCACTTAAACTCGCTAGGTAGACGGCGAATGTCTAACTGCCACCCACTGACAGAAGCCTGAACCCAAAACGAAATCTACTTACATGGTAATCCTTGGAAGCCCATTTTGGGGCCATATCTATCCAAAAAGTCCCTGTTCCATCCATGTCTAAATCCCACCTAAATAACATTTTTTGATATCCATTCATTGAATAAAATGCCGGAATCTGCCAAAGATGATCCCAAGTGAGGAAAACTGAAGAACAGTTTGACTGATAGCTGCTTCTGACAACTGTTTCCTCACCACATCATGACTGCATCAATTTGACCTGATTTCGTGCAAGTTACTGGTCTATCAAAGGACTCGTCGTAAATAATTGAGTTAGAAGACTCGAAATCAAATCTGAAAAGAAAAGATGAAGAGAAAGATGAAAATACTGTTTCGTCGTAAGCGAAGCAGTGGTGGAAGAAAAAATAACCCACGAGAAAGCTAAGATAGGCTCCGACAAACGAGTAAGTTGATGAGGTAGTACTTGAGATAACTGAACGTCATAAACAGCAGCAGTTCCTGGACAATCTCCCAAGGGTTGATCCCCTGAACGCCCCTCACAAAACATCCAATTAAACGCGAAATGAGAGTGTAAGCTGTACCTTCGAAAAGTCGCGGTATACGGTTGAACTTCGCGAGGAACTCACTCTCAACAGGGACTATCCAGACCCTTCCACGAGATGGCACAACGCGGCAGCCCGGCTATAGAAAAAATGGCAACATTCGGAATTTCGTGATTTGTTGCAAACGTGAAACTCCTAGTCGTGCCACCTGTACAAGATTGTCCAAAGCCTCTTTAAATGTTCGCAGTGCTCCCTCTCCGATCAGCTCTGTGTCAAAAACCTAAGAAATTTTTTGTCCAAACCTAAGAAAGCGGGATTTTGAAAACAGTGCCACTTTCATGAGACCCACCTCTGCTACAATAATATTGGGCTTAGTTGCTAGGGATGAGAGATCTGTTGACCTTGATGATATCACCTGAAAAAACCAAAATGCTAGAAATACGTCATTTGAGGAAATGGTGAAAGAACATACATTAATTTTATCTTTCCACTGACTTGACTGAATTATAGAACGCGCACAATCAGCCATTGGCTGGAACACTTCTACAGCTGTCACTTTGTCTGCCCCTTCACGGGCAGCCATCAGTGAAAGAAGACCCGTTCCGGTGCCTGAAGGAGACCTTTTTACTCATGGTATGAGGAAGTTGAATCAATTTAGATTTAAAAGATCCGTTCACAACGTAGGTGGTTGCACACATGTTGTACAGCTTAAGTGGTCAAAAAAATCTCAAAACAGTCAGTTTCCTATGATAATAGATCAAGCAGATTCCGGAGTACATATAATTCACATAGTGGCGACTTCAGCGAGTGCAAGCTTGAAACGCGGCTCTCAACTGGTCGAAAAGAAGGAGCACGGATAAAACGATAAGATACAACAGAAATCTCACTGCTCTAATAAAAGGTGTCTCGCATACGCCGCCTCTTTTCCTCTACAATTGCCCTTACTAACATTGTGCCAAGTTAGGTGCAAGTGCTGCAGGTAGCTCTATAGTACTGCATAACTAATGCTGTGGATGTTCCTAATCGAAAAGAAAGTTCTTACTGTATCTTTCGGTTGGGTATCGCCGCACCATTTGGTCTACAATGTTCTACAGATCGTTTTTGCTCTTGACATTTTTTTTTAGCAAAGAAGCCTTACTTCGCAAATGGGCAACTTTCAGTGAGGATGTTCACAGTTGTACGTTTTCAAGTGGACCAAACGTAACATTACGCTTAGACAAATAAAGGTAGATAAATGTACTAATTTTATTAAGTTGTAAAGCCTCACCTATATCCAAAACGTGAGCGGGAACAGCTTGTGCCTTTTTCTCTTGAATTACAGTGCGAAGACCAGCCAGGAACATATCATTGCGATTGTAGTCTAGAATCATGTCGGCGAATCTACTCCTTAAAAGAGATGGTTGAGAGATTAGGTTACCCAAAACGGTATCCGCAATTATAAGGTATCAGTGATAAACTAAAAACGAATTGTTTGCATAGACGCAGAGTCTTCATGTGGCTTCTAATTACGATGAAATCTCAAGAGGGAAAAATGTATGTATTGCAAATTATAGATACCTTCAGAAAAGTACTCTGGATGTTTTATGTTTTCAAACCAATGTAATATGAAACAGTGCCTAATAACTTAGACATACAGTGCCTGAAGCACTAGCTCAAATTTGAACCAAATTGACTCTACAAAGCCTCACGAGAATATTTGCAGGTGTTTTCTACAATAATACGACAAAAGTAGAAACATCCAGCATTCAAATCTAAGAAACAACAAGAACTTAAAATTTACACTGCAATTTCCTGTGCGAGATCGTGGTCCTCTTCAGCTACCTCCCACTCTCGTTCACCCGTAATATGGTTAATTTTTTCCAAGAACATTCCTGAAAGCGTGACAGTTGCACTGGTAGGTTTTATGGCTCTCCCCATAAGACCATTTTCTTAGAGACGGTAGCAGGGTAAAATCCGGCTAGAACAAAAGTAGCACCTACAGAGATTTGAAATTTTATCTCAGCACAACAAACAGAAAAATTATGACGAAATGTTTAACAAAATCGCAGTCCAGTTTAAGAACACGAACAAATCAATGACGAAATTCAGAAGTTTGGAATCGTGGTGAAACGGAAGCCATGATGTTGAGCAAGCTAGCAAGGAAACTTCTAATACAAAATATCTGTACTGTGTAAACATCATCAAACGAGACTAGAAACATAATTACATGATAGAAATTTAGAAAGTAATCAAAACTGAATACTGCTTAGGAGCTCTTAGCAAACGGCACTCACCAGGAGCACAATTTGATCAAGTGAGAGATAAAAGGGATCTGACAAATCGAAGAGCGAATATCAGATTTGACAAATCGAAAAACGAGTATCAAAGTGGCAAATGTTGAGATACTTCATGACACATTCTTACTGATCTATTTCAGCAATCGTAGCTTGAAGATCTTCCAGAGAAATGGTATCTCTGACATCGCTAACTGTGTTCCAGGTGCGTATTGATTCACAACACGACTTGTGAATAGGCCAATCAAATTTCTGGCAGTCGACGGAACAGTAGCACAACTGAACAAAAGATAAGATAGCTCAGTATAACTACTCACGGCGTTTTCGAGAAAAATCAAACATACTTTGCATTTGGGGCATCGCTTCTTAGCGGCGCACGACCCACATGTCGCACAAAATTTACTGGCCATCAAAAGTCGTTGACCGAACAACCCCTGCACAATATACTCAAAGGCCGTTGGCCTCTGTCCAAGCGGCGTCTTTGCCATAGCCTTGAGTGACGTTTTGTTTTATAAACGGTTACCGTTGACAATGGAAAAGAGTGAGTTACCTTAACTAGCGTCTCATACAGAAGAGAATGGTGATAAGGGAATGCTTTCATAGCAGCTCGAAGGAGAATTTCCATATTCTTTCTAAAGTGGAATCACTAGAGATTGGAAAATGCAAACACGACCAGTTTCGAGATAACCCTATGCTGCGCATTAAGTGAGACGAAATCTCACCTCACTTGCTCTCCAGGTTCCCAAGCCAATAAATGCTTCGCATAGATCAGGCAGGCATCGTGCGCCGTTCTACCCGTTGCTACGAGCTCCGATATGTACTTGTACAAATCACGTAGAACAAAAAGAATGACCCATACTTTCAAAGACATGACCTTAAATTTGATTCCAGAGATAAGGCTGAATAAACAGTCACTTACAAATCTTCCTTACCTCGTTGCTCTCCTTGCACCTTAGCTGTTTCTCGAAAACGCGATCTACCACGTATAAGATCTGGAATCGCGAGAGGAATCTTATCAAAAACCACAAGATATCACATGTATTGATTCAAAAAAGAGGAGCGGACCTGTCCCACAGGCAATCAATAATTATGGAGAGCTCCATTCACATCTACGAACGGTCTGATGTTGAAAGAGTGAATTAACCGGATGAAACTCACCTTCTTCTGATACTTCATGGCATCCTCGTATTTGCTCATCTCAAATGCGATGGCAACGGGATGAATCTGTAACAGAATGGATCTTAGCTATGCCTAAACAACACATAAGTATTGCCGCTTGAGTAACTGGAATATTTCTTAAAAGATAACGTTTAATAAGCACACGCACTAAACAAGGCTCAAAGTACGATACACTCCCAAAAACAGAAGTGAAAGAGTAGTAGTAAAGGTTGACAGCTTTAAGATACTAAAAATCATATTTTTGGAAAGAAAACTATTGGAAGAAAATTCGAAAGCAAACCTGATGCCAACTGCAAAGCTTATGTATAAACCGGGCAAGATGTTCAGGGTACACCTCAGTGATCTCTGACCCAACTTTTGGAGAAAGAAGGCGCTCGACCTCGTCTATGCTCACGTGGTTGTTAATAATCGACACGCACTCATGTTGACCTAAGCATAACATCAACTTAGCTTAAACGACTGCGAACACAAAACTTTGGATATCTTACCAACGAAAGCAGCCAGTTCGCTAGCAGTTTTTCCGATAGAGTTTGTGGAGTAAGATCGGGCACCATGATCCATGAGTAGTTTACAAAGGTCGGGCTTTCCTGAAAGAAGAAATACTCCCATCTTGTTTGGATTGCCGCAACAGTGCACACTTATTGCTGGTGTGATCTACCGCTGTTTCATCAGACACACCAATATTGTGAAACAAGTGCTCTTATTCAAACTGACCTGCAAGAGCAGCAAACATCAACGGAGTATAACTTTGGCTATGTTGTTTATCGTTGACATCGGCCCCTTTGTCTATGCAGAGTTTCGCGATGTCAAAATTTCCTCTGCAAAGACCAGCTTAAGTACTTCAAACGTAACAGCCCCTTCGCAGACTAAATGACGAAATCAAAAATAAAAATTTCGTGCAGCCAAAATAAAGCAGCTAACCTCAACAAACCCTATAATGAAAGAATATCATGTTAAAGAAGCAATAGTTAATTTGGTGTAAAGTAGTAGTACTTTATTTCTGAAATGTAAACGCATAGGCCGAGCCCTGAAATTATTGCGCCAAACGCAATAATTTCAGGGCTCGGCCGGCTAATCTCGTACCGTGCAAGGTAGATCTATTATTGAATAGTATTCGTGTGAAAGCATATGCGCAACCGTTCAGGGCATGATTATACATACTTTCCTCCTGCGAAGTGGATATGTGGAAATATTTACATACACTAGCAGCAAAATTGCGGCAATTATGATGCCCACGCGATGGCAGCAGCGGCGACAAAATCGAGTCGCTAGAACTGTAACCAAGACCCTAGTAGAGACGTAAAGAACTTGAGAAGAAAATCTAAACACCTGTAAGCAGCAGTTGCCAATGGAGACATTCCTGTTGCATCGTGACAGTTGACATCAATTCCAGATTTGAAAAGTTCTGATACCTTCTCCACATCTCCTAAAGGGCTGTATTTTGCTTCACCGAGGAAAATAGTTGTGAAATATTACGGAAAGAGAGAACGCGAGAGATTGTGCAGTATTCTGAGAGGCAGGCAAGAAATGCAGATCATAAGGAGAAATAGTCAACTATTGTTGTTTTTAAGACGAACTAGATGTGTGCACAGATGCGAAACCTCTCGTACAAGGATGCATCTGGTTAGTGTTTTCCTTTGTTTCCCATAATGTAACGAAAATAAATTATTTAAGTTAACAGACGAAGATGAAAGACTTTACTTAACAGTCCTAGAAGAAGAGATCGTTGTCACTGAGTAGAGCTCTAGAAGTCAACTATAGATACATAGCGTCAATGGAGTCAATGGAGCTGACGAATTTGCGGATATCAGGGCGCAAAGCAATATACAGTCTATTAGCTCACAGAGGGCGCCCGATATGGCTTTGTCCGCAACTACGACTTCACCATTTTTCGGCTAACTGATCTATTTTTTGCACTTTTTTGGTATTCATACGGTGTGGTTCCTTCCATTCTAATGTTTCCCCGCTGCCATCCGCTAAAATATCATTCCAGACGCATTCTGCAGGCAAAGTCGTAAATGCAGACAATGTCAGATCAGGCGCCTTCTGTGAGCTAATAGACCATATGCCACCGCGGTTGGTTCGTCATATTGTCTTTGTCCGGCCGTAACGTCTAGCAGCATCGTAGCAATGTTTACTAAGAGCCCCAAAAACAATTTTCTGATCGCATCTGAAACTTGCTTCCTCAAAAGCTTGTCGACAAGTTGTTTTCACACTTCCTTGCCGAGAAGTTGTTCGCCCGAAAAGCTTGTCGACAACTTGTTTTTACTGCTTCGTTGTTGAAAACAAGTTGTCGACAGGGGCGAACAACTTGTCGGCAAGGATGTGTGAAAACAACTTGTCAACAAGCTTTTGGAAAAGCAAGTTTCGGATGCGATCAGAAACTTGTTTTTGGAGTTCTGAGGAGTGTCTTTTTTTGTAGTACCACCAAATACGATGAAAAACACTAAACTGAACCGCTGTTGGTGAGATCCCAACATGCGGCGCGGTCGCGCTGCTGTGCGCTTGCACTATCAAGCCCGCAAATTTGTCAGCTCTATCAACGTTCGCTGCACGTTTCACTGCGTAAAATTGTGTATGACCTTAACGTTAACGTATACTAGATTTGGTAGGTAACAACTGGAATGACCAACGCCCTCCAACCACGATTGAAAAATATGAAAGAAGTGATGCACACAGAAAAAATGAAGAGCTTATGAAATTGAAATAAGAAATCACTGCTTACCTGCTTCAATGGCGGAGAATAAATCTTTTTCTTCTTCCTTCATGCGAGATTCTCGCTCTGAAAAGGGCAGAATAAACTTCATGATGTAAGATGGAGCAGCAAATAAGAATTCCAAGAAGGGAGGACTGCGACGAACAACTAAGAAGAAGTTCAGGATGACATTCCATCTGGAATGTAGATTCTCAGGACTTTTCCTAGAAAAAAAGGAGAAAATTAAGAAAAACGCAGAAGCAGCGTTAAAAACCGAAGTTGTGCAACTGCAGACCATACAAGTGAAACCACGCCTTCCTCTATTCTGAGGCAAAGCGATCTCTGTTAGTAGAGATCTCTGGTCGCTGACATTCTAGCTTGATAGGTCCTCATCTTGCAATGTTAGCCGTTGCTGTGGTCGCCAAGACACCATCACTGGTAAGCAGCTGGGGGATGGAGCCTAATCACGCGATCCTCAGCTAATAATAAGGAGAAACCATGAATTCGAGAGTCGTTGTCATAGTTACCATCAGTGAAGATGGCAGCATATAAAAGTAGAAGACATTTCCATACACGCAACTGCTGGCTCGAAATACTCCCTACACATCTATTACGTGACGGAAATATTTATATTTGGAGATACCATAATCCACAACTAGCATCCAGTGGGGTAAGGGGTTCAGCCACTGAAGGTGCAGGTCATGCATGGATGCTGCATCTGATGATGGTTCAATTTAGAGTCACAGTTTAGCTCAGTACTCGTATTACGCTTGACGAGGACAAAGTAATAGGCAATTTACAGTCGTGCAGGGGTTTACCTCGAAATGGCAGTGCCGGCCCACATCTGATTGTGAAATTGACCAGTTGGACAGACTAGCTAATCACAGGGCTCGCTCGAACAAACACTCCCCCTCCCGCTCTTCTCCATGCACGACTGAGGGGGTGGGAGGAGCGAATTGGTCGCGGAATTTTTGAAATTACTTCACAAAATAGATGAAAATATTGTATAAGTTCATTTCCATGGTTTGTTCTTATTGTGATTCTAAAATTTTAAATATTAACACTTTAGTACTAAAATTGTTTTTCAGACATTCCATCTGAGTCTGCGGAGTGTCGGAGCTGCCACTTTATTCCTACACCCCCCCCCACCATCACCTCCCCGCTCCCTTCGGCTAAGAACTCCTGCGTCCTGCATTGAGCAGCAGTGACCACGACGTCCTATGCTTCTCATTCAGCGGCGGACGCAGGGGAGAGCGCCCCGTTCCACGAAAAAAAAAACTTGGAATTGGCTTCGTGAAGTGGACGAAAATTCTGTACGAGCTGTCTCGATATATTATTTTTACCACCAATTTCTACCACTTGTTCTCACCTATTTATTGTTAGAATCAATATTTTCACTCATTTTGTTTTTGGAAACCCGGCCATCCAGATCCATCAAATAGGGAAGACCCAACTTTTCCTACCTTTCCCACACCCTCCTCCTTTCTCTTTCCCTTGAAATTCCTATTAGGTGGCTTCTATGAAATAAGCAAACTATTATACGGACGATGTAAGCAGAACACCAAACAACCTGAGTGTTTTTTTCCATTGGCCTTTTAAGAAAGTTTTTTTTTGTCTGGAGTGCTGAATTCCATATCTGCTTGTTTTGACGTTCCAGGAATACTGAATGTGGCCGCATTTTCAGTGGTCATTCCGTACCGAGAAACCTACGCCTTTATATAATAAAACACTTATTTGCAGAAGCAACACATGAGTTTATCCAAATGTCATGGAACAACAACGTCAAGAATTGTGGCATAGTAGAACAGGCGTACATCGGAGCCGGAAAAGCACATGGTTCGGTGGGACCCGTCAGGGTACGGTTAATTGCTTAGTTAACGTTTCTTCGCTCGTCTTCCTTCATAATCCCGAATAGTCCTATCACATCGGGTTATCAAGGAAGAAGAAAAAGAGCTAGAACGCGAAACCTAAATAGATATAGGGGAAGGTAAAATAGTAGCAAGGAATTAGGATATTCAAATGGTTAGAAAACCCCATTCTAAGCCCCTTTCTAAGTTGGGTACCCCATTCAAAGCACGCGAAACTCGCTGCATTACGTTCCACCAAATCCAGTCATGTGCTTTATAGCAACAGTGATGGGACACATTGCCTCAAGAGATGTGACTCTGCAGCTATTGCGGGGAGAAAAATCCCAGGTAAAGCGTTGTGAAGTCCCCCTAGTAAGTTTTTGAAAGAAAAAAATATCCTTTGCCGGCAGCGTGCGCAACCGCATCGCCTTCTCCTTTAGACTACGACAGTCATGCTGAGGATATAATACTACAATACTGCTCACATAGGCCCGTATACGTGAACATTCCCACTTTGGAGAGGAGGGGATGGGAACCGCTGTCAAATATTCGAACAGTTCCAAATGGTGCTCAAACGGTTGTTCACATATTGAATCCTTTGTGGATCCCTACATATGTGAAAAGTATTGGACCACTTACGCTTCTCTCATATCTTCACGGGCAACAAGGTCTTTCGGAGGGAGGGATGAATATCCCCTTTGCTGACTTCGGGATCAGGAGGGATCGAGCTCTACCTAGCCCATGAACACCATGAGAATCGCGGATCCGGATCCGCGGATAAAAATAAACTAGTACAAGGTTTTTATGTGTATTGTAGAGTAATTTCAAAAATTTGCCGACCCATTCTTGGGGGGAGGGGTATCTTGGGACAGAACTGACCCAACTTTGCACAATTTCGTGCACATGCTATTCTCGACGAAATGACTGATACTGCATGATATTGCAATACATCTAACAAAGTTCAGCCAGGAGTTATCGCTATTATGAAGCAACTCTCTGTGCATTTCATTCCCTGTAGATAGCATTGCTGCAGCCCTACTATTGTCGATGTTATTTTTGTCCAAAATACAGATTTTCGTAGTGCCATGTGGAAACTTCGAAGTTGAGGGGCTACAGTTTCCTAGTGGAATAAGCGATCGATCTTCCTAGAAAATATCCTAAAGAACGCTCCATGCACTTCAGTAAATTCAGTTCAGTCCTATCCTATTGTTTTACCAATTTTGACTTCACTACTAAAAATTTAGGCGCGGGGGGAGTTGTGGCGTACGATAATTCTCTATACCTGTCGTACAACTAGATACGAGGTATCTTTCCTCTCACAGAGGTACTTCCAGTTATAGTGTTCTTATGTAGAGATGTACAAGCTTATCGTGTTGAATCAGGACTTGTTTGTTGTAGCTGATTGTTGTAATCCAAAAATGATTGGAAACTAGTGGGGCTGCTTGTTCTGGACCTAGGCTAGGGAGCCGAGTCTTGCCCTTGTGATTTAAAAAAACGAAAAAGACAGGTCCGCTTTCAGTGATAACTAAGTCTGTCTAGAAAGGCCTAGCTTCTTTCAGGGTTTCGAGATTCATAATTCTTTCCCTAGCTGGAGAAACAATGCCATAATCAAAGCCGACTGTTCACATAAGGTTTTTGGTAAAGTATTATGGGGTGAAATATAGCGGTCTCGCACTAAAGTGAAAATTTTATGTAGGGCTCGAAGCAAACCAGAAGGGCCAGACTATTCCTCTTTGTCAGCGCTCTGATGCCGATAATATTAGATATTAGCACGATGTTCACTGCGATCTGGTCACTGTGCTGCTTAAAACTCAGTTCTTGTAGTCGAAAAAGTCTTAAATCTTTGATATTATCAACGACATTGGTCATTGCATACCCTGTTAATAATTAAATAGATAGTAATTTCAGTATTTAATTATTGAACCCACAAGTATAATATCACCTTGTTCTTTCACTCTAAGGAGGAATACCCCTATCTATAAAAAAGTGCTCATGTTACTACTATGTATGCTTATACGTTGCGTGACATTATTTTACAAAATATACGAGGGCGGTTTGAAAAGTTCCCGGAATGACAGTAAAAAGAACGTTCTTTTCAGAAACTTTTGAGGTCATTTTGCTGGGCAAATCGTTACATGAATATACTAGAAATATCAGGTAAATTTGATGAAAAGCCTGTTTGTGCCAACTCGTTTACCTCAAGCAACTTCGAGTGTATTTAGTTATGGATAAGCTCGAAGTTTGCGCGGTCATCAAATTTTTTCATCTGGAGGGAAGAACCGCAACAGAAATCAAATCTCGCCTGGATGCTGTGCTCAGAGGGTCTTCGCCTTCATTTTCCACCGTGAGTTTCTGGGTGTCAGAATTCAGGCGTGGGCGTAAGCAAACTGGAGACGAACCGCGTACAGGACGCCCAAAAACAGCTACTACCCCAGAGATCGTGGACAAAATGCATGATATGGTGCTGGACGACCGACTTGTAGAAGTGCATGAGATTGAGGAGGCCCTGGGCATCTCTCGTGAAAGAGCGTTCCATATCCTGCACAATGAATTGGGCCTGAAAAAACTTTCGGCAAGATGGGTGCCGCATTTGCTCAATCCGGAGCAAAAGCGCATTCGGGTCCGAAGCTCAGCGAAGTGTTTGGAAATTTTTAATAGGAATCCAAAGGATTTCAAAAGGAGACTCGTGACGGTGGATGAAACGTGGATTTATCACTACACTCCAGAGTCAAAAAGACAGTCTAAACAATAGAATGGACACGGGGAAGCGGTCCCAAAGAAGGCAAGGACCACTCTCTCTGCTGACAGGGTGATGGCTTCAGTCTTCTGGGATGTGAAAGGCGTTTTGCTGATTGATTACCTTGAGCATGCCAAAACTGTCACGGGTAAGTATTACGCAGCGCTCCTCGACCGACTGTAGTCAGCAATCCAAGAAAAGCCCCCAGGAATGGCAAAGAAAAAAGTATTGTTCCTTCACGATAATGCTCTTGCCCATTCAAGTGTCGTCGCTCAAAAAAAAAATAGCTCAAATAAGATTCCAGATTCTTCCGCATCCCGCATATTCGCCTGATTTGGCTCCCTCGGACTTCCATCTATTTCCGAATCTCAAAAGTTTCCTCGCTGGAAAAAGATTCCGGTGAAACGAGGAAGTGATCGACGCTGTGGATGGATATTTTGAGGACCTTGAAAAAAGTCACTTCCAGGAAGGAATCGAGAAGCTGGAGAAACGCTGGACCAAGTGTGTTGAGCTTCGAGGAGACTATGTTGAAAAATAAAATATTGATTGGATTGCATTCGTTTAGTTTTCATTGTCTTTCCGGAAACTTTTCAAACCGCCCTCGTACAGTGTGTTTCAAAATTATAAGTCCCCCAAATTCAGCTTTTTTCTGCACCTGCTGGTGATCCGCTGATCCGCTGAATCAGTGGCTGGTACCATTAGATTCCCCTTATTAAAATACTTATGGTAAACAAATGAAGCCTTTTTTTTTGGGGGGGGGGGAGGGGAAGAGATGACACTAATCAAAAGTGTGAAAAGAGAAATGTTCACAGTTCCTAATTTAACAAAGTTGCTTTCATATCTAACTGATCAGGATGAA
Organism: Ancylostoma caninum; assembly: GCA_037903475.1. Lineage (NCBI taxonomy): Eukaryota > Metazoa > Nematoda > Chromadorea > Rhabditida > Ancylostomatidae > Ancylostoma > Ancylostoma caninum. Next base: position 178,520 of record JBAJFG010000186.1, read on the forward strand.
TGCAACTTTGAGACCACGTTCCACGGCTATGAGTTAGTAGCGCACCAATATGAAGATGTTACCCAATTGAGATAATCTGTTAGTTCGTAGTAATTTACCTAGTTTCCAAATCAGCATTGGTATTTCAAACAGAAAGGGTCAACACTAATGTCCTCCTTAAAAACTATGTTCGGAATTGGCGTTGTATTTTGGATTACAAGTGGCGCGAATCGAGAATTGGGTCACAATGAATTTTTTCGAAAAAAAAGGAGAGGACACTGTCAGAAACAGGCATTAGAGAGCCTGAACTGCAGTGAAAGTGTATTCTTGGCATAAGTTATTTTGCAGTTTTTCCATGAAAATCATAGAAGACTCGAACGGCAGGACTTCGTGGTTAGAAGTTGCTGCTACAGCTTCGCCATAACCTCGCTATAGAAAAATTGTTTTCATGGTGATCATTAGGATGTGACACCAACTCTGACCTTATGGGAACTCCGAACATAGGACTTTGCACACTTTTAGTTAGTGTGAAACCCTTTCCGAAAAAGTTCATAATTTCTGATCGGCGACAAATTTGTGTACAAATTTTGTGTTTTCATAGATTCATATATTTGTGTTTTGTGGACGATAACGATGTAGAAGTGATTTAAATTTTCACGTGAAACCAACGCACTACCATATTGAACAGAGCTGCCCTCTAAATTTTTAATTTTGATGCGAACTCTATGTGATAACAAGGTTATATAGAAACTCATGCAGAACCCATGCAAAGCCTCGAGTCTGCAGTTCTAGATTTCCTAATGCTTTTCGGAAACAATTCAGTGTTTCAATTGAGAATTGCAGCTGAAGATTGTCTGGATTTTCTCGGTTTAAAAACTTGTTCGTACGGCAATTTCGGGAGCAGCGATAGTCGGGCGTCGACTTCGCATCCGGAAACAGCTCATCCATCTAAATAGAAAGACAAAAAAGTGGTTCAGTTCGAGAACGGAAAAAGAAATTGGACAGCATGTGACCATTGGTGTGACACGTCGATAATATAGTGCTATCAGCAGGTTCAAGTTGTGATTTTGCCAAGCCACTGTGGCTGTTCCCCCTAGGTTTGGGATCTTTTCGGATTTCTATGCAAGGCGAGGAACCACCGTGAAATTTGAACCAAGAGCTGAAAATACGGGCATTGCCTGCAATGGTTGTATAATGTCTCTGTTCTCTCTTTTCATTATTTTTGGTTGAAAAATGACCGATCTAACATTTTTGGTTGAAAAATGAGCGATCTAACTCCTCAGTATCAATGCCAAAAATAAAGCAACCAACTTAGAACTTTATGATGCCTAGTGGTGCAAGTTCAAGAAATTTCTTCATTTACTACTGCTCTTTCATTCCGTTTTGTTTTCCTTGAGTTTCATTCCTCCCATTGATCTTGGTGCAAGTCTGGATTCTCTATTATAGAATTCACAAGCACATTAACAGGCCAGAAAAGATTTTTCATTACTGTCCATTAATTTCTCTAAGATTTGACACAACTAACCACATCGTTCGTTTTCACCATAGTGCCAAGCTTAAGAATGTAGTGAGTTCTTCGAGGGCAAAATTACCGTGGGTGCAGCCTCCAAGAGAGACGACCGCGGATAGCTTCTCGTTTTTCAAAAATAATAGTAAATGGTCAGCCATCTATAAACACAGCCAGCAACACAATGAACGAACTGAGTTACGAAGAAAAAACGAAAAGAACTAGCGCAGTTAGGCATCATAAAGTTCTAAGTTGGTTAGTTTATTTTTGACGCAAATACTGAGTAGTTAGATAGCTCATTTTTCAACCAAAAATAATGAAAAGAGAACAAAGACATTATATAATATAATCCTTGCAGGCAATGGCTGTATTTTCAAGTCTTGGGGCCAAATTTCACGGTGGTTCCTCGCCTCGCCTAGAAATCCGAAAAGATCCCGAACCTAAGGGGAACAGCCGCAGTGGCTTGGCAAAATTGCAACTTAAACCTGCTGACAGCACTAAATTATCGAATTGTCACACCATCGGTCATATGCTGTCCGATTTCTTTTTCCGTTCTCGAACTGAACCACTTTTTTGTCTTTTTATTTAGATGGACGAGCTGTTTCCGGAGAAGTCGACGCCCGACTATCGCTGCTCCCGAAATTGCCGTACGAACAAGTTTTTAAACCGAGAAAATCCAGACAATCTTCTGCTGCAATTCTCGATTGAAACACTGAAAAATGGATAAGAATTTGCCATAAGCTCATTTTTTTATCTCTTGTTTCCATTGTTGTGGAATATTTCCTTCATTATCCACTATCGAAATATCATTTTTAACAATTTTGTTTTGGGGGACCTCCGAGAGCTGAAACTCATTTTTCCCACACCCCTCCTCCTCTCTGGGTTCTCCACTGGTTAGATGTACGCGTAGAAGTTAGCTTCAAAGCCTCCTGAGTTCGAAAGTGGCGAACTCAAGAAGCACATGAATAGCAAGCACAGGGAAAGCACCGAAAAATTGCACAGTGCGTGGAAAACCATAAAGTGGTAAAAGTTCGCTGAGAATATCTGAGTGTATGCTCTGACGTGACACTAACATTTTGGCAACTATATAGAACTTCAAGAACAAGTTGGCGTCCCACATTTGCCCCAGAATGACTTGCAATCAACCTTTTAACAAGCAAATCGTTGTCGAGAAGTTTGACGCCATCATGGCATCCAAAAACTAGTTGTCGGTTACCTTTTCTCCGGTCAACTTGTCGGTAAAGAAGAGGCAAAAACAAGTTGGCGACAACTTTACACGGTCGAAAACTTGTAGGCAAGGAACGTGTGAGCAAGTTGTCGACAAGCACTGGGGCAAGCAACTTTCAGATGCGATTATTGTTCGCCAAAAGCTGTCAACAACCGGTTTTCATGTTCTAATTATGAGGAAAAGGTTAAGTAGTTAAAAATAATGCTAGCCAACCATACCGATACCCCCTTCAAATTTTGATTCTGTTCTGAACAGTTTTGCCAGATAGGCTATGGCTCAACGGGGCAAAAACATGCTAACGCTCTTGCTCCTACTTGGAACAGCATATTTAAGGTCATTTCCATTGCAAAACTACATGTAATGAATATCATGCTGTAACGATTATTTCTTGTGGACGTTCATCTTCCACCAGTTACAGTAACCACGGTAATTGTGGGACAGAAAACGAAGAAAATGCAAATCCGTTCCCACAACGATTTGCTCGTTAAAAGGTTGTTTACAAATTGTTTTGAGGCAAAGGTGGGACGACAACTTGTTTTTGGGGTGCTGTATAGTTGCCAAAATGTTTGTGTCATGTCAGAGCATACATTCGGATATTTTCAGCGAACTTTTACCAATTTTCCATGCACTGTGTAATTTTTTGGTGCTTTTCCTGTGCTTAAAACTCATGTGCTTCTCGGGTTTGCCACTTTCGAACTCGTTCTTCTGGCAAGAATGTGTATACTTTGTCCAGGCGACTGGTCCTATTCACCCACTGCAAGTAATGGTAAAGATAGCGTGATCAAAAAAATCAACTGTACACGGAAGTGACGCATGGATTACCCTAAATTTGTACCAAGCAAATTTCGAAATGGAAGGTGGGCAATTCCACACTTTTCTCTCATTTTCTAAGGTAATGCCCTTCCTGTTCCACACATATCAACGATGTCGAGATGTTCACTAATGGTATATAATAGTCGCTGATAAAATTAAGTACACTTTGTTTAGCTATATAGTCAGTCTTTCACTGCCTTAATTTGGCTCGCTCAGGAGACGCATAGGTTCCTTAGTATGAAATCTTAGCCGAAAAGCCAATGAGGATTAGCTATCCGCTTAATTAGCAGCCTCTCGTATGCTACATATCCAGATCGTTGCATCAAAGATCGCTGTGGTGTCCACGTAATCAACGAGGCAAAAAAGTTCCCCATTAAAGACATATGAGGAAGAGATGGTGTCGAACAGACACGAGGCTTCTCAGTTGTGCAGCATGAGTCTTTCCAGCGCATTGTTCGATTGACTTGGAGTTTCCCAGCATATTCATTGTGATTTAAGGATGATTCATGTGGGACAAGAACATACGTAGCCGTCGAAGTCTACGGTAGCAATCTCGAGATGAGCGTTCATCCAACATACTTTCTGGTGCGTGAAGCGATGTTTTCTACACAAAAACTAATGGGACAGAAAGTACTCGAAAAGCATTCTCCTCGAGTATGACGCACAAATTTGGTAGAATTGCCTCTTAGTTAGTATTACATTCCCTACTCTGCATTTACCTAGTTTATAGTGTGTTGTTTGCTGAACAGATAGGATTATTGTCGCGGATAAAGGAGAAATCGTTCGCTCAAATAGGGCATAGATTCCTTGACTTATGGCCCGGGAGCCCATGAGGTTCAGTGAGCCTTCCTATAGTTTCGAAGCTCGTGCACCTCTCATGTTGCTTTAAAAAGATACTTTCATCGTTTTTTCTAAGGGTCTAACTGGAATGCTGACAAAGGTGAATGGTAAATTTACCTGATCTTCTTAGAGATGAGAAGAGGAACCTAGAGATATTTTAGAGAATGGATTGAATGTATTCCAAAGTCACATGCTTCGCCTAACGTCACATGGCCTCTTCAAATCCGTGAACAAATACGTAATTCGAGCTCATAGCACAGCATGAAATGGGCTACCCTCGTGCCGGCAAGTGTTGTTTCAAGTGCACCACTCCTAAAACAGCAGGTCGTTACCCAAGAGACCCAATAAGCAGCGTTTCGTCTACGGCTTCGATGATTGAAATTGTGGTAAGCGAGTCAACGTAGCCAAATTTACATTCTGGAACTGGATGCATTATTGAGATTACCCAGGGTAGATGTGTTGACGTCCATTAATGGTAGGTAAGTTGGCGTGGTGTTAACACTTTTAACTTGGGTAATCTCAATGATGCGTGACGTTACTAATTAACTGCCATGTTCAGCAACCCCTGGCGCTGTATATATCCAGCTGCTAGCCATGGGTGATTATACCAACCTTAGGTCTGAGACTACCCAAACTTCCAGTTATACATCCTGACCAGGTTTGAGCGGGATTCCGGTTTCAGAAAATTGGAAGTTCCTAAATTCTGGCGCTAAGCGAGATTCTGGCTCCTGGATTTTTGCAGGACTGGCAATGTTGGATTACGTCAATTCATACATGGTGTTTTTATCCCTCCAAATTCTGCACGATTTCGGACCTTCGCCAACTTCCGGCTTCCGGTTTTACTCTCGCTCATCGCTGATCCGTATCCTGGGCCAATTATCACTGGAATAAGGCTGCTGGGATGCTGATGGAAGGGCGAAGCATCCATAATGGCATATGCTAAACTCATGCACTGAATGAAGTGCCAGCATAGTGGATACCCAGAGTCAGATTAGATCCATAGTATGGGATGAACTCGACTGACTATATGTATACCTCCAAATAATACAATTTATGTATGTAACTGCATCATACCCTTATTTTCTGCGAATTCGGTGGTTAAATAACGAGGAAATTCCATACTAGAGAGAGCGTATGAGCTAATTCAGGGCCTGGAATTTTTCCATCGTGTGGACTCGAAGTTACAGAGGAAAACGGCTGAAGGAAGGGTCACAAAAAGCGAAAGACGAAAGCTGCGAGTTGTTGCTGAATCTCCAAAGGATCCCTTCAAAGTGCTATTTGTAATTTCCCTCCGTGTCCCTTCAATTAAGCGAGATGTGTGTTGCACCCGTGTTAATGTGTATTCTGCGGATGACGTGGACGAACGGGTGTGCCCGTTCGTCCCCTCCCCCCACTCCGCCCGTCGGCCGCCACCAAATCGCTCGGCCGTCCCCTTCAAAGCAAACGCCTGGAATTCATCGTCGCTCCATAATCGGATCACCTGTCGTCTTCTACGAATGGTCGCTGATAGTACCGCACAGATTCTGTCACCTAATCCGGATGTAGCTACGGTGGATGTCCTCCCGAGCTCTATCCTGGATTGCTCTGTGAGCAGCAGCTGCACCCTTCTCAACACAGGTAGGCGATTTGTTGACGTGATTGATCAGCATTGTTGTCGAGATGCCCAGTCAAATATGAAGTGATCGATCGCTTGGATGAAGCCAGAAATAGCCGCGGCTAACGGCATACGTTTGTTTGTGGCATTATCACAACGAGTGTGTTTGTATTCCGAAAGCGGGTTGCGTCAACAGATTGGAATTTGGGCATGTCGTTTGCTTGAATCGCTGGAAACAAATTTGGGTTTGCTTTAGTACCTTTTCGCTGCCTTTTTCTGGAAGCAGTCCAGTACAGCTTCGAAAATGAACGCCTGCGATTCTTGTCTTGCCCGAAAGAGCAGAAATCTGGGATTTTCGGGTAAATGGAGGCCTGAATCCATTGAATGGGAAGATTAGTCAAGTCTACAAGGTGCGACTGTCCAAGGTTGTCACTTCTTTTTTTTTTTGCTCCACCGCACTCTCTTCTTCTTAAGTGCGCCGATGCGCATTTATATTACTATAACTGTATGTGAAATTTTCAACATGAGTATGTGGATTTTTTATCGGAGTCATAATTCTGGAGTCCGTTTTCCGAACCCAGAACTTGCACTATCATAGGCCTATTCATGATCCTCATTATTGCCACTATTTTGAGTTCAATAAGCTTTTTTCTCGACTTTCGTTCTTCTTCTCGCATCTCTATATTTCTAAAATTTTGATATGTTTTTGGCGCAGTATCTCTATTTATTATTTACTATATGCACTCCCAGATGCACCAAAAACAGAAGCTGGAAAACTCACATACATTGTGATCGGAGAACGCATGTAAAATATATAAATCAATAAATAAATAAACAACTAACACCTTACCTCTCTCTCTCTATCTCTCTCTCTGTGTGTGTGTTTCTCTATCGCGTTCTCCCTCTCCTTAACTGTCTATTTTTGTAAATAAATTCGCCTAGTGCTGGTTATTTCGGTGGCGCCAAAGCCTTGCCCAGAAAAAAAAACTTTTCTACTATGTCGTAACTGTAGCCCACAGCATTCTTTCCCCACAACTGTTTTTGAGTAAATGGAGCTATGTATAAGCCCTTATGAGTGCAATGCTGCTATTCCTCCGGGAGAAATCGGAGAGCACCTGCCTCTAAAGAGTTACCGATAGTGCCGAAACTATGTGGACTTCTCAAGAGAACTGAGCTGTTAGGAGTCCTTCTAGGGTCTTTTTCACGCCTTCATTTCGTCTTCTTCACAGTTTCTTGGACAATGCCTCCATACCAGGCCTTGATTCTCCACACTGTTCACCTATCTCTTCTTTCCGTCTTCAAAAAGTTCTCTTTGAAGCAAGTGTTTTTTTCAGGCGCTGTGGAAATTGAGCCGCAATTTTTTCACAAAACGTTTTTACAAAGATACTGTTTCTCCCTTTCTTTGAAAAAAAAATAGCGCACCACGCAGCAACTATACACCTTTTTCCGCTGCTGCGGAAGCTTTGAGCAGTGTCGGAAATCATACCTCTTGAATGTTGTACTCGTCACATCAACAGACTGACTATTGGAGTACAAGTGGCTGTTGGCTGAATGCCTGTCGGTTCGAGTGGAAGGAACTTCGTGGACCTGCAGTTACAAATTCGTATTCTCGGGAAAACGTGGGAGCTTCTGGATATACGTTCTAACGATGGACCATCATCGTAGAGGTGTCCCGTCCGACCAGGACTTTGAATGTGAAATTTGGCATGCTACATACATATGTACCTTCAATATGATAGTTTGAAGTGAAAGTTGAAAAATAGCACAAGAACGAGTTCTATAGAGTTTTGCCGTATTAAATATTTGGGTGAAGGAGTTGACTAAAATAGAATAATTAACTACCGCTTGCCAAATAACTTCGTCCTCACAACACCTTTCTTCATCAAGAATAGGAAACGGAAAAAAGAAGGTAGAGGAAGGATAAGAGAAAAAATGAGCGAGGAGAAGTAAAAGGAGAAGGAAGGTTTAAAAAGGTAATGTTGAAGGAGTGGTTTCTTTTTTGGTGGAGAGATTTGTCATTTGTTCATCTTCATATTCTCATCTCTCGCTTTTTTCTCCCTTTTTCCATTGCGTTTCTTTCCCTGTTGTTTGTTTGCGCTGGAAATCTCCTGTGCAAGCTTACTCGTTCTTACCTATTTCATGCTTTACTTGAGTGGCTCTGCTGTGAAGGTGTTTACCCAGCAATTGACCTTATCCTGGAACATTGGCGCGTGGCGAACGGCGGTAGCTTTATGGCTTCAAGCACTTGGCAGAGATTGTGTACAAAAACGACACTAGGCCCTTGTCCTCGTGATTTTTGGGTTCTGTAGAGCGCTAAAGATATTGGAGAAAACAAGTACATAGTCCGCATAGCCACGCATGACATAAACCGCATCCGGGATCCAGTACAAAGTGTACAGATAATTGGGACGGGACCCATATACGACATTAAGTTGTTGCGCGGGTCACGAGACCCTACACCTCCACAGCGCCGTAGGGCTTAATAACCGTCGTAAACCAATAACGGACAGTTCTTGCTTCGTCGGAGATTGGAGCGCGTGGATAATGCGTCCAGCAAACCATCTAACCTCAGAGCCATTTCACTCAAACTGGTCCTCATCTTCCTTCAACGTTCCACAGCTGCTCGTTCGGTGCTTTTTCCGCCTGCTTCGTCATAGCAGCCACGCGCGTTTCTATGCTATACCCAGGAAGTGCAGATGTCCCGCCCGATCAGGGAACGAATTGTAAGGTATGCGGGGACAGTTGTCGGCTGGCCGTCCGTTGCGTGACAAATCGCACCCGACGGCGGATATGTGTGGTCCTCTTGCAACTTGCACGACCAACCTCATCCCTTCACTTTGTTGACATAACAGTTTCTCAACAGCATGACATTGTGTGTGTGTACTCTTCGGGCACGTAGGTGACTGTTATTTTCAAGGATTAGCGCCTCTAGCAGCTGTTCGAAAACATACCACAGGTGCTAAGTGCTGAAAGGTGCCACTAGCAATAACCACAATACAACTAGCCGGCCTGATGTCAGTTTCTGGATTTGGCGAGAAATTACAAAATCAAAATCACAAAAAGAAAATATAACTATACATTGGAATAATTTGAAGCTGTGTATGATAAAAAATCTGGCGAGAAAATCCTTTCGGTGAATTAAAATTCTAACCATAAAATTCTAACCATAAAATTGGTTTGAGCTTGAAGAAATTCTTTTTTGTTTGTGAAAACATTTCACAGCACCGGTTCTGGTGGTTGTTTGGACCGGAAACTTCTCTCGAAACCCCTGTGATTTCAAGAAAGAAGGTTGCGTTGATGTATTTTTTGTTTATCCATTACTTTTTACATATCGTACATATGGTATAGATAATTGTTTCTGTGTTGTTTTATACTTGTCATTTAAGAGTTTATATTTATTTATTCACCTACTTATAACGTACAGGACACCCAGGTGGATTTAGACTCGCTCGTAGCGCAGCACCTCCTATGTCTTGCACTCTGACTGTCTGCGTTTCCGCACACTTCGTTTATATCACTGTTCTCGTTCTCGAATACTATGCTGCGGCGCGGTAAATGTCTCTGAAGCACTGTAGCATCTTACATAAGCTATCTACTGATTTCCCAAGACGAGTGCAATTTCTATCCATTTGCCTTGCCAAAACGAGTCGGCAAAGTCGTAACTCAACCACAGCCAACAATTTATTGGTACTAATCATCCATATATCAGTATGCCCCAGAATTACTCTTAAATGTCACCAAATTGCATGGCAAAAATTTCCTTGAAGGAGATAGTGTGCCCATTTTGGAATGATGTGGTTTTTTTTACCAGAATCTTCTCGCTGAAGATATTATCTAGAAAGTGAGTCTAGTCTAGTGAATTCACCTAAGATAACATTTTTTGCTTTGGCCAAATCCAGGATATCTGATGGCAAGGTTCTGGAAATGGAAAAAAAATTAATGGTTTATTATTACACATGGTAATGGCTGGAATGGTTTGATGATCCGCAGCTGGCAAAGGAATTAAAAAATTCAAGTTCTAAAAAAATAAGTGGAATCTAAGTTTGAAAATTCATAAAAAAGAACGTTTCTTCACATCGTCGAGAGTAACTACACACGGGGGGGGGGGGTTGGTGGAAACAATTATTTCGGGGATTTTCAGTTTGTATGAGGATCGGATGGAATTCTTTTGTAGCTAGCACCCTTTTTCTATCGGCTATTACGTATTCGTCTGTGCTATGCGCCCACAGATTTTTGCAGGATTTCACCATCAATAGCAAAAACAATCAAACATTCTTTTTGTACTGTTTGAATTCGGTAGCTTATTCGTGTTAAGCTGGACAGAAACAGCCATGCAAAATTCATTTGATTCGGATTACAGCAATACCTATGCACTTATTTAGCCAAACGCGAAAGTTTACAGCGGATGTCCTGGAATCGTGCTAAATCCAGGCAATTTTATCTGCGTGATCGCAGGTATGTTCGTGTAGGAGAAGGCGGAGAAGGAAATTACCTATTTGTATACAAATGAAAGTGTTTTAGCGCTGCTAAAATTACGCCCGAAGAATTTTATTGGTGCGTGTAGGTCATTGAAACATTGCGCACGAGCATTGACGATTTTGCCTCGCATGGCAAGCACAACCAGCTTACAGGGGTGAGAATGAGGAGACCTTTCTGATTTCTACATGTTCATAGCCCCTGAAATCAGTTTTGGGAAATGTTGTATTGATGAGGAAAACAGTGGGCATGGAGGGATTTACTATTGTGTTATCTGACCCTTTGCCGCCGTTTCATAAACTCATGAGGGGAGGGGATGAGGTAGGGGGAGCATGTGGAGAGGAAGTAATGAAATGGAGTTAAGCAATAACCTAGAAAGTAGCTGAGAAAAAATTGTCCTTTTCAACTCATGTCTATCAAATTCAAAGGAAAAATTTAGCCAGACTAACGATTTTTTTTGCCACAAGTGCTCTTCAGGGACGTTGGTGTCTCCAAGCATATACTCTATATGTATACATATACTCTGATTATTCCCCTCCAGCAAAGACTTTGTTTTCTTAAAAGTTTCTGGAGTACCATATTCTAAAGAAAGAATATACAAGCCTATGCAGAAAAAGGAAATTAAATTGGGGTTCTTTTTTTTGGGGGGGGGGGGAGGGGGAGGGGTGAGGGGATGGCTGAGCAAGAAACGGCGTAAGCTGCTAACTGGAGTTTACTGGCTTATTTTTCTCCCGTACTCCTACGATTTACAATGGTCCACTGATTATTTACCATTTTTCCCTTGTAACATGCTGTACCTTTCCCTTTAAATCGCACCCTTTCCTTTTTCCCCTAGATTGGCTGTCTAACTCTTTCTCTCAATAGTCACTTATTTATCCATGCTTTTCATGAATCTCTCTGTCCTAAAGAATGGCAACCCGGCAGTGGGTGGAGCTCCATCCGGGAAATGGTGCTAGGTTCTGGATACCCATCTTGATTTCCAATTCCTATTTTTCTGTTGTTTTCTTCTATTCACTCGGAAAATCTATTTTTCAGTGTTCATCTCTGATTTTTTATCCGAAAGAAAAGTTCACTAAGGAAATTCGGAACATTTATAGCTGTCGAATTGTTCATTGCTCCAATTCCCAGACGTAACCTAATATCTTCGCACATTGTTCACTAGCATCCCGCACTCCGCCGCTGTTTATAGTCCATATCTTCACTTCACAACCATCAGTCTGCACCCAAATATTGACCGATGAGTCGAGTAAGGGGAACCGTGGGAATACACGCTCCACGGCTTCGTTTCGCAGCGATTTGTCTTCCGCTGTGAAGGGGAGCCTGAAAAAGTGCAGCGTTACGCACGACGGCGGACAGGAATGTTGACCAGTTCCACACTTTTGCGTCGTTTCTGACGAACGTTCTTAATTCTTAACTAAGTCTTTGTGTGAAGTGTTTTCCAAAACAGGATATCGTATAGCAGAGGAGCTTCAGAATCAAAACTTTCTCACGTGCAGCGAAATTGCAAACGAAACTGTTATCTTTAGTGGGTCTAGCCCATCAGTTCAACAATTGTTTCGTTCGAATGGGTCTTTATTTACTTATTTATTTGCAAACATTATTTATCTGTTTGTTTCAAGCACCGAGGACCTGCATCCAAACTCAAAAACAGGTCCAGAAACCGAAAAAAAGCGTCAGTCAAGCACTGAAACTAAAGCAACTCGAGACCAGAGCAGAGCAGTAAAAAGGAGAGTTTGAATTGGGGCTTGATTTAATTTGTGGCGAGTGATTTTTCATATAAAAAAACCTTAAATTTTCCAAAGAAGAAGGTTTCTAGAAGTCTTAATATACCGATGTGCCATAAAACAGCGGTAAGCAATGGAGAAAACATGAAGTTTGGGGTGAGATGGGGTTGGAGTGGGGGGGGGGGGGCAAACATTTGTGTTCGGAAGTGGTAGTTCGTATTTTTGTCGGCTGAGAGGGTCGCGAGTGGGGTGGGGGAGAAGCGGGTATTACTATATTGGTATCCACCAGGGATGTGCGTAACAAAAATTTCAATTTTCGTAAATCGTAAATCGTAAATTTTCCAAAACCGCCGTAAATCGTAAATTGTAACCGAGGGTCCGAGTACAATTACAAGATTCAGGTGATTTCAACTCGTTTCACAACAAAGTCAGTCTCAAAATAATCTGAGGTATGTAGCTACTGCAGAATTAATCACTGAACTTCGCCATCTTATCACTAGAGTGGTAACTTCGCCTTTGTCTTCACTGTGCTGTGCGTGAGAGTATTGGGCGTGTGACGATGAATTTTTTGTTGATGTAGAGGGAGGGTCGGATGGAGAAGGGTCCCGCGGCGGGAATAAAAATGTCATTTTTAGGGAATGAGGGTACCAAATAGCATACATGGCCGGGATGCATCATTTGAAAGATGGGCAGTTTCTTCTCCATGGGTACGATTACCTATGGGTAAAGACATCACGTTAGGGTAAACAAGCTGGCTGGTGCCAGGTGAGGGTAAATTCAGCTGTATTCACAAGTTTATACACCAATTGTAATCTCAGTGATGCAGGCCCAGGAGGGATGAGATGGCGAAGGTGGTTGCATGGCTGGGGATAGAAATGAGAATACTAAAGACAACATAGATATACAATACTGCTCCTAATCCTTGCAAAAAGGACGCGCGCGACTCACTAATACGCCGCAAAGCATCTCCCTCTTGTAATTTTCTTACAAATAAGGATATCCAATTTTTTTCTGAACATATGGATTCTTTTTATCACAACGGATCGAATAATTCATGAATTTTTCAATATTGTTTTTTATGCCGGTCAAAAATATCATTACAAATTTAAGCAGACTTCTTTGTACCTGACCACCTTAATCCAGAGCGATCAAAATACTACATTTTTAATGGTATTTCATGCAGAGAAAAAAGCAGGATGTCGGAAATTTTATATATCATAGGATTCGCCATGAAATGTACAATTTGGCTTTTCAAGCCAAATTGGAATTGGTTTCATTTAAGGTGTTATGGAAAAACGACGCTTTACGACGGTTAAACGCGTCGCGCACGTCCTTTTTGCAAAGATTAGGAGCAGTATTGTAAGTTAAGAGATTTTCTTAGGATTGTTATTTAATTCCCCTAACTTCATTTTTCTCTTACTTTTTTATTTTTTCTATGCTATTCGCCGCAAATTTATTGGAGGAAGGAAGAAGATTTTCATCGTATTACCCAGTTTCGCATATTGCAGAAACCCTTACCAAACCAACATTACTTACAATGCGTCATTACATTATAGACTACACATTTCTTCTTCTGTTCCTTTCTCCTACAATAGCTGTCTAACGACCTTGAAGTTTCTCAAAAGAGTCCATCCAAAAAGGTAAGTTTGCTGTACACGTGTCCCAAGCGTGATCCATGGTGTTTCCTCCGTTCCGATGTACTAGTCAGTCCAGGTGTCCAATCCGATGACACGCTGAACATGTGTAATGACGCTTTAAATCACATGTCACCAATAGCGGTCAATCAATCAAGCGACTGGTAGTTTAATAATCCATGTAGTAGAGGATTAGCGAGAGGGTTACCTTTGCCACTCTGGATTTTGTCTATTTTCTGAGGGAGGGAGGGGGGAGGGGGGGGGGTGGGGTAGTGCTAAGTGGGGAAGGGTTGAAACATCGAACACCAGGGTACGCAGTGACAAGTAATGTCGAAATGTTAGAAGGTAAATATTAGGCTTAGTGAGAAAAAACGATCGCTCATTGTTTTCCCACCCGTCAAGCGGATCCACAGAATCCATGAGCTGCCGATGAATTGGTGATGAAGGACGGGGGGCCGCTTGTAATGTCCTCACCACTAATATAAGCCGCGCCTATGGTTTGACCTTTGCCCTTTAAACTAGTTACGAACCACTTCATGTCTCAAACCCTGGACATTGAACTGCGGCAACCTCCACGTTTTCCAGTTTTGTCGTAAATCCTGACAGTTGGCTTCGCAGGGTGAAATGACTCACATGATACTTTGCTCAGCTTGGTGATACTACGTTTCCGCTCCAGTTCCACAAAAACGATTTAAATAACTGCTTCGTACCGACGGTTGGATACATGAACGTCCCTTTGATAACTGTCATGTACTGGATGAATTTATCAAGGCAAAAATAGGTAAATTCTGTCTGAGGAGCTCGTAACAGTCAACGTCTGGAATTAGTGAATTAGTGATAGAGACAGTTAGTTATTTGTCCTAAAAGCTCATGTGTTCTAGAAAAGCCGAGAACGTCTATTTATTTATATACTGAATACACCACATAGGTGCACCATCAGAAGTCGTGTGACACAATTCACCAATAACTAGTTAGACCTACAAACAAAAAAGCTGAATAATACCTAGTAACTCGGCTATTAGAAACAATATCTAGTTCTAAAATACGTGATGGGAGGACGGCTACTCAGCTTTTAGATAAATTTCCGTGAACAAAATTGTTGAAACCAGTTTTGGAGAGATTGAAAAGCACGTGTCAGAGCCACAAGAGGAAGTGTGAGATATATATGGGCGGAAGAAGTTTTTCTGATGGAGTGAATAAGGATCGGAAGAGAAAATTCGACATTTATGAGTATAACAACAGATGGAAGAATGTTAGAAAGTTAGTACGCACGCAAATTTGGAGTGGACGGATTTTTCACGCGAAATAGGTACATATGCTATGTAGCAGAACATTCCTTCCCACCACTCTCAGGAGGTGGATATTGATAGCAGCAAAGTTCTGTGACTTAACTCCAGGAAACTAGTCTATTCGTGGGCTAGTGGGAAGATCACAATCTTCTCGAGAGCGTTCACAAATCCCATTACATTGGCTTGTCCGTGGTAGATTTAAATAACTGCTTCGGTATTGTAATAGGATCACGAAGCTCCTCATTCCAGTCTAAACAGTTTTGGTCTTCAGGGAGCTTCCAGAAAATCAATTCAACGCAATTTCATTCGGAAAACCACTTAAGGACACGTTTCCTCCGGGAATTTGGGTCTTCTATCGATCACATCATACTTTGATTCCAAACTGTCGACTCTGTTCCTCATGCGATATTATGACAATAGTCATTGTGAAAGAGGTTGTTCCTTTGGGTAAACCTTCAAGAAATTGCCTTCCAAGAACCTTCGCAGTTCCCAAAATTAGTGATGTTCATCTTGCCTTAATTTTTTCCCCTTGCATTTCTTCTCCTCAATTTAATACATATGATATGGGACTGGTATCGAAAATTGGAGCCAGTGGATCAGGATTAAGCGATCGTGTTATGAAATCCTCAGAGAAGGGGTTTTCTGAAATGCCGGTTCCACTGGGCTTGGTGGTAGGTTCCAAAAATCAGCGCAATATAGCGGAACTTATAAATTTTGGGGTACCTACATATTATATTTATGGAACCCACTGTATTTGCATGTATTACAGAGTTGCTGAAGGAGAAAACTTGTAGAGCTCACATCAATATATCATTCTTGCACATCGTACCGAACTCTGCACTTGATTCAAACTGAGCAATGAGCCTGAAATCTGTAGATTTTGCCCGTGGCTTTGATTACTCCATGCGCGTGGTGTTTGCTTTTCGCTCGATTCGATGCCAACTTTTGCTGCGAGTCTGATCGCGCTCTCCTCCAAACAACATGCTTGATGACGCTCTTTGGACCGAGGGGTTTGCGCGTTGTTGCATGAGTCATTTATGGTCGGGGGTGGTTTTTGATTGTAATTAAATGTGTTTACAACAAAGATCTACTATCCTGGAACACATTCGTAATAACCTACGGAAGAAGTAAGTGCAGGTACCTATTTATAGGTAGCGCGTAGCACAGTGGTAAGAGGTCTATTATTCGCTCACATGCTCAATGCTTCTATCTTCGCTTTTGTCCGATGAAGCCTATCCCACTGAGGTCGACGATTTGCTAGAAGAGGAGTCTGGGAGGATGAAGCACTGACTTTGCGCATTAGATGTCCTCCCCGCAATTTATCCTTTGTCCTTTTAGCAGCTTATCATCATGTTCACAGATGGAATTCTTCTCCTAACTTTCAGCATTGTTGGAGTGTCCCAGCTGTGCTCTTTTTCGCTCCCCCCCCCCATGGTTATCTCAGTTCTATTGGAGTGCTAATTGCATCAGATCAAATTCTGAATGTTGGCCTTCATTTTTAGAAGGTCTTGACTGCCTATTCATTCACTTTTTGTTTTTTTTTTGTGAACGCGTGCAGCTCTGTAGCATAAGAAGTCGCTTCCACGCAGAGACGATGTTTCGATCTCCTCTCGGGCTATACAAGGCTTCCATCCCTCCAGTGTCGGTAAATTGATACCAGAGGGGTCTTGTGGTGTGGAGAGCTAACCTGGTAGGTGGTGGTGCTTCCCCTTCCCCTCCAAGTCGTTTTACCAGGAAAGCATCACTCAATTTACTCGTTATCTACATATGTACTCTAAGGTACTCCATAAAAAGCTAGCAGTGCAAAAGCGCGGAGAATCCATTGAGAGATACATATTGAAGCCCTCTTGGAAAAATTGTCTAATGGAATAATTACTGCTCGCTGATCCACATCCATGTTGAGTCCATGTTTTCAAGCTTGTTCATCCACAAACCTTTGGGCTACTGACATCCAGAAAATGCTGGAGAGGCTGTCTGTTTAGTAGGGGCATCTCCAAACGGTTTTGATTGCATAGTTGTTACTTCCTTCTTTCTTTCTTTATTGGGCATGTGAAACACATGTATGAATCAAATAAAACTTTTAAAACAGAACACATAAAAAAAGCAGTCACACAAAATGCATAACACGCTTTCAAAATAGGTTAAGCTTCACAGAAAAAACATTAGAACGTAAAACAATATTAAAGTTAGAGCAGATTCTATTAGTGAAAAACTTCGATGAGATCTGGCTGTATTTGTGGAGATTTTAAATGGAGCTCTATTTGCATATTTAGTTCTCAATAGAACTGTTTTTTCACCTTCACAGTCTTTGTTAGTTTATTGCGTACATGTAATTTCTTGCTCCAAAAAATGTGAAAAACGAAAAAAAAAACAATGCCGTCTCATCGCGTAATCGATAAAAAAAGTGTCCTGTTGTTGAATACCCGTGCTGTAATTGTGCATTTGCCTATCCATTCGTGTAACCCTTCCCACCAATTGTTTCCTTCTTCCTTCTTCCTGCACCTGGTTTTCCTTAATTCTTCCTCCTCCTTTTGACTTTTTCTCTCTCTCATTGTCCATCAGTTGAAGGGCGCATTCGTCGATTCTCTTACGGCTTTTATGTACAGCATTTTCTTAGCACCATCATTTTGCAGACCTAGGTCTTTGTTTGCCCATTCTCGCTACGCTTCCTACACAGAATGCTATGTTATTTGATACCCCGTTCGCTCCTGAGGTACACTGCTCAGAGAACGCGTCTACCGATGGGAGAGATTCCTCAGATCTGAACAATGCAAAAATGCTTAATGCTACTTCACTTTTGATATCTTGACCATCGCACGAAATATAATACATTCACTTTCAGATTCATATCTCTGCAACACTTTTTGAGCACTTTTTTATGGGCCATTTGGTGTTTCTTTTCTCCTTTGCGCTTTGTCTCGAAGGACATTTTTTCACTGTACGAATGCACTTTGAAGGAAATTTCTTCACTGCATGAAAGGGGTCTTTTTCCAAGAAAGAGCTACATCATCTCTTGGCATGATTAGGATATGTCGCGCCGTGCGCGACTCTGCCCTGTGGCGGGGTCCCGCCACAGGGCAGAGTCGCGCACGGCGCGACATATCCTAATCATGCCAAGAGATGATGTAGCTGGCAGACCTGGCGCACGGTAGTTCCCACGCTGAGTCGCGTGCGGACGGCGCGGCGCGATTGATTTTCGAAATCAGTCGCGGCCGTGCTGTCGCGCCGGACGGTTGGGTTCTACGGTGCTCCCGCGTCGTTCGTTCTGTCTGTGTCGTTCGTGATGATACCATTTGGAGTAGCAGGTCCTCCTCCGGCATACCATCGCCGTGTCCCGTGAGCAACACCATCTACCATTACATTGTTGAGCTGGCAACAATACCATTTCGTTGTATACCATTATTGATTGCCGTGTATTGATGTCGTGTACATTCGTTACCATAAACTATCGTCAATATCGTGTTCTGTTGTGTAGCAATATGTCGTTGTTCATATCCTACTTGTTAAGTAACACCATTGTGGGCGGGGCTGGGGTTGGGGGCGCAGCGCAGGGACCTTGTGAGGGAGACGGGATGTGGGAAGCGGGATCCTAGGTTTCCGGCCGGGTACGTCTGTGGGGATAGGCCGCCATTAGGTTAGTAGGAAGCGCATTCTCCACGGACGCGGCCAGTCGTGCTCGGGGTCTAACCTGAGCCACAGAACCGCCGACGGACCCTGGGGCACGACAATGGTGCATCGGCCAGCTGGGTTCATCCTGGCGCCGAGCCCGGCGTTGCGCTTCCAGGGTGGGAATTGCATCAGCCTTCCAAACACCATATGTAGGCCCTAGTACGCGCATCCGCTTAGGTTCTGGTTCGGCCACATTAGCGCTAGGGTTAGGCTTGCGTGGGTAAGAGTTCATGTGCGAGGGTCACGACTGGGGTTATTGCATCCCCCATGTAGAGGACTGAACCGGCGCTACCATTGGGACTGGTGGCAGCAGTTCTGGTGGTACAATCTCCAGAGGTGCGGAGTTGCACCGGCACTCCTGGGCCCACGCATTCGGGGATGTAGGCTCCTTAAGCGCCTTGCGTTTGTTGCGGTCTGTGGATGGGAAGGCGGCCGCACGGAGCTGGTCAACAGGAGGTAGGTTTTACTGCTGGCGCAGCGTTGCTGACGGTATACAGGCGCTCGCGAGCACGTCAACTGGCTCATACAGGCTGCACATTCGCACGCGCCCAGACTGTTGATCTACCTATGGCTCTTACACGCGCAACAACCTCGCTCTGGTACTTCTGTGTTTGGCCTTGATCTCCGGGGGTGCTCGTATATCCTTGCGGTACTTACTTGGGTAGAGCTCTCCGGTGTCACCCTTGGGTTCTCGCTCCCACCATTCTGTCTACCAAGCTGGCCACTACCATTCGCAGCACCCCCTGCCCTCCCCACTAGTTGTTTAGCTCTTGTAGGGTCATGTCGCGCATAAGCTACCATCGTTCACATATGCGTAGGTATCGTTGTAGAGCATCAGGCCTGTGCTCTGCACGGTAGAATTACACGGCATCAATATACTCGGCTCAATCAACTTCTACAACGACGTCGGCTCCTAGCAGATGGGAAGAAGGAAAGTTTACGGGCTAGTTACCATCTCCACGGCTACCATCGACCTGGAGGATACCATCTCCTTACCATCTGGACGCCAACCGCTGCCCCTGAGGTTTACCCACGGATCGACGCATTGGAGTCCTTCAATACCATCGGGAGACGCGATGCGGATACCATCTTCCACACCAAGGATAACCGGAACATGTCGGATTTACCATCTTCTTCCGCATTTTCGGCAAGATTTCAACTCCAACGGACAGCGACGACCGTGGAAGCCCAGGTTAACATCAGGATTGCGTCCTTTGAAGACTTCTTCCTGCGAAGAGAAGGAATTCCTGGACAGCATCCGCCTGGAGCAAGATCGCTCTTCCACGAAATACCATTTTCTTACCACTACCATTGTGACCCCCCGTCGATCATCGCGACCGTTGTTCTTCGGAGGATCACCACCCTCTATGACCATCGATTGTGGACCTCATACCATTCCAGGACATCTACCATGCCGTTACGGCTGTTTGTAGGCATTATTACCATCTGCAGTTCATTCATCTTCCTTCGTTTAGGGATGGACGACACTTCCGTTGCCTGTTCCAGCTGTCGCTTGGGGATGCCTCGCATGGTCCATTGTTACAATCTGCAGTTCGATGGTCCAAGGATGCGTCGACACCGCTAGCGCTCGTGGGACTCATCCGCATGGATTTGGAAGTCGGAAGGATTCAGGTAAGTTTGGACGATTTGAAATCCTGATGAGTTTCAGAAATTTGAGCTGAGCTTAGTGGTGTTTTTGTATCCTTGTGGGTTTTCTTTGGTTCCGATTTCGTTTAGCCTAGTGCCGTTTGAGTCGCTTTAGCTGTCGTTTTCGTGCTTCCATTGTAGTAGCTGGTTCCGAAGGGATCTTGTGGCAGGAGACTCCTTTGGAATCGTCTTGTGGCAGAAGACTTTCAGCTTACTCCTTTTGGTCGTGCGATTACGGCAGTTTACCATCTTCATGACGCTCACTCGGCAGGATACCATCGGCTACGACTCCGGAACTTCCTACCATCCAGTAGACACGGACTTCCTCTGATTGGCTCCATCGTCCCGTCACCACTACTCCGTGCTACTACTACCATTTTTCTTGAAATACCATCTGCGTCGACCGGCACTACTATCATCTTCATCTCCGAAGGCATTTCAGCTTGGAAACATCGCTGTGGATCTGTTCTTCCTTTGTGATGCTGTGGGGAAAGCGGATCCACTCTGGAATACCTTCAATCCTCTACCATCTTTCAGGCGGACTAATTCGCTGTACTGGTCCTTTAGATGATTCCCCAGGACATCGTTTCAGCCGTCTACACCATTCTCCTCGTGCCGGAGCGCTACCCCTACCATCCTCGATACCATTCTTCTGGAGGCACAGTACCATCCGTGCCCCAAGTACCATTTTCTTCTTGTTGCAGGGCTTGAGCGACCTGGTGTACTCACAGGAGACTGTGGCCAGTGGAGGTCAGTGGCACTGCGACGAGTCGACCCCAATTTCACTCCTATGGGCAGCCAGATGGGTATCATTTGTATTTTCTGCTGGATACAGGTGAGTTTCCTTAGTGTCTAATCTGCAGACTATGGTTTTCCCAGCTTGTACTACTCCATTTCATTGTTATTCTTCCATTTACTTGGTTTACCTCGTTTCTTTCTTGTCCGTAGTACATGACTCCTAGCCTTTCGTGTAGTTGGTTCCCTCTGGTAGTTTCTATTGTTTCACTTTCCCCTCCTCCCCTATTGTAGTTAAGTTCTTGTAGCCCTTTCCTTTTAGTTTTGATCCTTTTCCTCTATTTTTCTTCTCATTTTCATTCCCTCTAGTTTTGGTTGGTGTAACTCTATCTACTGTAGCATCTCTTTCCATCTCCTTTCCTACCCCCCTCTTTCACCCTCTTTTCTTCTATTTCCTTGTTTTTTCTTCAGATCCTTTCTCTCCTCTTGGTTTTCCCTCCTTTTTTACCTCCCGTTTCCTTCCTTTATCCTTTCCCATTGTAGTCGCCCCTTGTCGCCTCTTGTCGCTCGCGCTCGCTCGGTCCCGCTTAGTGTCGCCTGCTCTCGCATACCATCCATCGGAGTACCATCCCCATACCATTGTTTGTTTGTTTCCTTCCCTTTCTACCATTGTCATCATAGCGCGCTCCAATCGAACACTTGCCTGATCAAGGGGTCCTATATGGTAGGCGCACGCGCGTGACGGTCCGCTTAGTTTCGAAATTCGAAATCATTGTGCGTTCGTCGGTCTGCCGTGCGGTTCATTGTTGCTCTCGTTGTGTATGACGCTGCTTATCACCCTTTTTGTTCTCATATGTGTTTTTCATACCATTCTTTCACACTCATCCTCTCTATCACACCATTTTCATCCTTCACTCATACCATCTCTTCATTCTATTCCTTCCTCACACTCTTTCTACCACTTCGCACTTACCTACCATTCCTTGTGCCGATGCGTGTGTACTGTGATCCTGTGTTAACCTCGTTATTGCATGTCCTCTAATTGCAGTCACGTTTGTTGCACAGTTCACATTGGGTCAGGTCCGTTGCTAAAATTTATCTTGTTTATTGCTCCTTCCACTACCATTATCATCCTTTGCATTATCAAGTGCACATCATTGCTTACGTCTCATTTCTACCTTTTGCCTTCTTGCGATAGTCGCTCAATCCTTTTCCATTCAGGTAATACTGAAGGTCTGACCAACCTGACTATCGTGTGCACAGTTAGCTATGGAGCGTAAGTACGAGACCGTGAAGGAGAAGTCCCGCAGGACCAGAGCCCGTTCGAAGTCCCGCGGACGTCGGGTGAGTTCTCGCGCCTCTTCCGCTCAGTCTTCTCGGCAGTCTGCTCCGGTTGAGCGTCGTGAGCCACCTCAGGATCAGGGATTTCCAGGCGTTACACCATTTGTTTTTTCATCATCCTACCATATTCCTCGCCAGTCGTCGAAGTCGAGACAGGCTGAGGCCACCCCACCATCTACCATTACCGCAATGGAAGTTGACCCACCACCCGTCGTCACCTTCGCCGGGATGGACGCTCGCCTTCTTCTATCCTGCGTCGAGTCCATTGCCGGCACGGACACCAATCCACACCATCGTGCACCGCCAACGCCTCATATGACGATGCAACACCATCTTCCCGTCGATGAGCCGTATACCGGGCACGTCCCACCACCATCTTTAGGCACCAGATGCATGACGCCGTTGGAGCTCTGTCACAATTATGCGACGGGCAAATTCGACGTCATCGACGTACCTCGCTCCCAGGACGTGGAATCTACATCTGACGCCGTTCCTGTGGAGCAACGTTGCGCCCTACGCCTCGTGCAGGCGCTTACCATTGCTACCAATTTCGATACCACTTTCAGCCTGCAGCAGCTTGCATCCCGAGACTTCTGCATGGTCGACGCCTTCCTGAGAGACGACTATTTTGTCAACATTCGCGACATGATAGTCGGCGAAGCGACACTGCCAACACCATCACAAATCCTTTATCCATCATTGAAGCACCTTCCGATTGTGGCCATCGTTCAGAGTTTCCAGGGTATCCAGCAAGCGACTACCAACTTAGCCAACTACTGCTGTCAGGTCGCCACCAGTAGCGCCATCTGGAAGTCAGGAGTTGACCTCATTAACACCATGGAGCGAGTGCTGATCCTGGAGACTAACGTTAACACCCATAGGCACATAATCGACCAACATATTTTTGCAGCCATAAATACCAATCAGGATAACATTACCATCTTCGTCGACCATCTCCACCAATTTTCCATCTCGCTTGCACGTCTGGAACATCTACTGCAAGCTGCCACTGCTGCGTGCACGGAAGCACACCTCATCTATGAACAACTCAGCAGGCGCCTCCGTGCACACTTCACTGCCCAGAAGCCTCTTAAGGGATCGGACACGCCCACGGAGGAAACTACATCGGGAGATCAGTGGGCACCTGTCACCGCAATACCATCACACCATACTTCTACCACAACTACCACACTACCATCGTCCAGCTCTTCATCAGCGACCCAGTCTGCGGCTACGAGGACTACCTCGCACACCGCTTCTGCATCGACTGCCACCGAGCCACGGACAACTACCAGCTCTACTTCAGTGACACGTCCATCTACCACTCCCATTCCTACTAGGTACGAACAGCCGAAACGCGCCCGGCTGTCGCCCCAGCCTTCGATGTCCTCTCGTGGATCCGCACATTCACCTTCAAGAGCTTCTACATCATCTACCATTACAGGCGTACCTCCCGAGGGATACACTGGATGTTTCT
Organism: Ancylostoma caninum; assembly: GCA_037903475.1. NCBI lineage: Eukaryota > Metazoa > Nematoda > Chromadorea > Rhabditida > Ancylostomatidae > Ancylostoma > Ancylostoma caninum. The sequence continues at coordinate 202,473 of JBAJFG010000186.1, forward strand.
TCTGCGGAGAACACCATTATAGTGCCGACTGCACACAGGTCAACAGCCTCGTCGAACGGATCACCCGTGTTGCGGGAGCTGGCAACTATTTGCGCTGCCTATACCATCATTCACCAGATTACTGTCGCCGCCAGAAGGACTGTATCCATTGTGGATCTCACTACCATCACAACGCTCTTTGTAACAGGAATAGATACGTCAAGGACGACATCGTTGGGAACCCGAAGTTGTTCTACGACCAGATGGCGGCCTTGGCTCACTTCAACTACGAGGAGCAGCAACCCACCAAGGAATAATACCATGAATACCATCTACCATTTCCACAAAATACCATTAAAGATCTTCACACCCTCACTACCAGTATTGTGCCGAGAATTGATGCCTTGGATATCATCTACCATTTCTCATATCATCCACACGACGTCAATCGCCTTTCATTACCATGTAGTATGACCCCCTCACGTGGGAAGGGAACTAAACATCATACCCACCCCCCCCCCCCTCGTTTGGTTGTTGTACTAATACCATTTTGGCTTGGGACTCTACCACCCCTTCAAACACCTTCGAGGATCAAGAAACATCAGATCCTCACACTCACTCTGACCCGCCCTAGGTAAATTTTTCCATTCTATTGTGCCTAGACGCGTATCAGTTCCTTCACAGTGTTCCAGCCAAGCCACCATAGGTGGAAGTATGTTGTTGTACGACCCTTTTCTTGTGGGGTTGGGACGAAAACACCATAACCCCCCACTTTTGCTTGACTAACATCTTTTGGTTCGGGACTTACCCACCCTTGAAAATCAGTAGAGGACCAAGAAACACCGGTACCTCAACCTCGCCGCGGCCCACACTAGGTAAATTCCATCAACCATGTGTTCAGGTCGTGTCGAGCCGCTGCCAGCCACTTCCGACTCACTCCACCAATGTCGAGCCGCTGTCAGCCATCACTCCCGAACCACTCCACCACTCCGTAATGTCGAGCCGCTGAACTACGTCCATCCTCGAGCCGCTGCACTGCCACGTCATCGTTCTACCACCTTGCCGTCGACAGTCAACGTCTTCGATCATGCCACGCCGTTCACCGTCACTCGACCACTCACACGCCACCTCCAGTCAAGCAAGTCGTACGATCTCCTCTACTTCCACTGTTCCACGTCCGTCGCCAGCTTCCATTTAATGTGATACCTACGATCAGGAGACCCTTGCCTCCGGGCATCCCTTACGTCGCACTGTAGGTTACCCAGTAGGTAAGCATGTGCGACGTCTAGTTAACCCGTAGGCATTGTGTTTGCTCCTGTATATACCATCTAACTCGTAGGTTAACTTCTATTCTGCGAGCGGGTGACCTGCAAGTAGCTCAGCTACATACCATCGATACTACCATTTACACTCTCGGCGACATTTTGCGGCGCCCCCCAGTGTCGCGCCGTGCGCGACTCTGCCCTGTGGCGGGGTCCCGCCGCACAGACCTGGCGCACGGTAGTTCCCACGCTGAGTCGCGTGCGGACGGCGCGGCGCGATTGATTTTCGAAATCAGTCGCGGCCGTGCTGTCGCGCCGGACGGTTGGGTTCTACGGTGCTCCCGCGTCGCTCGTTCGATCCGTGTCGTTCGTGATGATACCATCTGGAGTAGCAGGTCCTCCTCCGGCATACCATCGCCGTGTCCCGTGAGCAATACCATTCCACCATGTTCTGCTACTGAGCTGGCCCCGATACCATTCCGTTGTACCTTGTTATTGATCGTCGCGTATTGATGTCGTGTATATTCGCTACCATAAACCGTCATACATATCGTGTTCTGTTATGTAGTAATATGTTGCTGTTCATGTCCTACTTGCTCATTAACACCATTGTGGGCGGGGCTGGGGTTGGGGGCGCAGCGTAGGGACCTTGTGAGGGAGACGGGAAGTGGGAAGCGGGATCCTAGGTTTCCGGCCGGGTACGTCTGTGGGGATAGGCCGCCATTAGGTTAGTAGGAAGCGCACTCTCCACGGACGCGGCCAGTCGTGCTCGGGGTCTAACCTGAGCCACTGAACCACCGACGGACCCTGGGGCACGACAGGATAGATCGAGTACAGTGACTCCCATATACTGAACCTTTTTGCTGGGTTGTATTCAAAAAGCAACAAGAGCAAGACTAGTTCTTGCTAGTATGGGCTGCTGCAGAAATTTCGCGTCACCTTCGTCTCAGCTTACTATCTTTCGCTGTTGCAGCAGCTGCGTAGAAGAAAAACTCGTATAAAAACGAAGGGCTCGTGTTTCTGCTCGTAAAAAGACATCAATGCACCCGCGAAAATTTGAATACAAAGCTCTGTCGCAACACTAAGAATTTAATTGCAGAGGTTTTTCTTCGAATTGTTCAAACTGGAATGATTCGAAAAAGTGATGTGAAGTCAACCATATTGTTTTCTATTCTTTGCCTAATGCCATTTCGAGGTATTCGTAGAACTGCTATTTCCTTTACTTATTTATTTATTTACTTATTTACTTATTTATTTATTTATTTATTTATTTATTTATCTATTCATTCATTCATTCATTCATTCATTCATTCATTCATTCATTCATTCATTCATTCGTTCATTCATTCATTCATTCACTCATTCATTCATTCATTCATTCATTCGTTCATTCGTTCATTCATTCATTCATTCATTCATTCATTCATTCATTCATTCATTCATTCATTCACTCATTCATTCATTCATTCATTCGTTCATTCATTCATTCATTCATTCATTCATTCATTCATTCATTCATTCATTCATTCATTCATTCACTCATTCATTCATTCATTCATTCATTCATTCATTCATTCATTCATTCATTCATTCATTCATTCATTCATTCATTCTTTCGTTCGTTCATTCATTCATTCATTCATTCATTCATTCATTCATTCATTCATTCATCCATTCATTCATTCATTCACTCATTCATTCATTCATTCATTCATTCATTCATTCGCTCATTCATTCATTCATTCATTCATTCATTCGTTCATTCATTCATTCATTCACTCATTCATTCATTCATTCATTCATTCATTCATTCATTCATTCATTCATTCGTTCATTCATTCGTTCATTCATTCATTCATTCATTCATTCATTCATTCATTCATTCATTCATTCATTCACTCATTCATTCATTCATTCATTCGTTCATTCATTCATTCATTCATCCATTCATTCATTCATTCATTCATTCATTCATTCATTCATTCATTCATTCATTCATTCATTCATTCATTCATTCATTCATTCATTCATTCATTCGTTCATTCATTCGTTCATTCATTCATTCATTCATTCATTCATTCATTCATTCATTCATTCACTCATTCATTCATTCATTCATTCGTTCATTCATTCATTCATCCATTCATTCATTCATTCATTCATTCATTCATTCATTCATTCATTCATTCATTCATTCATTCATTCATTCATTCATTCATTCGCTCATTCATTCATTCATTCATTCATTCTTTCGTTCGTTCATTCATTCATTCATTCATTCATTCATTCATTCATTCATTCATTCATTCATTCATTCATTCATTCATTCATTCATTCATTCATACATACATACATAAGCCAGACCATAGCACTTCTATCAATTCTGGCTTCCCAAACTTCTCCCCCCCCCACGCTTCCAGACCCATGCTCACGGAACACTTGTATGTACTTTCAAGAGCGTTCACGATCCTGAATTGAAGTCGAATGCGTCGTGCATCTCAAAATGGCTTTGATGAAAGCAGGTCCGTCATCACTCACTAACTTATAACTCCCTGGACGGGGCTTAGTAACCGAGGGAAAAAGAAAAAAAACGGAGAAGAGACGCTACTGAGAAAACAGAAATTTTCTCCTCTTTGTCTCTTCGGGTGACTTGGTGTTTTCAACATTTTCGGCGACGTCAACATAGTTCCTTAGCAATTCATGGAATGTCACTACAAACCACACTTGTCACAAACTGTAGACACGTCATATGTCCATCACAGAAAATTTTTTCGTGATTCTTTGCGTATACAAGAGCATGAATCACGTTTGTTCATACTTATTATGGCTAGTCCACACTACACATTTTCTGTAGCTAGACTTGTGCTCACGTTTTTCCTGATCGATGGCCAATCCGTCGGCTGCTGAGGGCGTCCTTCCAGAACAAGGCGATTAATCACAGAAGGCTCAGGTTGTAATGCGTATACCTCCCTGGGCGTCTGCAACACCCCTGCACGTAGTTCGCACCTTGGACGAAGTTTCGTTGTGGTAACAATTGTTCAAGCCGACGTTGGCTTGTTTACGTTCCATAAATCCTTGCATTTCTTATCGCCGCCTTTCTCGGACGACAGTCGACGCCATTATCGTTGAATACGGAATTCATGCGAAATTTTCAAGGTCCCACTGGTGGTGAAAGGCTTAACACGTGCGTGGCTATCCATCTTTCTTCACTCGCTTCTTCACAACTCGTCTAATGGCCGACGAATCGTTTCGCGGCCAAGGAGTGTTCCATTTCGTTGGTGTTTTATGGCCTGTTCGCACCTTCGCTTTGCTTCCCGCTCGCCGATTGCCAATTTCCTGGAAAATTAATACATCTAGGCCCGCAATTAGGTAGCAGATGGGCAAAACGCTACTGCTGAACATCTGCAGAATTTGAATGCAGTTCGCCATCGCATGCTGAAGTGCTTATCCTTGCTTCGTTAACGTTTTCCTCTTCCTAGCTTCATTTTATTATTTTTATTTTATTTATTTATTTATTTATTTGTTTAAGTGCAATCAAAGGATCACCGAAAAGGAAAATAAAAAATGCAACGGAAATAGCGCATGAAACTCAATATTCTACATTTTCCCTCTGATTAAATAGTTGACTATGAGGTGACGACACTCACTCATGGTGGGTCATAAGGCCGCTCTCCTGCTACGAAAGTTGAGAGGTCCCCTACCGAGATCGTTTTTCCATGATATTAACGCACTTTACGAGAATTGTGTACATGAACATACTACTCGACACTTACATAATTATTCACTTGATGAATTAGTGGTTATTTTTGAAGTTGTCAGATTGAAATTGGTTTATATGTCAGTAGTGGATTTTGAGAATGGTCTTGAGAAGTTTTTAAACGGGTGGAGGGCGGATCCGTTGTATTCAAATTCAATTTTCCCTTTCAACCTGTATTTTTTCTCTCTTTCGTGTATTTTTTTTCCTGAATTTACTATTTTCATTCCTCACGCCCGTTAAGCCTAACCGTGAACATAAAATTGAATGGGTTTCTCAAGTAAAATGAATAATTCCCGCTTCACAGCATTGGAATTGAAAGTATGGCTGTGTTCATACCTCATCGCTAGGCGACAGCAAAAACTGCGCTTGCGCCGTCGCCTCATTGAGCATCTGGCTAGTTTGTCCAGCATCGCGCAAGGTAACAAGCGCTACGCGAATTCCATCCATCGCGTGATTCTTGAAGCAGAAACTATAATTATTTTCTTAACTGCCAACTCCACATCGCGACCGCGGCTCTCACATGCTCCCACACAGGAACAACCGTTTCCGAACAATCCGCATGTGCGTGACAGTCGCGTCGCGATGTAGTATAAGCACAGCATAGAGTGATGATAATAGAACACAAATTCGTTCCCCAAATGGGAACTCGTAGATGCTGCCTTGGCTAAAAATCCACAAGTTTTTGGTGATGTCCATAGATGCAGATTTATGATATAGGAATCATATAGGAATCTTAATTGTACACAACTTTTTGCTTGTGTGACCCTTCAACGTCAGCAATTTTTTTGTTTATTTATTTATATTTATTTATTTTTGTTTATTTACCCGGTTGTATATTTATATCACCTAGCCGATGCGTTCACATTCTCCAATCACCCACTCCGAAACGCACTTTAGAAGTGAACTTTTTTCAGTTAAACTTCTGACCTTTTCACATCTCAATCCATTTTGACTTTATGGATCACGCAGCAGCGTTTATCGCTGGGTATTGGCGAATTTTCGAGCGGCTCCACAGCGCACCATACTTTTCGGATGTCCTTGCACAACTCCGTTGCAGAAAACTACATATATTTTTTAATCTAGCTCAAAGAGCTGATTACAAATTGTTACTCATTTCTTTTCGTTTTGCTTCAACCCTCTTCAATCACGTTCATTTTCTGCAGGGTGGTTTGTGGGGACTATGACAGCTTACATACGGAGTTATTGTTGCATATTTGCAGTCATGTTATGTAGTGCTCAATTTATAAGAGACAGGTCTTATATGTGTAGAAAATTCCAACTTAAATGGTGAAACTACTCATTAGATAATTTCCCTGGGAAGCTTACTCAAACAGAAAGAACAACTACGACATCTCTTGACTGCTGGAGAAGACTATCAAGTTCTGTTGTTTGTTGTTTCTGTTCTCTTACTTTATTATGTGCATGACCCCCACAAATGCCAGCCATAAATATAAAACCGTTTCTCTATTCCGTAGGTAAAGCTACCTGTTATTCAACTTCCATTTTGACATTTATGTAGTGGACAGAATTCTCTTGATTCCTTGCTCGAAGATTCTCTGAAAACTTCACTTTGAAAATAGTTCTTTGAGAAGCGTTCACTTTTTGCATTTTTCTATTATGCTATCTTTGAATTAAGAAGTATAGTTGAGGCAAAAGGTGCTTAGTGTCTGCTGTTCAGTCCCCCTCGCACGACCGTATAACTGTGCCCTATCAGCAGTTTCAAGACTCGAAGGTAGGGTTATCATTTGACATTTGCAGACCGCATGTTTTTCTTCAAGTTTTTGTGCGCATCCGCATGGTTTGGAATGTGAGAATTTTCTGTATAGTTTTGCACTTTTTTTTTGTAGTTTTCGACTACTCGAAGCAATCGAATTATAGATTGCTCACATATTCACCTCAATATCATTTCATTGTATTCGGTCTATCCCAACAAGTACGTATATCCGAACATACGTATATCCGAACATATGTACATTATGGAGTCAGAGGAAGCGAAATTTTGTCGAAAAATTCACGTGAGTAAGCGCAACTATTTGCACAAAAGTGAAAAAAATTAGCTCGTTTGAAGCGGACCTACATATGAATAAGTACATACAGCCAATAATAATACTGATGCCTCTAAAGCAGCAATGTTAGTGTGGAGTGAAATTCCTCCGAATCCGAGGATTTTTTTACGTGAATGTAATACGCCAACACTGCATTCTTCCTGGACTCTTCCGTGTGATTGATTTGGGTAGAGATGCAATGGATTGATAGTGAGAACCTATAGATTGCTGTTGTATTTCCCAGGGGTGTGTGAGTTTGCAGTTTCCCACTATGCATAATATGTGTGTGCTGGACATTGGCTCCGTACGATTACAGCGTTTTATTTTCTCCTAATTGTTTCTCTCAACTTTTGCGGCTATTTTTGAAGTCTTTAAGGTCCCTAAATCCAAGCCGTGGAGTATGGGGGCCTGGAGGGTATCCTCGTTTTGTCCTCTCACTGATTCCTAACTACTTCTCATTCGCCGATAGTGGGGCGTTTTTTTCCAGAAAAAATCGGACTGAGATTGAGAAAGTGAAAATTTTCCTGAAGCTAAACTTTCGAAAAATGAGAAATAATAACAAGGAGAAAAACTCGTTAAAATTTCGAACTGACCGTGTGAAAAGTTTTCAAGAGTTGTTTACTTGATCTGGCTCGAAGAGATTTTATTCTAGACTTTGAAAATTCCGGGCTCTGTCTTTCCTCATGTTCTTTCTCTCTTATTCACATTTTTCCGTCTTTTTTCTGATTTTTAAGCGGACCAGTGTGACAATGGAGTGTTCTTTCAGAACTCCAAAACTTCTGTTCGTCAACTTACAATTACTTGTCAAAAAGTTAACAAATAAGAGTGAAGTTTATAATGATTTATTAAGACTTTTGAATGATTTTACTTTCGATGGCCTGGAAAACTTGATGATTCATTGCAAGGAAGTGTATCTCTTCTCCAACTTATCTTACCGTCATCAAATAACATTGAACCCTTTTAGTAGCTTACCCGATCTGAGATCTTTGTCATGGATGAGTCACCACACAATGACCTCTGACGGAATCCATGCACATATCTTTTTACATGCATAAAGTGCTACAGTGGCAGCCGTAGAAGAGTGGGGGGGGGACAGTAGCGCCCTCCCCGAGAATAGGTCCTCAAAATTTTGAAACTACGTCACAGAACAAATAAAAACCTTGCATTAGCTTATTTTCAATTGATTATTTTCACCGTTATTTCCAAATACATTTTGTTGTCCATTTATTATTATAACTCACATTTTATTAATTTTATTTTCCATCTGAGCCTCCAAATCGGTGGTTACTTCACTTTCCTCCCCACGCCTCCTCTCCCTTCCGCTCATTTCTTGCGTCCGCCACTGCCTGCTACAGATGATTTTTTTTCGAATTTTCTGGTGAAAGTCAGTGAAAACTAAAAGGATCATATTCGATTGGAGCATTTTTTTTACTGACTTGGTAGAGGAAGGGAGTAGGACCTCATTGGTCATATCCTGATTTGTTTAGTTCAGACACCAAACAAATAAGGCCGCTGACGAACCATGATGAAAAGCCCCGTCACTGGGCTATGGCAGGTATTCGTAAGGGTGTCTGCGAAATTGTGTTCATGGTTTTCAACTTGTACAAGTAATTTTTCAGCGTATTTCAAGAAAATTCTAGACCAATCCGAGCTTTGTTCTTCATGAAAATTCAAAAGTTTCCCTTACCAACAGTTTTGGTCCAAATCTGATTTTTTATAGCTTCGTTCGTTAAGTTCCTGCCGTTCTGGATTCCCGTCTTGAGAAAGGACTTCACGTTTTCCTCTCAGGAGCACCGCAAATCACTACAGCTTCACAGCCACTGGTTGGGAATCTTTTTCTATGCCCAGAAAAGAAGGTCTATACTGAACCAGGTGCATACCGTTCACACAACTGTACAGCCAACAACATTTCACTCCCTTCAAACAACAGCACCAATCAGCTACGGATATTGTACTGGATTAAACAGATCGTTCTCCTCTCCCCATGCTTCATAGCTGGAGGAAAAACTTAGGAAATCTCCCACCATTTTATTCTGTAATCTCCATTCTATCGATCGCATTTTGTATTCACCATTCGCCCACTTATGGTTTCGAAATACTGGGAATTTCTGTATACAAAATCGTTCGCACAGCTGCCGCTGGCTATACGGGGGACGGCCGATGGAAAGCAGAGTTTGTCCTCAAAATGGCCTGTTATTTGTTGAAGGGCTAGTTAAATATACACAGAAAAAAGGCTTTTAAGTACATATATGTTTGATGGAAGTGATCGTTACATGAGAAGCAGATACATATGTCACTGCCACATCGTTTGCTGTGCTGGATCGAGAAATTTCGGCGGCTATTTACTGGAATGGCTGGACTCAATCCCAGAATTTGCTGCAGTAGCGAGTGCTGAAAGCTATGGGCCAGTCAATCGCTTCATAATGCATATTTATTTTGCATTGACTGCGCCACAAATCACACAAGCACAAATTGAATTCAGGGGGCGGGGGCATTCATTTTCTGGATAGTCACATTTCAAGTGTTTCAAGTCACATGAACACAAAATTCGTTTGGTAATATAACGGCTCATTTTTGCCACTATTTTCTTGAGTTACCTACTCGAAGACTGTTTATTCTCGGTAGTGCTTTTTTTTTTGAAAATTTTCCTTTTTTTCCAACTTTTTTTTTGGGAAATGTTTCGTTTTGCACATTCAATTTTCCCGTTGAAATTTCGACCGACTTCCTTCTTCTGGGAGAAACTCCACTTTTCTTCCAGATTCTTCCCCTACACCCCTTGCCTGTGACCGTTACTTATCCATCAAAACTATTCGCACATTCTCTTTTCCGCGGTGGAATTCACTAAGTATTCCTATCTGAAAGACACTGTACACTGCAGGCTGCTTTCAAACGTTTGACTACCCTCTAACGATTTAATTGGACACCCCTAACCAGGATCTGGGTAAGTGTTAATCCTGGCAGTGCATCTATTGATACTGCTGGGCTGGATGCAAGCCCTCTGACTAATCTACCTGGTCTGCTTTGCTTTGCCTGATTGCCACTAATCCTGCCTATCCATTGGCGACTGCATTCTGTTCAACTTTGTACCACTGATTTTCTTTCGGCTGCTAGTTTTACTATTGTGCGTGATAAGTAAACAAAAAATTTGTGTGGAACCATTTTTTTCTCTACACTCCTGGAAGATGAAATACATGGCGTGCTAGCAACTTCTTATGGTTTGACATATGTTCGGTGTAATATTACATGTGTGCTCGCATCGGCTAACAACGTTTACTCCATGTGGGCTACTGCAGTTTTGTGTATACTATGTGTAATGCGGAGCATTTCGCTCATGGTGAAGCTGTTCTAGTTCAGAATCAGTTCCGCTGTCCTCTTCTTCCATTGAATTTCATTTTCTCAGGTTTTTTCTATTATCATTTTGTAAAATTATCCCTATTTTTATTATATTAAACTCTATTTGGAACTAACGCTGATTTCTGCAACTCCGGAACCACCTTCGTCCCTGGGTTGGTAGTATGCAGATCACCATGATCCTTCTTCCTTCTATTTATTAATTTTTTTGTTGTCTTTTAAAACTTTCAAATTAAACTCTTAAAATTCAAGACCAGTCCTCTCATATTATTCATTGTACCTAGTTTAGTATTCTTATCGTAATCTTGTGGGACCGTGGGGCTGCCGTGCTGCCGAAAGGAGCCTTAGTCCCACGCGCCAAACACGTCGAAACTCCCGCGTTCGTCAATTTTTAAAATGTTTGTTCCTGTAATGAGGACAAAATTTTGTACAAGGTTCACTCATATTCGAATATTCGACATCCATCCAGTTGAAAGTCCAGAAATTTGGTATACATGGAAATATCATTGTGTAACGTAGCACTGAAGGCACAACCAAAAAGGCAATAGGATGTTGTCTTCATCGAGTATTCGAATGTTTGAATTGGTACCTAAATTATCGATTGGGTGAACCAAATCATTCGATTTTTGCTCGTTACAGAGTGGTATCTATTTCACCCCTGAGTACTATGCCAAGAATGGAAGAGAGAGTGGAGTGTCGTTTTTGTCCTGCTCCTGACTACTCTTGCACGGGTACAAGGACAGTTTGAATGGATGACGCTGAATGACCATGAAAGTGAACGACATTACAAGTACTGTTATTGTGAGTAAGCATCACCAGATCGCCACTCTAGATAGCACAACGCGAGAGGTTGTTGTTTTGTTGTGTGCTTTCACCAACGGCCATAGTTTCCCAATTGTACGGATGTGTACTACCGAGGTTGGATTGTTTGTTTACACCGTTGTTCTGCCAATGTTTTCATGATGGCTGACAAAATTCACCAGGATGGTTGAATAGAAACGTGGTTATTTGCAACAGAACCATGTATCTTCCGTCCGGAGGGATTTTGAGTACGTAGTATATGAACATCTGATCCCTCTCCGCTCGACTTTTCTTTGCACGATTGTTCAACTTTTTCTTCTGAATACTCGACTCAGTGTAATTAAAAAGTACCAGAATATAATAAAAATTCCGTTCTCTGTTGCCCAACTCTTCCTTTCTCTCTCTCTCTCTCTCTCTCTCTCTCTCTCTCTCTCTCTCTCTCTCTCTCTCTCTTGCAGATGTGCATGCATATGGGTCATATACATATTTTCCCACTGAAATATCTGTTTATTTTCAGAACATTCGAACTTTAGCTGCTATATAAAATAAGAAGTTCAGAGTTTTTTTTAACATAAGCGTCTTGAATTATACTACTTTTTCGAAACCACGAATCACCTGAATCCCAGGTCTTCACAGCTGTACGAAAAAAAAAATCGAATATTAAGTGAGTAAATCAACAGTTTGATTTTTATAATGAACTTTCTCTAAAGCTAAAAGCTAGAAAACTAGGGATAATCGAACGTTCAGGTATTTTCCATCTGTTTCTGAGCACTCGCACAATTCAAATATTTTTGAAGTATAGCAACGATAGAAAAATTCCATAATAACTATGTACCATGGTGGTAGGCAATTTTTTTGTATTATGTATGTTTGAACATTTTCAATTGTGTTTGCTGCAATGACTGCTGAATTCGCTTACGTAGACAATGTGTTTCAAAACGATCGGAAAATCTCGCTTGAACTTCGGGGATGTCGGTCAAATTCGCTGATTTTCATTACAATCCTGGATAAATTTCGAAGGGGTTCCTATCAATTTCCTCACACTGATTTTATTGGCTGACAAACACTAGGCAACACCGCAAACTCCACAACATTATGGCACTCCAAGGGGGAAACCAATGGAGCGCCACGGAAGATTTCTTAGGAGGATATTCCGTGCAAAATATGGTGATAAGTTCGTTATTTGTCGTAGCGATAGTCTCGTTTCTGCAGTATAACGGAAAACATTGTCCTTTGCCGTCGGAGCACTGAATATTCAATGACACTTCTTTACAAGCAAGCACAATAACGCGACTGACATTTCACGAAAATGGCCGCAAGGATAAAAATAGGGATCGCAGGTGATTGTAAGGATTTCCCTGGAAGCAAGAAAGGAACACAGTGAAAGGAGACGATGAAGTAGGGGAATCTGATCGAAATTTGCCTATGACTAGTACAAAAATTTCGGAGAGTGCTTTCGTACTATGAAGAAAGCGGAGACGACCCTCTCCTAGGAATTCGCTGGAAAAATTTGTTTCCTACTGTGATGACTCGTTAAAATGCTCTGAACTCTTTTTTTTTAATCAAGCTTATATTCATCCAATGCCGATTTCTGCTATCTCCTTCAGGACATTTATTTCGTGTTTTTAATCAACTAACAATTTTACTTCCTTTTGAACCCTCCCTAACCTCGAACGATTAGCTGTGTTCGTCACATACTAAACATCGTATGATGGGGAGTCAACCGGTGCCGTAGAGGGGGGGGGGCAAAATTTCCAAAACCACTCTATAAAATAGACAAAAATTTTCTACTGCTCCATTTACGATTACATATTTTTTTAATTCTTCCCTATTTATTCCTCGCTTGTTTATTTTTAACTGGTTGAATTTGAAAGTTATTTTTAATAACCTCATCTTTGCACTTCAGGCCGTCCGTATGTCAAAATAGTTGAGACGAGAAATTTTCTTGCTTCAATGATGGTCACTACTCTTACAAATTTTCACCGTTACATATATAAAAGAGCAAACACAACATAAATTGACAATGATTTCTCTGGTTTTTGCCCATTTCATCGCTCATTCGGGACGACTGCTAAGGTAGCAGAGATATTCCGTTCCATGAGTCATGGCTTCCTGTGGTGGGATTTATGAATGCTCAATCTCGCGAACTAACGCTTGTCGGGGCGACTGGTTATCCTATACGGCATGTGATGTTAAAAGACGCAAGAGTTGGTTTGCTCACCTGGTTTCAGTGGGTTATGCTGCGTTCATGAATTACGCCCCGTTGCTGCTTTGATATAGAAGCTTTAATACAGAATACTTCAGGAGCAATTGGGAGAACTTCATTATGATATTGGTCTGACTCCTTTGTTTCTCGTCACACCAATCAGTCTGCATTTAAATTGGCAGACATACCAGTTTTTTTTAATGGTCTCATTAAATATACTAGGTATGTGAAAAAGTTTCCGCCCTTTCTTGAGCAAAATTGAGTCTTTTTTGAAAAAGAAACAAAGAAGATACATCGACCAAAGTATTGTCTATCGTTGGCTATAACCCTTCCTGTCTTTCCGAGAGGAGACGGATGCCACGGCAGTGGAAGGCCTCGTCCTTCGACTCCATCTATTCCTTCACCCATTTTTCGACGTCTTCGAATAATTGGAAGCGCTGTTCGGAAAGCCTGTATGAAATCGACCGAAGTAAATGGTGGTCTGACGGGGCACAGTCTGGTGAATAAGCCGCATGGGGTAGCACATCTCAGCGAAATGCTTCAACCGTTTCCTTAACGGCTTTTGTGATGTGTGCCGAAAAGGCACTGCTCCACATTGGGACTATTTCGTGGCAAAATTTTCAAAAAAAAATTTCACCGAAACTTTGTACAGGGGGGGGTTATTTGAGGTGCTGAACACGGATTTCCTACCTATTTTGTAACCGTAACCACGCTTTTGTGGGGTTAAGGCAGGGTCACTGTGACAAATAATGCTTATTTGGCTCAAATTCGACATGATTATCGCTGTAAAACAAAAGCATGTGGATGCAAATCGAGACAAAATGTGTACTGAATATTATTGACAGATGTCAAACCGACAAAACTAAGCAGAGTTCACAAAGCATTTGCGAGGATAACAAACTATTATAACCACCTACAGCTAGAGGGCTGAAACTTTTTCACATACCTAATAGTACATACGTACTGCATAATGAGACTTATAGGAGTAGTTCACCTTGTAGCTTGGTAATTATGGTGCGTAGGTAGGCTATGAAGTGATAAAATGTTCATAAATGTGAGTCATACATACAATGAAAGTTCCATAAAAAATTGAATAGAAAAAAATCCGTCAAAAAGAAAAAAATGGGTGTTGACTCAGGTAACCTAAGTACCCTGATTTGAATGAGTTTGAAAGATGCAAACCCACGATTAAGCCATGATGGGTGCTCATGCAAAATACGGTTTTTTTAAATCAATAGTTATACCAACAATGGTGAAATCCATGAAAAACCCATGCTTCTCCAAATCCGGTTCAAAACCCACGAAAAACCCACGATTTTCTCAATCGTATCCGAAACCCATGCGCACCGATACAAAACAGGGTTTCTAGGTTTCTTAAGGAGCTATTTGTACGAATATGTGAAACTTGTGTGGGCATACGTATGTATACTACCTGTAGATACCGCAAAATTTTAGGCAAGGTTTTTAGGTCACAAACTACACAAATCAGTTCACGCTGATAATGACTGATTCTTCTTGTGTGCCCAACTTTTTCGCCCACCACATGAATCTTTTTTTTTTCATTTTTTTAATCATTATCATTGTTATTCACGAGCTTTTTTTTGGGATTTCATACTATCGCGAGATTTAACTATGTGTTGACTGTTATATACATAAGCACGTTGCGAGAAAGCGAGGCTATGAGATGATCCCAACCTAACCATTGCCATATCTTCTGAAGTGAAGTTTGCGTCCCAACCTAGGCGTAGTCGAAATATTGACAAATGTCTACCGGACACGTTTTGCACTCAAAAACACCACGCAGATCAATATCTGCAATAGGATTGAAATCGAACATCGCAAAATCCATTGACGCATTCACGGTTTTGCTATTCGCCCTCTCAGTAAGAATTATTCGTCTAAGAGATCTTTGCGTTACAGAAAGAAATAGCTGATCCAGCCTCCTTACCACTGCTCATCCTCCGAACTAGTGCTTCTTCCTGTTTCCAGCGATAGCCAGCTGTTTGAAAAAATATGGAATTTTCATTTCATGAATTACAGCGGTTTCTCTTTTTCCTTTTGGAACTTTATGCATACACGTTTCTCGTCTAAAGGATTAGCTCGTAAAGGGTAAAAAAAAAACGGTGAATCCTAGCAATGTTGACTTGAAAATGATGGCCCCAGTTGCTCTAGACTTTTGTTCAAATAGCGCTCACAACCAGAGCCAATTCTTTCCCACTTGGACGATGTAGGGGCTCTCCTGTGCCCATATTTACGAACATTTCGGGATAAGTAGAGACCTATTCGTTTCTGTAATGTGGACGAATTCTACGACTCTCCGGGCACGGTCTACCGTGGATTGGGTAAAGTATGTACGTAGTGTAAGAGCCGTAAAACGTGAGACTTGGTTTGCTAAGCTATTTTCCCATTGTAATGCGCTCATAAATCCTAGCTTTGTTTGCAGGTTTTTGGTCTCCGGTCAATGATCCGGGCCGGGATGCATAATTGAGATTACCCAGGGTGACCGCCGGTGTTAAAGATGGGTAACTTCGCGTGGTCTCAACACATTCACCCCGGGTAAACTCAATGATACATGATGCAGTCAGTGGCAACACTAAGCTACTACCCCTCCGGATGCTCTGAGACTGATTCGGTGATTCTGATTGCATTAAAGTGGAAAAATCTTGAAAACAGTCAAAAATGCGAAGCATCATATACTCACTTTCTGTCTGAAAGCATAAATGGCGACAAGCTCGTCAATCTTGGGTAGTAAAGGTTTATTTCTGGCTCCATCCAGTGAATAGAGAGGCTATGTATAACTGGAAGTGGTAACGTACTGTTTAACCATTTCCCATGATTCCTATTATTTCACCAATTCCCGTCTTTCGTCTTATTTTCCCCTCGGAGACTACTGGTAACGACCTCTTTTCCAGATATTATGTCATCCGACATTCTCATCCGGCTTTCAACGTTGGAAACTCAGCTGGTGCACACAAATGAGAAGGTAATGGGCTTCCGAACATATGCTGGCTCTAATGACCCTCTAACTGCAGTGCGGCTGTTCTTCTTACTCATCCCTAGGATTTTATTTACTAAAGCAAATGCTTCAAATGAAAATTCATTTTATGCGCCTTAATTGCGCTGTTTTTAGGTGAAAATGCGTGAACACGTAATTGAGCAATTAGAGGAGGAAATTCAAGCGAAAGAGCAGCTCATCTACGAACAGGGCCATTTAATCCACATTTTGGAGAGCGAAAACAAATTTGACGAGGTGAGCTGGCATTTCTAGTGGAAGACGAGCAACCGTACAGTGTAGTAAACAATGGGGAACAGTTCACAAAGGAGAATGACTTCAAGAAATACGTGAAGAGAGAAAAATTGGTGACTAAGACGAGTCTGGATCAGCCGATCGGCACAGCAACTGCTTTGATGCGACAGGATCTGGGAACGTGCCTCTGGGAAATTTCCTGGAGATCGATTGTACGGCGCGGTTTAGCCGTTCATTGCCTGCAGGCCTTGCGCGCCCACGCTCATAAACGCCCATTGGAAATTTTGCGGTCTGGCGAGGATCGCATCCGGGAGATGCTAGCAACTTCCTGATTGACTTGCTTCTACAACTTTTTATACTAGTTAATTCTTACTGAGATATAGTCAGCCTCAAAAGCGAAGATACTTCAGTTTTTACGCCTATTTTGTACAATTCTCGTCTGCTTCTTAGAATACCGTACATTTTCTCGCGTTCTTCCTTTCTCTGACGTTTCTCCAAATGCCCTTCCCTGTAAAACGCATTTTTCTCAGGAATGGGTTATGCTTGGTCAAAGGGCGCGGCCTCCCCCCCCCACAACAGGGTGCATTCATCATTGAGATTACTCACGGTAAAGGTGGTAACACGTCCTAAACTTTCCAGTCGTTAACACAGGCGTGGACGCATTTGCCCTTGGTAATCTCAAATATGCATCCATGCCCAGAACTTCAGGATTCACCTGCCTTCTTAATCCCTATTCTTGCTGCAGCCTTATGATTTCCACTTCATTAGAGGTTATTGGGCCTTGCGTCATGTGTGCGACATTTTATAATAGATCAGTTGAAAGCAAGATTAAGGCATGCACTCAAGTTGCGCCTTTGCCTCCGACGCTTATCAGTTCGCATAAACTGATCTACCTACTATGGTTTTTGACTCCTTAAACTAAATTTGAATCATAAAAATTCTCTTTATCCTCTCTTTACTTCGAATAGTATGGCAATCCATTCCATGAAGAAAAAAAAATCATGGGTTCCTTGCTCGAATTTCCATGTATCACACTTTTTCTCACCATTAAAACCAAACAGCGCTGAAAACATGTCTCATATTTCGAATCGATGTTGCTGTTGAAATCTTTGAAGTCCCATGTTTCTGGAAATGTTTGCCTACCCTTTTCTGGATGCAACTGTTCACAGCATAACTCCTCTACTCAATCGATGCCTGTGTAAGTGTTCAACGAGTCCTGTTCTTGTCATCGCTTACGACACCCACGGAGTAATGTCCAGAAGTTTCCAAGAAATACCGCTGTTCTGGTTTTGTCGTAGTGACAGGCACTTTCAGACGTTGCTTGCACTTGCTCGTACACTTTTCGTTTTCTATTACTCCGGCTTTCCTTTCCATCTACTGTCTCCGTTTGTTCCTATTGTGGCAGTAAAAATCCTGACGAAAATTAATAATAATAATAATAATATGGGTATAGAATAAGCTTACATTAATATATAAAAGATTGTTTTTGAAAAATGGAGTGACATAGGAGACTGAAATAAGTTCAGTAGTTTAAGTTATTGTTAGTGACTTAGCTTAGTGGTTCAGCTTATTAAATGTATTCATTCCTTTGACTACTATGTGTAAATGTTTTGGACAGAATAAAAACCGGATAATTCGATAATTTTTTTCTTGATAATTTTGGTATCTGCTCAAGCAATTCGAACATTTGAAGAAGGGAAAGCGGTGCGGAAGCATATCTTAATTCGATTGCCATTGGTCGGAATAAGGTGGTCAGATTTGTGACAGAATTCAGGTATCATTTCTGGTGGTGTGAAAATAAACTATCCAATCAATCGCGATTTCCTTCAAATAGAATGCGAAGGCTTTATTGCAGCCTTTATTTTTTTTAATTTTGGAGCAGTTTTTGAGTCAGTTTTTTACACTACATCGGGCATGAGTTCACTGCAGTTCAACTGACCATTTCAACCCGCTATCCGCACTATATCTGGAACTTGCACACGATGCTAGGAGTTTTTCTCCTCTTCACACTTCTGATAGATAGGTAGGGTAGATTGTAACGAACAAGCCGATTCATACGTTTTATCAGATCAATATGATGATTTCTATTTCTTTTGATTTCTATGTTCTATGTTTTGCGCGTTCTTTTCTATAGCGCCGTTGTACTTTTTAATTTTTCACGTATGCCTTAAGCAGCGTAATAAATTAAATATCTATAAAAACTACTGAGAACATGGTGTTCGATGTAGAGTCATGCTGTACCGTATGACGGCAAGCGGGACATGTGTCGAACATCGATGATTCATGTTGCAGGTATTATTAGGTTGGTGAAAAAATAATGCGCGTTTTCATACCTTTGATTCCGAACCTCATAACTCCTTTCAAAATCGATCTTTTTCAAAGGGCTAAGAACTATTGTAATTCGCAAATCTTTTGCAATAAGATATGTATAGTATAGGTAGGTATATGATATATAAGATGATGTTTTCCGACTACCGCGCAATTCTGACAGGACCTTCTAGAATCGACGAACTTCCGAAGGGCAGTTTTGGTATCCTTTTAGCCTTCGGGAAAATTCTTCCGTAAGACGTCATCCAAGTTCTCGGGGAAGAGGTATTCCGTGAGCGAGTGGTTTGCTGATTATGGTGTATTAGTCGGAGCTTCTTAGCTCAGTTGCTGGAACCTGTGAAGAATCTGTTGTGCGGGGTCTGCCTGGACGGTACTATGTAGAAGTGAAGAATCCATTTTATTGAGCAACACTGGGGTCACACAGCGAAGTTTCTAATTTATCTCATTTACGTCTTAAAACCACTTCCCAGATTAGGAAGAATGAATGAGCTGCGGTGAGCAATTTTTTGCAGCAGGTCACCACAAATTCGCCGTGACCTTATTTTGGTGTTCCTTCGGTTTCTGGGAGTGTTTCGGTGCATGTTCCTAGTCCAACTGTTGAGCAAGGCGCCTCCTTCTGTCGAAGAGGATCTATACTTAATATATAACTACTAAGCGATCGACTGTTTGGTCGCAATTCTTTCACTACAAAGGCGCCAAGCAGACCTCTCAACGAGGATCAATGTGGTACTCGTTCAGTATGCTCAACATCAACTCGTCGAGCTTTTTCATGCTCCCGTTTTTACTGAAGGGAGGGATGGTCTGACAACAATCACCGGCAATGTTCTGCGAAACCAATATGTTGTTTTGGATGGGTGCTCTTCAATTATTGCCATGAGTTGGGGGTCGCAAACCCCCAGGAAGACCTATGCGACATTCCTTACTTTCGAAGCAAGGCACATCAAGCCGAAAAACTCGGGAGCAGCTCGGCGGAATGCATTCGCTCACACTCCCTTTGCCAAAACTATGGTGATATTCCGAGCGATTCCTGCTGCGATGCTGTCGAGTATCAGCTCGCTGAAGGGAGTTTTACAAAAAACTTGTTTTGGCGCCTTTCGTTCCACAACTAAAAATTCACCAAAAACATGAACTTTGCTCAAAATGCATGAGACATTTGAAAAGGTCATGAAATTTACTACAAAACCATGTGCAACTTCTTGCACCGATGATAAGAAACACTGGAAGTTTCCTGCACCGAAGATGAAACAGCGAAAAACGCGCATTATTTTTGCACCAACCTAATGCATTAGTTTATAGTGACTCAACATTTCCAGTTCATTTGATTTGGTCTTTGAAAGTTCATCAACTACGCCTATGTATTCATTGTGATGGTCAGTTGTTATTGCACTACAGCAAACAGAACCGCGCCGCGCCAACCTACGCGACGCGGCAGGCTACCTGGGTGCTATGACTGGGGGGGGGGGTGAGTTGCTGGGATTGCAGCATTTCCAAGGCTTACTACCATAAATGAGGGCAATCGTTCATAATCTTGTATGTATAGAAATATGTATAAAAATGGCAATCTCGGATTTTCTGCGATGCAGTAACGACCGACAAGCACTCTGTTTATCTCCTTTTGAATCAGTGCACTTTTGCTTTCTGAGCATGCATAGTCTGTTAACTCAGGGGGAGGGGGAGGGGTACCGAGAGCGTCAACCACGATTGCTGTCGGGTATTGTCGCAGCCACAGCACCCATCTAATCTCCCATGTGTTAGCTTGGGGAGTGCATCATCATTTGTCACTTAGCAAAATCTCCTACCAGACGCATCTTGCGGCATCCTCCCATCGACCGAACCAGTGACCAGCCATCTGACGCTGTGCTGCAACCCTAATTGCAAACAAACTCACAGATGCATTCCCCAAGCTAACAGACTACATGTATCTTAGCCGAAGCAGAGTTTGGTCAAGAATTGCATGAAAAGCAAAATAGGAATGAACTTGTTTTCTGCAAGTTTTTTTTTTCGTTGAGGAAGATACCTGCAAATGTTGAAGGCTCTAGAAAACAACTTTAAACGACAGCAAAACCTCTGACGAGATTTACACTGTGGTTGCAAAGGCAGGTCACCTTCACTCGAACGAAACTGGCGAAGAGTAATCAGTAATTGGATCAGTAAACAAAGGTCTAATGAGCACTTGGCGGCAAGCGGTGGATATTTTTTGAGCTTATCTTGAAGCGACGCCATCTCATTAGTGCTTAGTGCAATTCGATCATTCATATCGACAGCGTGGCCAATTTGTTCTCTTCGTGCCTGAGAACGCTCAAGTTTTCCCGCTACATTGTGAAACCCAGCCATATTCCAACTACTCTGTATAAACTTGACTTCTTAGATCAGTTTCCCGTGCCTGATAAGCATTTAACAAGCAGGAATGCGAAGAGGTCCTACTCATCTCGAATTTTCAATGTTTCAGCAGGCCATGCAAAGGGACGGTGGAGGCGGAGGTCAACGACAACGCGTTCCAAGTGACAAGGTTAGTGTTAATTTCCTACGGTCTATTTCGATTTCAAATTCCAAGTAAGTAAACAGGGTAAACTGCCGTTGGATAAGGCATGGCTACCGGATGAGAGTTGGATATTTTCATCAGGCCCATTATCGAGTGAAGCATTGGTTCGTTTCCCAAAAGAATTGGTGGGTACGTCCAAAAGAGGACAAGATTTTTTTTGCTTGAGCTACAAAACACTAGTGGCACACAAAAATCACTGTCATCCGCAAATCTACTCATTCATTCTTTCTTATGAGAAGTTTGGAATGAGAATTCCTTTTCAACTGCTGACTAAGTTCGTATAATCGGATTTTTTTTTTCGTGCTAACATTAGGCTCATTCACTGCTAGCGACAGCACCGCTCACTCTTTCCACAAAACGTCATCAAAAAATTTGTTCTCTACGCCTTCGTCGACTTTCACGAACACTTTTTTCTCCAGAACTTAGTAGGGTTCTTTTACATTTCGAAGAGATTACAAAAGGAAAAGTGATGGTGTCCTGTCTTTAGTGGATGAGCCTCGAACAGCTTCGCCACTCTTTGCGCAGTTGACAGTGATTTCCTGCGGACCTTCTCAGCTATTTCTTTCTGGTAATTTGCATGGACTGTCATTTTGGTTTGAACTTTCATTTTTGTGCCACTTTCGGTGGTGTCCGTAGGAACAAACTCTAGTTTTTGCCAACTTATTCGTTTGGTTTTGCGTTTCCTAGCCATGTCACTGCTTCTCAACGTATAGCCTCTGACCTGCACACTGCTCCTTTTCTAGCCATATGTAGCCCAGTGTTTAGTTTCGTACATGCCTTTATCTGAAAACGTG
This sequence comes from Ancylostoma caninum, assembly GCA_037903475.1. Classification (NCBI taxonomy): domain Eukaryota; kingdom Metazoa; phylum Nematoda; class Chromadorea; order Rhabditida; family Ancylostomatidae; genus Ancylostoma; species Ancylostoma caninum. The sequence goes on from JBAJFG010000186.1 coordinate 224,785, forward strand.
GATATTTGCTGCACTGCACTGTAAATAGATTGTTTCAAGATTACTGTCAGGGCCTTATGAACCTACCGCTAGTTAACAATCTTCCAGGAACTGCTATGAAATGCACACTTCCCCATGAAGTACGTGAATAATGAGGCCAACCCTGCAGGAGAAGTACCTGAAATGAAGAACTTATGTAAACTAAAAAAGTCAATGCTCATGAGATTGTGTATGTCCATCGAGAAGAACTCGAGGAAGACCTGAAGTCTTCCTCGCATATATTCGTTATATATTCTTTGCAAGGCACATAAGTTTTGGTCATTGCAGAAAACGCTTCTGGTAATCCCACAGATCTCCCCAAATTCCAATTTTCAAGGCAAACTCTAGAGTCTGGACTTCACAATAGTCCTCTGGAATTTCTGAGAAAAAGCATTTTGCCCATATTTTTCGTGTGGTACATAAGTTTTGGTCGTCCGTTCGAACACTTTTAGTACTCCTTAGGTTCTTATGGCACTGAAGGCTTCAAGTCAATCCGTGGAGTTTCGCCTGCGCAGGGATCCTTCGAATTCAACGGAGTTCATAGAATATCTGTACCAATCGGAATTGTTGGACTAAAGCCGCTTCGCTGCTCGAAGCGTGATCAGCCTCTCTGCAAGCTTTTTTTAAACTCTAGTCTAAAAAGGGTGTGGGTCATGATGAGGCAAAAGTGGTGGGCAATGTGTCTGCGATTGGTTCATTGGAACCCTTGCCTCGCCCTTCAGGACCTACTCGCACTCATTCCCGCGCGACTTCACCATAGTTGCCCATGCATATTTGAATGTGAATGGAGGCAAATCGATGTCGGAGGGCGGGAAAACGCCGCCCCATTTCGCCTCATCATGACCCACACCCGTCTAAAAAGGCTCGCGGGGAGGCTGCTCGGGCTAATTCCACTTCTATACTAAATAATTCAATTACAAAGAACTCAATGAGTCGATCACTTGACAGAGTCTACACCCCTAGCTCGCCTCATGAACGTAATGCCTTCATTAGAAGACACAAATACAATTTTTCCGAGGCAAGGCCTCGGACTTCGGTACTTTCATTTTCGGGCCTTTTACGAAGCCAAGCTTGCCCCCGGGAGGACCTATGCTGGGGTGTGTTGCAGACGCAAGTAAACGACGTCCATATCAAAACAAATCAGACAGAAAAGAGCATTGAATTCGGCTACTCACAAGCGGCTATGCACACGTCTTATGAAACATCCACAATTTTTCGCAACCAAAAAATAACGCAGCCAATAATTAGCCTTTCGATACCACGTTTCCTGTGTACCATTGCCTTATGAGACGATATCCACAACGCTGAGTTGTACGATAGCCATAACACTGGCTTGCACGAGGGTCTTTCAGAGCTTTTTCAATGATTTCACATAAATTAAAGCGGTTGGCTGCTGTTTGAAGATACAGAATTATATCCAACAATGGAATTCAGGACTCTGTCACCAGCGAAAGTGAGATTACAATCATCGACCGCTTCGCTTCGTCGAGTTCTCCTTGTCACTCCAACTCCAACTACAGCGAGCACTGTGACCGATTGCGGGAACATCTAGAGCAGGTGATGCCAAACGGTGTCTTCTAGAGATTCTTTGTGATCCGGAGAAAATATATATAAATACTGTTATGTTCCATAATTCGAAGACATTTCAGGCATTGATAGAACGCGAAAAACTGGAACTCCAAAATGAACAGTTGCTGAAGCAATGGGAAGAAGCGCTGGAGTATGTGACAACGGTAGAACCTCAACGTATTTCTGTTGATTAGTGAAAGAGTGACTGCTCAGAATTATTTTTTGTGTCACTGCGGGTGAGGTTTAAGCGGGAAATGAAGTGCTATTGTCAGGTTAATCTAATCGCCCATCCAAAATTCTCATCGTCTTCTCAAAAGATTGTTATTTCAGGTGCAAAAACAGCTGCAAGAAGAGATCCGAAGAAACACAGAATTAAAGAACGCCCAAATGGAAGCCGAAAAAAGCCGGCACGATACGATCACCATTTCACGGAGTGCCTTAAATTTCATAGTATTGTTCGCTGTTTTTATTGCATTCTACCTGTACCGAATCTAGGGACTGTTCCGCCGTTTACCAGCCATCCAAGTGCCTATGTACATATTTATGTGCGCACCTCCTGAGGTTGGGAGGTGCATGAACATGGGTCGAGTCCCTGAGCGTGAGACATCCTGTCGCGACGAGCTTGTGACCACGAACAAAGGGAGGTTCCTGATCTCGACTGACTGATGACTGTTGGCACAAAAGGAAGCGGCAGACTGCCGTAGGGTAGAGTTTAGTTGCGTGGACCCTAAATGTGAAACTTTTGAGCCGCACAGCTTCTATGTCAAGTTAGCCACGGCTAACCGTCATCAGGAGCCCTCGCCGCCTTGTAAAACACGCTTGATAAACCTTTAGGTGCAAATGGATGACCTCATGATTTCTTCTGCACTTTAAAGGAGAGGTTGCGATATTTTGTCGGGTTCATTTAGCCTAATAAATAGCAAGCACAAATCAAAGGGGTATTTGCACTCTCACAGTTGCCTTACCAGAAGACAAGGACTTTCTTCATCTCTTTGTCATTGATCACTTCTATTTGTACAGGCCTTTCACAATAAATATCTACTAAATGTTTGTTTAGAAAACGAGAAGTTGTGACTGACACAGCATGAGCTCTGCAAAATTAGAGAGAATAACTGTTATCTCATGTTTTGTTGGTATTCCGTGTCGACAAAAAACTCATAAAATCCATGAAAAATAAGATAAGTAAAACGTAGAGAGTTATCAACAAAAAATTCATGATAAAACACAAATTTCCGTCGTATAATGCTATCATATGATTTAATCTAATTACTAAAGCGAAACTAAACAACACCCTTGCTAATTCATTTTTCACGCGCGAAAATATCTGTGATTGATTGAAGGCAGCACCCACAATAATCTTCATGTGGAAAATTTTGAATGTTTTGGAGTCTGAGTAATTAAGTAATAGTCCCAGTAATTCCATGCAAGTTGCACCACCAAAGACAAAGAATACCAGGATATAACAAGTTAGACTTGATATCCAGCTACCTGCGGATGAGATGTGGCGCGATACGAATCAGCTGTTTCCTGTTACACTCAGTCAATTTTCCAAAGATAACGTTTGCTTTCCATGATCATTTCGAAAAGTTTTGCATTCTGATGATCTGTTTCCCCCACTTACTCTCTTTCTATTGTCATTATACAGTGCGATAGCTTATTTTTCCCAGAACTTCCAAATTTTTGAATATTGTCTGGATTTCAGTTTGTTAGCGCTTTACACCAAATCATAGCTTTTGCTTCTCTCCTTTAGGTATGTCTCTGTGGTGAGGATTCCATTTCCCCTTCCTCTGTGTATTTTCTGCTTCAGAAAAGCTGAAAAATTGGTCGATTATCTAGCTGCGTGCCAAGAAACACCAAGAAATTCGTTGACAATAAGGCAGGCAGGATAAAGGTTATCGACTTCCTCGTCCTACTCCACCAGATCTTGGTATCCGAAAACCATTTTAACGTGAGCTCTGACAAAACTGATCACATTATCCACGTTTCTCATAGTCAAAAAGCCAAAATCGCTCTAGAAGCTGAGTGACAATTCTTTTCGTGGGTGCTGCCTTTGATATGGTAATGTTGCCTAGTCACACCACCAACGAGAAGACATCTCAAATGTCCTCCCAATCAATACATCAAGAATACGAATCATACCTTCGTTAAGCGTTATTTATAGTGCGTCGGAGTCCGATTCGCATCGGATGTGGGCTGCGACGGTCGGATAGGAAATCGGAACGACGCGTCGTGGCTTTGTTTATAGTCCGCAAGCACACGATTTCGGATCAGCTGTTTCCATCCATGAATTTAGCATGTTTTCTTTGCAAATCAAGCTGTATTTATCGGTTTCTGACTTTTTTCTTTGGTTTTTGGAGTTCTCAGCTTTTGCAAATTCCCTCCAACCTCAAGAATTTTATTGTAATCTTCCACATAAATAACATCATATGCTAAACACCACACATTTTAGTTTTGACTGCTCGCTGAGCCTCACTTTACAGTAAATTAAACATAAACACAACATGTTAGCATCCTACTTGGAGAGCAAATGATAGTTAGTGACACGAAAGAAAAAACAAAAGAAAATAACGACAACGGGGTGAAAACAGCTGAGAAAATTCGCCCCACGAGGTCCTATCGAATGATGCATCGGAGTCCGACGACGATTCGGAGGCAAATCGTTCCGATGGAGTAAAAACAGGCGTCGTCGTCGGACTCCGATGCGTCGGATTCCGACGAGGATCGATACGTACCTTTTGTTATCCGACGGGATCGGATTCCGACGCACTATAAATAACGCTTTACACTCTGGTGTAGATACCATTTTGAACTATTGATACCAAACGTCGAGGCTGATACAAGGTTTATTTTGTGCGGGATATGAGCGATATTAAGCGATAGTAGGATGTACGTCATTGGACATGATAACTTATGTGCAATAGTATTTACATTCACATGAGTTTTTCATTGAGTTTTCAAGGCTAGTGAATAAATTGGAAAAAAATGGATTAGATATACATGTTAATACTTTGTGTGGTGCAAGAACATTAATAAGGATTATGTGCGGCACAAAAATGAGATCAGCTGGTAAGGCGCAAGCAACCAGAGGTATAAATGGCTAAGCGAACTACATATATGCTGAGTGTGCTAGGAGGTAATTAAGTACAACTACCGAGGCCATGCAGTGAATACCTATCTGATGAATCATATGAAATGGCTAAAAATTCCTAAGAGGCATTATCAACAGGTACAAAAATATCATGACGAGGACATGTGTACAACGATAATGTCGGAGTGTGAGTGTCAAGGTGATGTTGGATACATTCACGAAAAGAGAGATCATAAAGGAGGTGTGTTATGACGATGTATTAAGGATGATGGGTTTAGAGGAAGTGTAACAGAGGAATGTCTACGTAGATTTTCACCTGCCTGCCTTCATGACACCACCTTGATCTATCCTTAGGCTAAGAATGAGCGTAGCTGAACCGCTTCTAAGAGAATGTGATGTAATAGTTAGGTGCTCTAATTTTGAAACGTGAAGCAGAGACTTTATCCTATCGCGGAGGGTGGCGCTAGTAAGAGGAATGTCCGTGGAGGATGACTGGAAAAGAAATTTATTACCTTGTATAGACCCCGACTATTTATTCAGAAGCGCCTGCTTTACCTTATACAGTTGAAAAGAAGCGCACGTCCTCGCGTTGTACTGATCCGTTCTGGATCGCGTGATCTGTACATTCTAGATTCTGTGGCCTATGCATTTGAGATCTTGGAGTTGGAGGTTGCACGCCTCACTGATTCTGAGGAAAGCCTTGAACTGCAATAGCGCGAGTGTTGCCGCCTGGATCACCTTAGGGTCGGTCGAAGATGAGTTCTGCAGTATTTATTTGCGCATAGCAGCAGTATCGATCTTGAAGCGATGTTGAATAGGAGGAGTAGTCCTTTTCTCCACTTGCAAGATGGAGGCCTGAACTCGTTGCCTATACCCGTTAAAGGGCCCCGTTAAAAGTAGTTAAGAGCTGCGACAATTATTGTGTGGGCTCTCTGCCTGGCACATTTAGCTATGTAGAGCCTTCGGAGTAGGTGAAGAGGCCATGGCCGGAGCGACTCTTCATGCATGAAATTTTGCCGCTTCTCCTTTATACATGGCTATTCTGAAAACTGCTCTATCGGCCTCTAGCGATCTTGATATAACGTCTCCAATCTGTGCTAAGTCAAGGGATCGAGCAGCTATAGTCAAGGTCGCTTCTTTTTGGAATCTTGGAGCTGAAAGAAAAACCTGTGTTGAAATTTATTTCAATCCATTTATCAATCCTAGTAATCTTGACGCCCGCCAATGGGTGGGAGCGGATTAACCGCTCACCAGGCGTAGAAAAACCTGGATAACTCAGCGCCAGCGCCCCTTTGGTCCCTATGGGAAGAATATGTCATCTCTAACGAAATTAGCCCAGTTAGCTCCTCCCGTTTTTCAAGTAGGGGAAGCAGGGCTGAGAAGTCGAAAGCGGGTAACACAAAATCCCAAAACGCTTCAGCATGGAAGGCCCATCTGATGGTTTTTCCTAGAAGTAAAACAGGTGGAACTAATCAAAGAAGGCCGTGCTTCCATGCTGAGATGTGTTCAAACGCGTCGCTTCCTGAGGTGTCTGGGCAGTGGTTACTGAAAAAGAAGCATCGGATTTGGTGTTTCGGTCATTTGTAAACATGTCTAGGCTGGGTTTTCCCCATCTCTTCGTGAACAATTCAAATACATTATCCTTGATTTTCCAGTCGTCAAAATCTACAAGCCTGCTGGCATCATCTGCCTCAACGACGGATCCAAAGGGAACAAATGTAAACATTTTGGATATCTCATGCGCGTTGAGCTAGTTGATGAAATTTCATGTTCAGACTTCCTTTTTTGCAGATGATAGCTGCTGCTTGGTTATCGGTGTTTACTGAGACACCTGACTGTACGTGATCAGCGAAAGTCTCGAATCCGAATTTAATCGCTAACATTTCTCTTGCTATACTAGATTGGTCGACTAGGTTTGATGGGAGTTCTCTGAAGGTTCTGGCTAACGAACTGTCTTTTTCATCGAGGAGAACGGCTTCGGCTGAATGTGCATCTACTTTGATAACTTCATTCCAATTTTCAGATTCTTCGGGAGGAAAAAGGGATTTCCGAAGATTCAGGCGGAGTCGATTTCTTCAGTAGTTCAACTCACCTAGCTCTTCCTTCGTAACGCTCCATTTGTGGTGTGGGGGCCAGTTTTATGATTGAGCGACGGCGATCTCTCTGGAGACTGCTCTGGTCATGCGAGTATCTGAATCACTTATGAGAAGGTTCATAGAGGCAACAGTGCCTGACCGTCGTAAACGGTCAGGAAGAGATGGTTTGTGAAAATGCCGAGAATTTTCGGGTTTCTGTATTGCTTTCGATAGTCTCTCTGGAGGAAGGGAGAACGGCCATGCTATGCAAGTCAATAGAGAAACCCAACCATGTAGCAGTTCGGGAGGGTGTCCACATGCATTTCTCGTTGGCGAAATATGTACATCAAGCCGCTGTGGGGTCTCTTTTAATGAAGGAGGATGTTCGAGAGCGACTTCGTCTGCATTACTCGAATACTATACCGTCATCTACGTAAATTGCTATCTCCAGTCCAGAAATTCTCCATTCTCTTATGAATGGCCTCAAAATTTTCATGAAGATATACGGAGCCGAAGAAAGGCCAAATGGAGGAACAATGAATTGATAGTATGTATCTTGCCATTCAAAACGTAGGTATCTTATGTGCTCTGGACAAATGTGTACGTGACGATGATAGCCAGCCTTGAGGTCAAAGGTTGTCCTGAACCTTGATGTGGTCGAACATGCAAAATTTTGCTGAGATCGTCAATTTTGAACTCTGGCACATCCACAAATTTGTTTAAGTGAGAGAGATCTAGTACAAGTCGTAATTTCTTACCAGTTGCCACGGAGAGGATGAACATGAAGAGAGCTGAGTTGTGAATTGTAGCGTAGAGAAATTGAAACAATTTCAAATGGAAAGCGCTGCAGAGCTCAATGGAAAGGAGGACCCATCGATCAATAAGGAAGGTTCTAAAAAGCGAGTTAATGAGGATGCAGAAAAAACCAAGCTAAATTACACGAATGCGAATAGCTGCTTAAAGAACTTATCTAATAAAAAGTTCTTGTTTTGTAGTTAAACTTCTTGAACTATTAAAGGATTTATCAATCAATAAAATTTACGAAAATGCGTAAACATGACACCAGACCACTGGTCCAGTTGTTCGCCACTTGTGACGGGGGAAATTTCCTCGTAATTATGGATTTGTAGTCTACCCAACCACGGATCTCCCTCATACGAGGGATCCCAGCCGGTTAGTCGCGAGGCTACGTGGCGCGTCCCCAGGTGGCGGATAGGGGGCTAATCGCGGACCAAACGCGACCTTGTGCCCGCCCTGAGACGCGGGTGGATTCAGGGGATGGACTCCCTGTTTCTGCAGTGTCGGAACGATCTATACCTTCTGCCAGCACGTGGGCATGTTCATGCATGCGTGCATGGGTGTGACTGCGTGTCTGCAGATTGTATCCTGCACATCTATCCGACCAAAAGCCCTGCATTCAAGTGACTGGGAGTACAAGGGAGGCGGTTCGGAGTCGCCTCCAACAAATAAGCTCCATCGTCCACTCCCGGGAAGCCCGGCTAACTTCCCGGTGAAATCACACTCCAGCCTCCCACCGGGGAATCGAGCCCAGCAAGCTATCTCCTGTGGGCTTAAAATTCTTCAAGCTCGACACAGCAATAATAGAGAGTGTTCCCCTGATCTCGGAAGAGTCACTGGTACGGCAGCGCCAGTGAGGACGAGGTCCGAGGGGTTAACGATGCTCTCCGTGTCCCTCGAACGGACAGAATCCACTGGACAACTCTGGCTCGCGAGAGGGACAAATGGAAGGATTGCTGGCGCCCGCTCGGTATACCCGAAGATCAACGGGAGTCAAGGTGATCAAGGTGATCAAGTCTACCCAATGTGTGGTTCCCTCAGGGTAACATGTGGAACCAGTACAGCCAGTAGAAAAGCTTGAAAAAACCTAAAAAGTGAAAGATTTGAGACATTCGGATCGTTTCGCCTGTTTCTAGACGATCCGTTTCTGACCATTCCTCCTTAAGGCTCCTCAGTATATCCTCAGAGAGGAGGACCGGTCAAAGAAGAGGTAATAAAAGATGAACAAAAGTTAAGGAAAACTATAAACACATAAAATCCTAAAAAATAGTGAAAGGAATCATAAAATCTCACTTTGGATATTCAGGTTCGCAGCCAATTGGTTTGTTGTCGTTAAGCTTGAGAGTCTGGCGTCAGCCGCACGATCAGTCTGGCGCTAAATGAACTAAAACGGAAACACTGCCGGAGACCGAAGCAACACTAGATGAAGGTCATAGCGAGTTTCCGGTGATCTGCTGCAGAAATCGTCCACTGCAGTTCATGGAATCTTTCTCACATAAGAGCTACTTCTAACATGTAAGGAAATAAACCGGAAACTTTACTGTGAGCCCGGCGTTACTCATTAGAATGGATCTTATACTCTTGTGCAGTATCGTCCAACTACAACTCGCACATTAGACACTCTGCAAGCTGTGGCAATTGGGCTAGGAGGCTCTGCATCACACATCATAAGTTTTTTTTTTCTCACCGACTGTCACTTCTTCGAGTTTTTAGACAACTCAGTCTGGGGAGAAATCGGTTGAAGACTATACATAGTGGTATCAAAGGCTATAGTGCCTTCCGGAGGTTCGTCTATCCTGGAAGGTGCAATTCGAAATGATCCGAGGACAGCTTACAATATCTGATATTCTTCGAAAAATCTGATTTTGAAGTGACTTTTGGGATTTGGAAATAAAGACATTATTTTTACAACAAACTAACGATACCCGCACTAACTTTCTTAAAAATGAATGTTCAGAATGCGGATTTGCGTTCCTTTCGTTCCAGGACTGTAACTCGCCGCAATGAAATGATCAAAGCAGGTGTCAATAACAGCAGTGGGATGAGCTACCACATCTAACAAAATCATCAACGAATCTCAGATATGAACATTTGATTTTGAACATTTTTCACTCTGCCTCGCTTTGGCGCACATCGCGCGCGATAAAGTGCGCCGCGAACTTCACTACGTCTTTAAAATCGGCTGAAATAGGAAACTCTCCCAATTTTTCGCCTGAAACCGCCATAGTCTATAAGTAATGTTGATACGTGTTCGGTCAGTGTTTGCCGCCTTCTGAGAATGTGAAGTCAATAGCTCTCATTGCATAATGTCAGCATCTCATGCAGTTGTTTTCTTCGCATGGTCTGAAACTGCTGCGGTTGTGACAGTGACTGATATCAGAGGAGAAGTAAAGACGAGAAGTCCGAGTGAAATGGAACGGTAGATCATAGCGAGGCAAGGTGATGAGTTTTGTCGCTAGTGACTAATAGATTTCCAACCTCCTAGTCAACTGAAGGAATTTAGATCCTGTTTTTAGGTTCAATGCTTTCTCGTGAAAGCGTAGTGAACAGTGCTACGATCGACGATGAAATCACTGAGACGTTTCTCGCAGTCGGAGAGAGCAGTATGCCTGAAGAAGTGAGCGATCGTTCATCTCAAAAAGATCTCTCAATAGTAGTGAAGAAAGGACTTGAAGCAATCTTGACGCAACTTAGAGAATTACGATCAAGCACGGCCAGCTGGAATTTTGAGATGCAAGCCCTCAGATGGCTTCGCACAATTGACGGCCGCTTGCATGAAATGGATGAAATACAGTAACGTCTAATTTTTAGGATTCCACCACCTCGGAAATGCAGAGAGCTTTCCTTTTCCTGATTCTGATCTGTTTCATTTTTATCCAGCATAGTAATACTGTATCTGTTGCGTCTGCATGTGTGAACGCTTGCCATGGTCCTGCATCACTTGAAGATCAAAGGTTTAAGCAAATCAGAGGGTTAGCTACAGCTCGAAACACGCGAATGTCCGAGAATATTAATGTTCTGAGGCAGTGATATCCGACAACAACTCCAGAAAATGGAAAATTTTCCAGGCCCAATCAATCATGATATTAGGTCGGAAGAGCATGCCGAGTCATTGTTAACATTATCATGCAGCAGCATGACAAAATTTGCACTAGCGCTCGGAAAAAACTTATACAAAGATGAAACTACCGAGCTTACCCTGCCTGTGCATCGGAGAAGATTGACTTCAGGCAAAGTATGGTTCGTCCGAGAGGTGCAGAATTTACTGAACTTAAAAATCAATAGTGTTAATTTTTTTCATTCATTCAGTGTGTGAACAAGTACTTCCAAGTGCCATTTGAACCATGTGATGCAGTCTGGCGAACGGTAAGGAACAGTTTGAACGGGAGAGCCCGTAAAGTGGGGTTCACAGTTAGATGCGATCCACACAAATCTCCGGGGCGTTCTTCGGCAGCGAGTGACGACAATTTGAAATTCTCCAACAGGACCGGTTCAGATTAGCTGGCTGTTTTCTCGGTATTAAAGTTTGTTATTGAATTACCAATCGTTAATAATGTCTTAAGCCCGGGACATTTCTTTAGATGCACCTTCGATGCAGTTAAGACCTGTTAAGGACTTATGATGGCTCAAGATGATTTCATATCTCACATTGAGAGTGTGTAGGCCTAGTAATGACAAGAAATAAGTCTTCAAATTTCATGTCTGTCTCATGTAGCTCGCATGCTGAGATGAGTAAAACAAGTGTCACTTACTACTTTTACTCATGTATTTTACTCGTCTCAGAGCACTCTATTGAGTAAAAAATAAAAGGGTTTTCAACTCAATAGAGTGCTCTGCAGAAGTGTGTTTGGACGCGTGTCGAACCCATGCCTCAAACCGTATAAATAATACCACCCTTTCCACTGCACCATACCGATGATACGTAGGTGTGTCAGGCCTTCCACAGCTTGGTATTGTAAAAAGTGACGAAAAATGATATCTGCCAGAAGTGGCAGAGGGCATAGCAAGTCCATGTTTTGCTGGTTTTCGCAGGTCGCAGTTGTCTTAGCACTCTTGTAATACAGCCACGGATCGTTTTTGAAATCCAGTGAAATTTTCGACAAAAATAGCGCACTCCTAGTTAAAAGATGATTGGTGCTGTAATTCGGATACCTATATTTTTTTGAGAGATCACATCGCATATTGGCGCAGTTCACTTTAGGAGCTCAGCAACTGATTTCAAAAATGAACTTCATCTGTCTCCGTTTTGGAGATTTTCCTTAAAGGTAGCACCAGCCAAAATCCTCGACTGCGAGCAGGGGTGCGAGAGGTGAAATACAGACTCAGTACATCATAAATGTGAAACGAACGCAGACAATGACGGCTTTCCTGCAGAGAAATTGGAACTGTCGTCGCCAACACGACTGGCCGAGTTCGCGAGCTGAGGAGTGCTCCGATGTCCAGTGTACGCGTCTCGCCAGGAAACCCTGTGAATTGGACGCATTTCATACTACCTTTGCGCCAAACCATGCACCGCAATGGCTTCAGCAGGCGCGTCGAGCCGAGGAAAACTCGTACCAGCGCGAACACGGCCAGGCATGCTCGCGACAACATTTCAATTTTCTCTCCAGGTAAGCCATCATTATTTGTGTTGGTTGCACATTTATGATATGCGGATCGAGGATTTCGGCTGATGCTGCCTTTAAAAAAATGGGGGATCCCATTTTTATAGCTGGAATAACACCGAAAGTGGAACACAGCTGACGCAATATCTTTATGCACATAAAGTAGGCGAAGAAGTGCTTTAGGGTTACGAATGTCTCCCACTCAAGTTCGCTGAATCCCTTGGAATAGCTGAAGTTATTGGGCAACCTCACAAAAATTCTGGAATTCTAAAGTTGTCTGGAGTCTCGAAAGTTGGTGTGAGCGTTGAAGTAGAAATTTTATGACGACTCTTCACGAAAATTGTGGAAAGAACTTCGATTTTGGCTGGTTTTGCTGTTGTCGTGCAGTAGGCCGTGAGTTTTATCACGCGCGACGTGCGGTGAAGCGGGGGCAGAAGAGAAAATCCCCTAATTTCACCGTTAAAAATAGAAGGTCACGCTGTACTCGTTATTTGGTTGGACAATATTTATTTGCAATTTGGTGGAGTCATAGGAGTATCAAAAAGTTTCCGGCCCAGACTACTTCCAAAAAGTCCACAGCGGTGAAATTTTCTTGTAGTAAAGTATAGGTCTCTCGAACACTGACACACTTTTCTTAGCTCAGTTCCCGTATTTTAAATCGTTCAAATAGCTCTTTTTATCACATGAGGCAGAGTATCCTCCAGCAGCCGACTTCAGCTCATTTTCGAACCTGAATCTCGTAGCTCGAGGATGCTGTTCCACATTTCAAGGCAGGTAATAGTTGCTGGATAGCAGGCCCGGACTATGGGATGTGTGATTCAATTATTCAAGGCCGCATTCTCGTGTGGCAGCTACCGCCTCTTGATCTCCGGACTCTGTCGAGAAGCATGTGAAACCCACCTTGGTTAGGCTAGAAAAAACCTCCATTATTTTTGAATGAGTCTTCTTGAGAATTGGAAACTTGGCGCAGTGGCTTCAAAGATTTCAAGCCACACGATCGCATTTGAAGTTTTCTGAAAAAGGTATGGAACAGGTAGAGGCCGGAAACGTTTCGATACCCCTATATGGCTCTACAATGAAAAGTACCCAAGTCCGCGTTCTGAATGTTCATTTTTGAAGAAGTTCGTGCGGGTATTGTAAAAAAAAAACAGACTCAGACATTCAAGCAGCTCTGGTCTCGGCCAATATCGGCTCTTCTCGCATGTCATTTCTTGGAGAGCTGCAGAGATGGCTTTACTTGATCAGGAGCGCTAATCAGCGCGCCCTATTACTGCCAATATCGTCGCCCTATTAGTGCTGAAATTTGCAGCACTTTAGCAGGATTGTCCTGATAGTGTGGCCCCTGAGGTGCTGCTAATTTTGGCCTTCTAGCCCTGGTGTAATGAAAATGTGATCAACTGCACAAATTGCACAACTGGTTTCAGAAAATGTCACAACAGCTCATGATGACGCGTTTTTCATCCTGTGTATTTGATTGCACTTCTTAGAAACAGACGGATCCTCAAGCTGCATAACCCCCAAGGGGCCTCAAATAGAGGTGCGCAAAGAGGATCTCCCAAGTGAGGACGCCGAGTGGATCATTCGATACATCCTCCACGGTGTACACAATTCTTTTCGAAGTGGTTATCGTCCATTGTTCCAAGTTAAGTGAAGTCAACAGCAAAGCTCCAGCAGAGGGGCGACTCTGCTCCGTACATTGCTGCTACGCATCGTCAAATCGTTGTAAACACTGTCTCGCCTGGAGGGCTCGAGACCGCTAGCTGCTGGTCCCGCCGCGAAATCCCGAATGCACCCGACTTCCATTACGTCTATGCACCTATGACGAAACATCGGCCGAATGCCCCGTCAGCTTCGCATCCTCGCGAGGGACAGTCTATAACTGAGTCTCACGGCGAGCGCATGCGATCACGTGCTAGTCCCCTTCGTCTGCGCTCTAGAAAATTTTGTTGCACTACCATGATTTATATAAGAGGATTATATTTTTATTCTCAAACTCACGCGAAGTTTATGACTTTAAAAATAAGCTCAGAGATAGCCGATCGCCCAAAGATGTCAAGATTGACGAAAACAATGCATAAACTTCTTGTTATTACATTAGATGCTTAGAAAACAAGGCACAAATTACATATAAGACTTCAGCAAGTGCCGAAAGTTCACTCGAAGCCTAGATCAGCGAGTATGCAAGAATTAAGTTTTAAGTCTAAAAAGCGAAAAACAGTCACAACATGGAATGGCTTCGAGTGAGATTTTGACACCTAACGGAAACATAAATTTCAAATTTAAGGCATATACATGGAAAAACAGTTACATGGTGCTGGAAATTCCACGTGAACCTTCAAGCGTTTTTTGTTAAATACACAGAAGTAATACACCGTGTACTGAAAAAACTTCACGTGAAAGTTCCAACACTTACATAACTAGGCATTGTATTATACATGACAGAATAAACATAACGGCTTCAGTCAAATGAAATAAGATGAATAAAAACTCATAGAAAACACATAATATACAGGAGAATAAAATGGCAACGTGGAGACAAGGAATAGATTAGGTGAGCGACAAGAATTGAGTGGGACTTAGTAGTACTAAAGCGAGGCAGGCGAGTAGTTAGAGTCACGAAAGACGTGGTACAGGCAATATAGGGGAACATATCGAAAAAACGTTCAATGAGCCCAGAGTTATGTCGGTGAGCTAGGTTGTCAGCGAAGGCACGTAAATGAGCTAATTTTAGATAAGAAAATCTCAGAATCGGGTACAGTGAGCGAAATAATTTCCAAAACATGAAGGCGCGATTAAAATCAATATTAGTGTAGATCATTAGGAATAGAGTTTTTCTGGTGGAAAATCAAAAAATGGTAGCGGAGGTTGCGGCTAAGTGAGGCGAGATTCCGGAGAGCAATTGCAGTTAGGGTAGAGAGCACAAAACGGAGACGTATTCAAAGTAGGAATAATCGGAAAAATTATCGATGAGTTCCGTCGAATCGGTAACATTTTACTCCAGCAATCGAAAATGAGTTTGTGCTCAGTGAGGTGAAGAATAACGGAAGGAACCAATTTTGATGAGGCTGGAGATGTCAGCTGCTTTGGTTAGAATCACGAGACGAGATCGGCAAAATTTTTGGAGGTTGAGCATCGATTTAAGAAGAAGCTAGGTGGTCAGGCATTCAAAATGGTTAGAAAAGTTCAAAAACAGGTTCATATTCAAGAAATCTATCCACATTTTGGACATGATAGGAGCGTCGCAATCGAGAATAATGAAGAGAATGCGGCGTTGGTGCAAACGGCAACCATGTGTGTCACTAAATTTTTCATCTCCCATGCAAAAAACGAAAGTAGCGGAAACAGCAAAAAACCGTGTTGCAGTAACGAGTGGGATTCATACTACAGCAAAAACACTAGATATCAAGAAAATGTAGCAAAGAAGACACATATTGAAGCAGCCGTCGAATTCAAATGAAACGTACGTCTTCGACTCATGCTAAGCGGATTGAAGATCTAGTCGAAGTGTCCGCAGCGGGAAGTTGGTCCATTTGCTCGTTGATCCCGTCGACCATTACTTGATTAGACGTGTCCGGGATGAGGTGCCGTCGTTTCTGAAAACTTATTAGTCTGGTTGATTTCCTTCCCTTTCTTATAACAGAGAACTCCCTGGCTTCGGGAGCCGACGAGCGTTTTTTTATCACGTGTTGCCGAACATTCGCCCTGCAAGGTGGAATGAATGGTACTCAAAAACCCGGAGAAACGACGACAAAACGAGATGACAAAAGTGAAAACAAGGATAACGGTGAACCAATAAACAAGAAAAAAACAAGATTATGACATCCAAGTTGACCGCTGCCAAGATACTGTTTCCAGGACTGTTCTTCTCCTTGGTAGGTAGACTCGCGAGTCGCAGGTAAATGGGCCAAGCTTCGGAGCTAAAACCAGACCTGTAGGCATGGCTCCGTTCTACAAGAACTGATCAGGGCTTTCTATGTCTCCTCAATACTGAGGAAAATACGAGTTCGGCCTGATCGGATTCCATTCCAGGAACGATAAAAACCAAACTAATTGTGAGATGGGATCTCAAAGCGCGCATAATCATGCACCAACCCAGTGGAGTTCTTTACATAGACTCGGACCGTGAGAGCTCTCGCCGCCATCGCGGGCTGCAGATGCTCACACAATCATCGCAGACCGCTCGCACGGCTCGAGTACGTGAGTATGGACCTTGACAAACTTTTCCGTGACCCGTCCAGAATAACCTCTAGCTGCGGACGGATTTAGACATTGTGGATGTCGTTCCTAGGTCTTCTGTCCGTTTCAGGTTAACTATAACCCAATCGGAGAAGTTCTACACGAGACCCAAGGCGCGTTACAATTATTAATGGAGATCGCATAATTGCAGGAAACATTCTCTGTCTCCACAAAATGACTGGCTTGCTGGGAAGTTGCTGGAAGCATTGAATACAAAAGCAAATTTAGCGATATTCGTATCTCAACAGATTTCCGAAGATGAAGCGGCGCAAGTGCACATCTCCAACGAGAAGAAAGAATGTCGTGTACACATATATAACACAAAAAGTGCAAAAATCCAAAAAGGATTTAGCACATTCGCGAGAAAGACCTCAACTGGTTGATACGCGCGGTGCGACGCGCGGAACCGCGTGCACAACCGGTGAGCACAAACGCGTGCACGAGGGACCGCATGTGTCCCATGTGGCACATCATGCCGAAAACGTAGGGTCACGGATGCAAATTTAAAAAAATGATCCAAACAATAAGAAACGAAGAACAACAAGAAAAACACTCCTATTTTCAACCCATGGATGTGCGAGGTCCCAGAAATTACACTGAACAAATCATCAAAATATGCTACAAGATAATGAAATGGAAGCTTGAGAAGAAGATATACGAGGGTACAAGTGAAAAGAATGAAGACCAAACAGAAGAGAAACAAATGAAGATCGTTGGTTTACGATGATCAGGATGAAGTAAGCAAGAACTCCACTAATTTATATACTAAAAACTGCAGGAGAGAGAAACGAAGAAAGAAGAAGAGATATGAGAGCACAAACGAAAAGGCAGAAGACAAAACATAAACGAAAAGCAAAGTGAACATCGTTGGTTTACGAAGTTCCGAACGGAGTATGCAAAAACTCCATAAATGAAAACTTTTAAAGCATCCTTACCTCTAGTTTGGGGTAGTTCTTCATGTTGATGATGATGTCCAGTGCGGTCTCCGACCGCTTCAATGTCGAAAACGTCCGTGAACCTGGCCTCTCCAGTTAGTCGCATGCCTGAAAAACGGTTACATTTAAGTCAAAACAAGCAATCACGATAGTATAAGCGAAAAGAACACGAAAGAAACGGAAACAAACAAGAACACGACGAAGAGCGACACGAAACACGAGAAAAAACGAAAAATGGTGAAGTGATTTTCGAAAATGGCGAGCCTCTTGCGAACACACGCGGCATTTTCGAAATGCCCGCGACGACTCAGATTTGAAATCGGCAGTATCGTGATATCGTCTTCCCCTCCTTCCCCTCTTGGCATACAATATCACGATACTGCCACTGATTTCCAGCACTATTGATTACGTAGTTCCAGTTTTTGGCCGATTTTTCGCGTCCGCAGCACTATATCAATAGCGACTGCAAAATTGCAGGCCTATTTTAGCATTGCTGCTCTTAGCAATCCAATTGATTATGTGCTGCAGGGGGCTGTCGGTGGGCATGACAGGCCTCGCCCACCGAGACTAGAGCTGCTCGAATGTCTGAGGATAACGTTGGCAGAATTCAACTTGTTCCATTCAGATACAGTAGCGGACATAAGTGTTGTAACAAAAATCCATTACAGGTCCAGACCCCATTCGTTAACATTTGCTTGTAAGTGGTTGTCAACAACGTTGAATCTCAATTTTCGACTTCACCGAATAAAAAATTTCTCCTAGAGAAATTCATGCGCGAAATGAAGTCTCCAGTACTACATGCGCACTCGCAAAACGTGAAAATCAGAGTTGCCCAACTCTGCTCGGGAAGAAATTACGGTCAGAAAACGTTTTGTTGCAGTACCTATGTCCACCACTGTAATATGCTTAGAAGAAATTCCTCACTGGGTAGTCATTCACAAAGAACAGAGTATCAGTGGCACTCTCATAATAAAAAAGCCATCCCAAAAAATATGTAAAGAGTGGCATCCACTCTCCACCACTGGGGAGCGGGTTCTATGCGCTCAGCAAAAATTTGATATTATACTTCTCCCTTGCTTCAACACAATCGAAGGAAATCTTCGTCATCTAAATTTTCACCACACTTGCCGCTGTAGCTATAGGAAACTCCAAACGTAGGTAGACAAGAGTCGAGATCGCGGCGCGGCACTCATGAGCAGAGACGCAGGCGCACACTATGCTGAGCTCCCGTGACTCTGCCCAAGAGAGCCGCGCCGCGGTCCTGACTCTTGACTGCGTCCATTTGGAGTTCTCTGTATGTCCTCAATGGTTGTATCGTACTTCATGTAGGCTGCTTATAAGGGACGATTTTATTTGATAGGCAATATCGAGATTAACCAAACTTTCGACTAACGCTCGCGGGTAGCCCGTTCCGTGTTCCAGGCTACCGTGATCACCCCGCTCCATTGTTTGAGTGCAACAATTGTTTCAATTGCGAACTGTGTATTGTATCACTTGCCTTCCTCACCTTTTGACAATACGATTCAAAAGCGATGACTGAGGAGTTTTGCCTTTGCCTATCCTCTTCGTACGCCTTTCCAACTCTTATATCACACAGTCTCCGGCCATCTCTTCTTTGATACCACCTTCCTTCCTTAAGAGGACCATATTTGATGCATAGAGGTGCGTAATAGTACATATGTTCACTGAACCGCGTAAGTTTTCTTCTATCTTGTCCCATGCCTGTAATTTTTTTCAGCTAGAATAAGGGAATGTAAAACAAATTCGAAGCAAAGAAATGAAAATTTATAAAAATAAAAATAATAATAAATAGAAATAAATTAAATGTGCCGTTGACTAAAGGTTTTTACAGTTTTCAGCATTGTGCGGAGCGGCACGGCGGGGGAAGTGAACCGCTGCGGGTTCACTTCTCGCCTCTCAATGAACTTCCAGTTTGTCGCTGCAAAGAATGCCACGGAGCATTCCTTTCCGCACCCCACAGGACGAGCTTGCAAAGTGACGCGCCGCGGCGAGAACTGTGAAAGGACCCCCCTTGCCGCAGATGAGACTGCGAGCTCGCACTGCGTTGACGCTACCTATGCTCATGCATAGGGCGCGACCCGGCGCGTCAAAACTGTAAAAATCCCTTAACCAAGCCATCCATCCCTCCGGCATCAGCAAATTTGTATCAGAGGAGTACGGAAGGATGAAGCACTGACTTGGTATATTAGATGCACCCCGCGAGTCATTGTTTAGCGCATATACTCAATCAATGCCTCTACGATGTTTAGATGAAGTTGAATGCGAATCGAATCCCACAAACGGATTGTTTAGCGCCGATCACTTCATCCTTTGTCCCTCAACAAAGAGAATAGACTGACCCTGAATTTTAAATTTTTTTCCTTAGGGTCATTATTTCTCGGGGATGCAATTTTAACAAAGAGCAGTGATCCTGCTAGTCTACTGATTCTGCCGATCTAGTGTACGCCAAAATCTGAAAATTTAAATTTTACCTAGAATGAAATTACAAACACAAAGTCGAAAGGTGATTTCTTCTTGGCTCATACTGTATGTGGATTCATTACAATCGGATGCAAAAAAAATTTCCTTTTATGACTTCACTTGTTAGTCATGTCATTCCAAAAATGTTAACTACTATCTAATTTCCTGTGTCGGATATGGGGCTTATTAGCAGAAAAGCAGTCATTGGACTGTGTCCACATAACAGCTCGTGTTTTTCATTCATTTTCTCGTCATGACCTCCTACAAATATTCCAGCAATGCACCTCTCCGGTACGACGCCGTGAGGTAGCCCCCGCTTTCCGTCGCTTATCAGCTGACGA
Organism: Ancylostoma caninum; assembly: GCA_037903475.1. Classification (NCBI taxonomy): domain Eukaryota; kingdom Metazoa; phylum Nematoda; class Chromadorea; order Rhabditida; family Ancylostomatidae; genus Ancylostoma; species Ancylostoma caninum. The sequence continues at coordinate 244,930 of JBAJFG010000186.1, forward strand.
ACGTGGAAAAGGCATGCAGTGACGAACTAGCTTATCACGGAAACACGAGAGGGAAACACGGGCTCCACTCTGGCTTCTGTTCAAGAGAATTTTCAAAAAAAAAACATTAATGGAGTAATTGAAATTCGCTAGATTCTGGGCTTACTGGAAGGATTTACTCAAATTTCGTTACGAGACGTTCAGTGGAATCTGCGAGAAACTGTGTTACAGCGATTTCTTTGTTATTTATGTTCTCTCTCTCTTAATCTCTCTCTGATTGGTGCGATCCATAGAAAATTTCTTCAAACGGGTAACCCATCACTTTCCTAATGGTTCGCAGAAATTTCTTATATTTCCATCGACTAGAATTTGCGAAAAAAAAGATATCTTCCCTAAAGAAGGCTGAGCATGACGTCATCAAAGTAAATTTTGAATATTTATTTTTGAGATAGTCTTCCAAACAGGCGGAATTCCCGAAAGTGGAGACTGTTACTATTTACCACTCATAATGTGTGACGTTATATCGGTTCATTTCTGTTTGCTGAACTTCCACTGACAAGTTTTTACGGATGTACACGGTTTCGAATAGCACACTACGTACGGGACTTGTATACAATAACCGTAGATGAATTGGCCGACGTAAAAGCTCCGATTGAAACAACCACAATATGACTTTCTCCTGGGCTGCATACGCTGAGAAAAAACAGGAACCAGATCTTTTTGCTCAAGGTCAAGCTTTATTCTCTTCACGCCAAATTTTGATATTCCGGTAGTCCACGTTGAGAGCAAGTCATGCTGGGTAGGCACGTGCGTTAGACTAACGTAAGTTAAGATCAAAAATGGGCCGAGACAAATGAAAGACGCTGTCTGTGTGTAGAACAAACGCATTTGAGCCACCTACGTTTATATTATAATACACAGTGTGAGAGCGGGCCATCAGCTGAAGCCGCTCGAAATTCTTCCTCCTGATTTTTCCTTATGAATTGAGTCTTCATGAGAAATTTCCTGCCAATAGCTGCGACTCAAGCCTTTATTAGAAATTGCACCTCATCCTTCTGAACGAGATTTAACAAACAACATAATTACTTTCGTATTATTGTAGCTATCATTGAGTTAGCGCTGGTGGACCAGTTGGGCTGCAAAGGCACTTAAATGACTCGCGAGCAGTAACCGAATGACCGTACATAACTGTTTGCTTATAAGTAGGCTTGCAGCTGTTCACTCTCAGAAGCGAATCATTTTTCGGTAGAAATGTGGTGCATTTCGCTTTAACTGGTTGGTATTTCTTGCAAGCAAAATTTTTTCTTCAGTTTCTGCTCGGATTCTCTATTAAGCTGGAGCACATAAGAGAGCGGCTCGGTAAGATGGGTTTTGTCATAGTTCATTCAGTTTCTCTGGCTTATTCCTGTGAAATTTATCTTGAAGCCTTTTTCTGTTTCTTGCTCTTCTCTTCTCTTCTGGTACAAGTGCAAGCGCACAATGTGTATGCAAATGAACAAATCAATAAGATCACATTGTTATCTATCACTGATTTGTGAGACCTCTTTGTTGGATGCTATATTCTTTAAGGAATTGCTATTTCGATCGAATCCTCAAGCTTCCATCCTACCTGCTATCCTCGCTTCTCAGATTTTATGCCATTGCTATCCATCGTTGCTCTTGAATGAAAGCTACCATAGCTGTGAAAACAGGTGTGCGAGTTTCAAATACCAATTAGAATCCCATCAAAGTCCCAGGCGTGTTCCAAGGGAAGGAAGTTTGCGCTTTGAGAAAAATGGAACTTTTATCCAAAAACGTCTCAAAGTATGTAGCAAACTTTTATAGATTTGCATTTGTTTTCACCCAATCGACAAAAGTTTGATATTCTATTGCACAAAGTGGCCTCAAAGAACGATCGCCGCGAGCGTTGTTGATATATTTTCTTCATCCTGAAATGAAATCCCGACTCATCCGGACAAACCACTTCCTGTGGTTTTTAGCTTTCCAGCATCGCGACAAGACCTTACCAAATGAATTCATGGATTCAGCCAAAACAGATTGCATGTCGTCGGATTTCGAGGTTTTTGGTTTTTCCTGTGGTTGCCGGTCGATATCTGGTTCCCTTCCGGGAGCATTTAGAGTAAGCCCTGTTTTGGTCAGCAGCAACTTCTGTAACCGTGATGAAAGTGCGCTCATTTCGAGTTTGTCTTTTAAGGCCCTTCTCGAGACAGACCTATTTGCTTCTATGTAGGGCGAACAAACTCCCAGAAAGTGTTAGTAAATATTCATACTATTTCTCCATATTCTTGGGCCATTGCTCATACTCTTACATTTCCACACCGATCGCTTTCGTATAAATCTCCCAGAGAATAACCGCATCAACCGCTTAATTCGGGAAATCCGCCAATTTGCATGTGAATTCCGATAGACCGTCGAGCAGTTCGTGTAGTTTCAAAACTACAAGTGGATTTAAATACTGGTGCATTTTTTATATTCACACAGGAAACCCGGAAACCTCCATGCAGAAGCCATGCATACCATTATTAAGACATGTGTGTTCATGCAAAACACGATTTTTTTAACTAGTTCTATACCAGCAATAGTCAATCCATGCAAAACTCATGCACACTCATGGATATGCATGGGTTTTGTATGGGTATGCATAGGTTTTTCGTGCGTTTTATTGCGAATTTGATCGGATCTTCGGAGACGCATGGGTTCCTTGTGGGTATACATGGGTTTTGCATGGATTTGACCTTTGCTGGTACAGAACTATTGACTAAAAGATTGCGTGTCTTAATTGTGGGATTCGCGTCTTTCAATCCCACGCAAAACATGGTTTTTAAGTTTCTTGAGAATGGTCAAATCCATGCAGAACCCATGCGTCTCGTCTCCAAAAATCCGATGCAAATTCGATGCTGAACCCACGAAAAACCCACAAAATTTTCTCACTTAATTCCATGCAGAACCCATTCTTCTAAGAATCCGACGCCAATGTGGCACAAAAGTCACGACAAACCCACGATTTTCTCAACTCCATGCAGAAGCCATGCATACCAATGCAAAGCACGGTTTAAGGTTTTCCGAGCACTTACACATACACAAAATGAAAGAAATAGAAGAAACAAAGTACAAGTGTTGTAGGCAAGTGGTTCAGGCGAAAACCGCTCGGATCTTATCTGACGTTCAGTAGTTGAAACCTCGTTTCGGTTTGTTTGATTTGTGCATGGCTCCTAAAACTTTGCATTCCCCAATTCTGAGTAAATGTAGTGTTCCGTTCTTAATTAATCAAAGATTCACTTAATTTCCCTGTCGAATTCCTTGTACTTCATCTTGGAATTAAGGCGGAACCAATAGATGTGAAACCAAAATCATACGCCGTATTTATCATGCAATTTATCCGACAACAGCACGTTAAGCGAGATCATTGCATATTTTATGTTGCTGGCAGCCGATTGCACTACTTCTAAGGCCTTGTGATGATGCATAAATCTCCCTGAATATTGTCATGTGATTTCATAAACATTTCCGTGCCAGTCTTCCTTGCATATCCATGTTTTTCTTGTCACCTCTTGCCATCCATCCTCCTCCACAGCCAATTTCGGAGGTTGTCCACATGACCGACACAAGTACACTGCACTAAACCACACGAGCTGACACTATCACAGGCAATCTGGGCGCATTTGTCATTCTTGATGGAGCAGTGCACGGATCCTGTGCTCATTCGAACCTTTATCAGAAGAAAACAAAGCAAAAACTGATTCTTCCGCTTCAGGTAATACATATAAGACCGCTGGCCTCAGAAACGTGCAGTGTTTTCGTTCATAATCGTCCGACTCGTCGTTTATCCCTCAATTTGTTGTTATTCCTGAGGAGATTTGTTGCACTTTCAGTCATTCGCGAAGTTTCGTCAACATTTACACAGTTACTTGACTTTGTTCACTTCCACATTGAAGAGAACGAAGTTTTGATGTTCCCCGTGTTTGTATAACATCGCTTCGTTGATTCTGGATTCCACCTGCTTCCATCCAAACTCGTTGAAGACCCTAGTCTACCTATCCTGCCTTCTAGCCATCGGTGTTGGTCCCTACCTAAAATTCGCGCTGATTAAAATTAATTATGGAATTAGGTCGCGAATTTTGTGTGGATCTGGGATTGAAACGCCGTTTTCTGCTTCAATTCTCCAGGAAAGTCCGAGGAGCGCCGAAGGAAAATCGGTGACAACTCTTTGGAAAAACTGAAAAATTCGCCCGCATACATATGATTTGCTCACGAATACCAACGAAAATTTACCTGAGAAAAAAATGGAAGAAAATCCATGGAATGCGTAAAATAGACGAGTTATAAGCATTTTCCGGATGGGTCATCAGTTTACTGTGGAATTCTTTTGATGGGCTTCCTTTCTCTGCTTGATGACTTCTTCGACTTACACATAAAATATGATTTTCGTAATGGGCTATCCATGCAACCCACCAAGTTATGAATTGTGGGCAGAATTTACTTCCACTTCTTTAGTAAGAAATAGCCAGGAAGTGCCAAGAAATGATGCGAAACATGTAGTAGGGATTGAGAAGGGACGGAGTTTCCATTCTAACTTCTTGCGCTACATTACCCGCTCTGTTATTATTTCGACAAGAAAAGATAGACCTTCTAAAATGATGGGGCTCAACTCCCCAAATCCTTAAATAAACAGAAATTGAAAGCAGGAAACGTTCCTGTCTCCATCCAAAACCGCATAATGGAAGGTGTTCATAGTCGAAATGACCGAACTTATACCAAACCGGTAATGTCATCTGGGCCTAATCAAGTGAGTTGTTCGACGAAGGACTTTTGAGGGGGTGAGCAATTGCTTGGACAAAGCCTGACTCAAATTTTCACGAGGCTCCGATTGCAGTGGTCGAAACTGTAGGCGACTTTTCAAAAAGGTTACAGAACAGCATTAAAGCGAATGACCATTATGAGGACTGCTAACTAATGTACAAATATGTTCGCTTTCCTTCGTTCAAAAACATTATTTCGCTAGAAAATGCAGATTAATTCCTGACCCTTTCCATAATTTTTTGTCACTCTAGATTTCCCAAGAAAATGGAAATAAGGGAAGTAGGACAAGGACTTCTTTCACATGGATAGGGATGTCTACTTGCCCTTCGGTACATCATTGTTCTTCTTTTCTGCAGCGTTCCGAAAGGATAGCAATGCTAAAAGGAAGCGTAGGAGCAATTTGATTTTGAACAGAGCGACTAACGACGGAGCTGCTATTAGATTCTCAGAACAGCAAAATCTCAATGAAATGAAATTGAGAAGACTAAAGAAGTATCAATGCGGCTGAACGTGACATCTCTTCTCGACCTTCGATAACACCAATAGTGACTTGGTATATGTGAACAAGAGTTTTTGTTGAACTATCTTTTTTTTCAGTTTCGCGCATCTTCCTTATGAATTGAAATAACTAGGAACAGTTATTGTGAGCAGAGGATGGCCAGAATTGGCAGCGGACGTGCGAATTCACGGAAGCACAGATTCCACAGAAACTTTTCACTCCTTCATCGCAATTAAGCAGTAACCTATTTTGACTCCCTGCTTCTCCTAGCCGATTTTGGATTAAAAAACTGAGAGAACTTCAAATATTTCAGGTAAATATTGCCTAATTGAGGAATCATTGTTTCTTTTTGTCAGCAATCTGCAATGGATCGCTCACGCTGGTTAATTGCACCAAGTTAGAAAGGGGCCGAGGACACTATCATTCAGTCACAACATGGTATTGACCTTATGCGAATGCTGTAGGAATGCTATCAATTATGATATCCGGAGACTATCCACTACAGTAACATGGCCCATTGTCGAGCAGCCAGAGATAATCGCCATTGTATGGTGCTATTTGCTGATGAGCAAAGTTTCCTGTCCGCTACTCTTCTGCACCTTCTTTCAGACGTTATTTCACGCTTTTTTCCTATTTTAATGACATGTTCAATCACTCGCCTGTGCATTTTCCTCCTCTTTCGTGCCGCTACATAGAACGCTCGTTGCAATGGGGATGAGCCACGGAGAGCTTCACTTAATTTTCGTTCAGTTAGAGGACGATTTGCTAAGTGCGCTTATGTGTTGCGTCGCGGCTACAATCCTACAAATCCGAGTTGATCTGTCCCTGATTAATGTTTGATGCCCACCTTGCTTGGGACATCAAGAGGATGATCCTTGGGTAGCTAATCAGTTCTGTGTTAGTTCACAGTCTTATGCCAATCTACTGAGACTCCTCTAGATATTTCAAATTGACTTTAGGAACAATACACAATGTTTCTTCCCCTTAAATTTGTTGTTCTTTTTGAAGAGATTAGCTGTACGTGTACGTACGTAGGACATTTTCAGATATTTTTAAAAGTTTTTGGCAGAAGGATTCTCATGAGATCCGTGCGAATTCCTTTCCACTACGTCAAAGACTACTCCCCATATCCTTGATTTTTTGAATGTTTACGCTATTTGTCATCTACGTATGTTGAACATGAGCGCCCCTAGAAAATTTCCTTTTTTCATAACGTAGGATTACTGAGATTTCCTGGCTCATTTCTACTACATACTGAAAACACTAATTTTGAATTAGCTTCTACACTAAGCTGCGTGGGCTCAGCATACACGATGTTCCATAACTGTTTGTGACTAGAGGAGGTGCAACATCAATAGCAAGTACGGACCATGAATGGCATTGGAATAAAAATTATTTTGGTGCTTTGGGCTACTACTGTTTTTCACCGCTTTTATGTTACATTCATACTACTTTCCCACCAATTTAATACTGCACGATCCACTCACTGTCACTTACATACTTTCTCGAATAAGACACATAAATTCAACAGGATTTAAACAACAATTTTTGATGGATGGATATTCATGTATCTATTGCTAGCTAAAGGTAGAAGAAACTCTACTCTAAATGTAAAAGAAGTGATCAACTGTCCATGAGGATTACCAGCTGAAACAGTACACATATGCTGAAATGAATTTTGTAAAAGAAGTTCTCATCACATTCTCAGTTATCCATTTTTTAATATTATGTAGCAGTTAAAAATTGAAGGAAAGCAGCAGGAGATAGTGCAGTTAGGAAGTCGCTACTCCAGCGTGTATTCTTTGAAAAAAGTACATTCGGCGCGCGAAGTTGCGTTCTTTTCGATCCATCTCTATAAATTTGTTGAGACGCAATATACCGCAAAATAAAACCGATGGGAAGAACGTAATTGATCCAACACTCAGCCCTATATAAGGTGAGCTAACAGGTTTCAGCTTCAATATGAAATTTTAAGTGTCCTCGCTTCACTACAACTTTGTCGCGCTCCGCTTGGCTCGCCGCATGCGACGTCGCGCGCTGTTCGCGACGGAACCTCAAAATGAAGAACGCTCAATTTTCACAATTTGACATGAAATTTGTAGCAAATTGCTCATAGGTAGGTCGAACAGAAACGTACAGTTTCCGTGATCTATGCGGACTTTCGATTGGCTGCATTCCACCAAATTATAGAGGAATGGAACGAAAAGAACGCAACTTCGCTGGCCGAGTGTACTTTTTTTAGAGAATTTAGCGAGTGTAGTGTATGTAATATTTATGGAGCAAGAGGATGTGAAAAGAGGAGGATGGGACGAATTACAAAACCTGAGGTGACATATAATCTCATGATTCCTTGGAAGCCTCGTGCCTTTCATAATTTTCGTTCCATCTGCCAACAGAATCAGCGTTCCCCCTCGAGAACGTTCCATTCAGCGTTCCATAAACATTCGCCACTTTCGTACGCATTATCATTCCCAATTTGTGATGCATCAAAACTAATTCTTCACTGTTGCCATGCTTCTCTTTTTGCTGTGGGCGCGTTTAATCACGTTTGTGTAGGGCTTTGTTCGTCCACCAACTTTTCTCCTGAACTTCTGCTTGAAACCCCTCACTCTCCTTCCGAAAGTGTCCGAAAAAGGCAAAATTTTTGTGCGACAGTGTGCTCCATTTCTTACTTTCAGAATGACTCCTGTGATTCTATTCTCAGACGCTCGATTTTAGATTGATTTCTATACAAATTTTATTTTCAATGTGTCCACTAGCCAAGTACTGGCCACCGAAGCTTCCCACAATTCTCAACCCTATAAAGGCGGCGGTCGTGGATCGCCAACTCCTCAAAGCACAATCTTACTTCAAAATCATTCTCAAGATTTTGACACAGAAAAAATCCCTGAAAAAACACTAATCGCAATGGTATACAAGACTCTTTACAACGTTTCAGAAGAACCCATCCTTGTGCTCTTCTTGTGAAGAATTCGGGATGCCCTTTGAGACATCTATATAGCACAAGGACGGGGCAAGGTGCTAGCGATCAACATTGCCAATTGTGAAGCCGAAGAACGAACATTCTTGCACTTTTGTGAGGAGTCATGCCCTGAGGATAATTCCTATGTGAAAAACGCAAAAACGATATAAATTAGCCACACCCACTGGCAGAAAAAAATTAAGGGCAGTCAAAGTGACTGTTTTAAATGCAGGTCTTACGTCTCTTCAACTATTAGGTTGTGTGCGAATTAATTGCGTTTTTGGAAGTCAATTTTTAACATACTGTTTCTCCTTTATCATTCATTCGATGTTTCCGTTGATGTAAACCATTTGGACGATTATCTATCTTTCATTCATTCCTTGATTTTTGTTCGCCTCAAAAATCATTCTAAGCTTAGTCCTGTCCGATTATCCAAGATGCTCTCCGAGGTACAAATTTGTATCATTTTGCTTCATGGGTCTAAACTTGGAAAGCTATAGAGACCCACGGGAAAATTGTGAGAGCATGGGAATCAGATGTCACATCAATACGTACCACCCAACCCTGGTTCAAAAAATTCCGATTCGGAGAAATGAGCCTTGAAGATGAAACAGGTCGAGGTCGGATCTGTGAATTTGACGACGAAGTCCTGAAGTGTCTGGTGGAGTCGGATCCACGAGAAACCTCCGTGAGTTAGCGGAAAATCTTCAGGTGTCATTCTCAACCGTCGCCAAGCGCTTGGATGAACTTGGAAGGGTGGAAGAAATTGGACCGGTGGGTGTCACATGAATTGGACGATGAATAGATGCTTAGGCGCTCAGAGATCTCATCAAAGCTGCTTTTCTGGAATAAGAACGAACATTTCTTAGATCGAATAGTAACCTGCGAGGAGAAGTGGGATCGAAACCGTTCTTTGCCGTGGTTAGACAAAGATCAGCCTCAAAACTTTCGCGGAAGCAGAGATTTTGCACCAAAAGAAGGCTATGGTCACGTAATGGTTTAGTCTCCCAGAATTTCACATCATACATATGTTTCTCAAACCGGGTAATTCCATCAAGGTGGATAAGTATTGTTATCAAATGGACAAAATGCATGAGAAACAGGCGCAACAGGCGTTTCCCGAAAAATGCTGCTGAAGTTGAACGACCTCAGCTACGAAGTATTGCCTCATCCGGCATACTCATCAGAAGTGTCATCAACGGATTACCACTTTTCCAAACAACACCTCGAGAACTCCTTCACGGCAGAAGTGTTCAAGGATAAGGCAGATACTGAGAATTCCTCTGACGAGTTTATTGCTCCTGAAATTCGGACTTCTATGCGAGAGGATTAATAATTTCGTGAAACGCTGGGAGAAATGTGCAGGTTTTAAAGGTTCTTAATTTGTTCTATAATGCTTCATTTGAGCTGAGTCATAAACGTTCAAAGTTCTATGTCAAAAAAAAACGCAATTAATTTGTACACAACCTAACATATATATATATTATAATATATATATATATTTAATAAATATATATATGTTCATTTTTAACCGATATTTCTGGCAGTAGGATCGCTGTTACCCCTGCTGACATTGGTTCATTTGTATGAATCTACTTCTTTCTTTAAATCAACTACATATGGTCACATCTGACATCTGTACTGTATATCCTCGACGAGGGATGACCCGTTCCTGATAGAACGTTGCACTATCGAATAAAAGCTGCGTTGCTGTCGTTCACTTCCTAAAATAGATTGGTGGTTCAAGTGACTGTTGATTTGTTGCTCTCTTATTTCAAGGCCTTCCTATGAAACGAATGGTGAAGACATTCATGTAATCCAATTGAAGAAGTCCGTTCATAGACGGGAAATCAAAACCAATTCAAACTGTTTTTATAGTCGACTAGACGGTGTGCCCGGCTTCGCTCGGATGTTTTATTTCCCCAGCTATTTAAAGATGACATCTATTGTTAGACGTGATAAATCCATTCAAAATGCTCATTATTTGGTTATCAGGCTACTGATCTTTCCTCACCCACCTTTGCTAAAAAGTGGGAAAGGCCGTTCGGTTGCCAAATTCTACTTAAATGTTTCTCATATTTATGTTCAGCGTATTGAGGAACCTCAGTAGACACGTCTTCACTCACCCGTGGGTGAAAATAGCGAAAAATCAATAAAATCGACAAACGATATTTTGTTCAAAACAGCTGTCATATTCCATTCGTGTTCAGCGTACTGAGATACCCCGTGGTTATGTCTTCTCCTACCCCTGGGCGAAAATAGCGGAAAGTCAATAAAATCGATATAATCGATAACCGATCGATAAGATCAGGTCAAAAGTAGCCTTTAATCTTCGACGGCCCTTCATGGAACTGCACGCAAAATTTGGTTCGGATCGGTTAGTCCTCCGCGATTTCTATTCGAAACACACACACACACACACACACACACACACACACACACACACACACACACACACACACACACACACACACACACACACACACACACACACACACTAACACACACACACATACACACACACAAACAAACAAACAAACAACAAACCAACTTTCACTCTTATATACATAGATTTATCACCGTTACTCCTGATGATATCCTTCTTGTTTTGATCATTCCCTGTCGCCGGGAGACACTATCTACTACTCATGATTTTAATGAATTCTTAGAATCTTTTAGTGCCCTCAGAGTTTTTAACGACTTCTGTTCGAAAAATGTGCACAAGCGAAGATGGTCTCCGCTGTGCTATTGACCACCGAAGTAGGTGTAATAGGACAAGAGCCAATATCCAGTAAACCTTTTCGAGCCGGATAAACAGGCGCAACAGGAATGCTGGTGTGGTCTGAATACTATCAATATCTTCAATTGACTGATTTCCTCGTAAAAGGATCCAGCTATTACATAGCTCCAAGATCAATTCGCACTGTCTATCGTCAATGCACCACATTTGCGCGGAGAGGTAAACTCATGAAAGGATAAATTTTATTAGCAGGATGGATAAAGACAGTTGGATGGAGGACATAGAGGGGAGGGAGTGCCCAATTTCTTGAGTTTGTTCTATAAAATAGACAAAAACACTTTAGAAACATACTCTTCACTGTTTATTTTAACGGATATTTTCAAATTATTTATTATCAATTATTTAACATCAAAATTAAATTTCCTGGTAATTTTGCTATTCCATCTGATTCTACGGAGTGGCGGAATCGCCAATTCTTCCCAGGCCGCCAAACCGGCTAGCAACTCCTGCATCCAACACTGGTGGTAAATTTTCTTATAGATAGCTCTTCTGGTCTTTAATACAGCTCTCTTAGCAACAGATAAGCTGGAAAGTTGAAAAAAAAAGAAATAAGATTTTATTAAAGCGCTGGTAGTCTATCCAGCACTGGTGTTCCTACAGCTAAATATGTTGGACATAGTCCAAGAATCGCCGTAACTCCGAACAACCAAACTTGCTTTTCTCCTCTGTATATTATTACTCACAAGTTTATTGCGAATGCTCTAATTCGAACCAAATCTCTTCCGACCAACCAGCAGAGCAGTTCTTGTCACCCTTTCCCTAATATTCAACGCTTTAACTGACTTTTTTTTCAAGCCATACAGAAAATCTACCTCTGAAATTGAAAACCTCACAAATACTGTTGTCCTTGGCTCAGCCGTTCCTGGAAAAATTTGCATGCATTTTGTTGACCACTCAGCAGCGAACACAATACGACTTCCAGAAACATGTGATTCAGCGTTTCACTGAAAATACCCATGCAGTGCAGGAGAAAACACAAACATGCAAACAACATGAAACAGACATAATCGTTAGTTAAAACACATGTCTTGAGCAGAGCAGATGGCTCAGTGGAAATTCTCTGGCAAAATTAATAAAAAATTGAAGTTATATACGTAATAGACACTCATATAAAAGAAAAAGACATACTGTTAGTGCAAAGTCCAGGCGGAGGTGCAGAGCAAAATTTTCTACATGCGTTCCGTGTAGTTCGAAATGATTCTTCCGCTTGGCTTCTATACATGTGACCGAATCGAATATATTCGACGAAATCTTTTTTTTATTTGAGATTCTTTCTCTTTAATTTCCTTTGAAAATAAAATATGAGAGGCAATAGGTAATCCATAAGCTAGTCGATCTATCACGGATCACTCCTCAAAACGATTTTTACCACGCCTCCAAAAATTTTAATGCTGTTGAAGAACTTGAAACCAGGAGCGATGGGCACTACATACGTAACTCAGCCGAATATGAACTTTCGCAACTGAATGTTCATCACATTGTTTTCGTTGAACTTTCAGTTTCTTAATGAATGGATCATTTGCTGAAGTAACTGCCGCGCCCGTCTTCCAATGAACCTCGGAAAACTGTAGTTTTTCTGGCTACCTGCTTAACTGGGTTCACGAGGTTGGGTACAACGCTCGGTGAGTCCAACAAGTTCTGGCAGAATCGCCTCCTTCATGGCTTGAGACGGCTATATCGAGGAATTTATCCGATCCAACGCCTCATCAGATCTACATAGATTTTTGGCCCCTTTCATTTAACATGGGTGTCAAAAAGTTTCCGGCCTTGACCTGCTGCATTCGTTCTTCTCGAAACGTTGTGGTCGTGCACCTTAAAGTCCCTCAAGTTTCCATCCTATGGGATGTTCGTGCCTCTGGACAGCGCTTTATTCCGCAGATTAAGAGGGTGCGGTTGCTGCCACACGAAAACGCGAGTACAGATTATCGAATCCCGCATTCTATAGCTCGGGCCTGGTACCCGTCAACTATTTCTGTTTGGGAACTTGAAACGGCATCTGCGAGCAATGAGATTCAGAAACAAAAAAAAATTGAAATCCGTCGTTGGAAGCTGCTTTGACTCATGTGATGAAAAAGGCTCTTCGAACGCCTCCAAACATTTTATTTATTTATTCATTTGTACGTGGAAATACCACGCTAATTGGCAATCACAGCAAAAAAAGTATGAACACACTGCAAAGAAATGCTATTGAATTCGCGATAAACAATCTGTAGAAGAACGGATGCAATTAAAGAAGGCTCAGGAGCGACAAACTAATAAGCTGATTTTTTGATAACTTTTCTACAAGACTGTTATACTGCGATAGGAAACACGGCAAAATAAATTTCTTGGAAAATTTCAGAGAAACAGACCCGGCCTTTTGTGAAAGAACGATGACCGTGATGCGCGTCTTGTTAGAGAATACGTAATTTTGAATGGACCATCTCAACTGCAAGAGGAGGATACCGCGTAGAATTCATCTATAAGTGATGAACTTTCCTGTTGATAATTCCGTAGATATATTGAAATCTATATACGTGCATATAAGAGGCGTATCTATGGTGGAGGGAGGAACTTCCATTTGATTGCAGTGAAATTTCGCTGCGCTAACCCTTCTGAAAGCTAGGTCAGAAACTTTCTGATGCCCATATACATAGCATGGTCAACCGATAAAGCTCCACATACCGTACCTAAACTACGATCCGCAGAGTGGTGTTGGTGGATGCAACAATAGTTGCGGCAAGGAGGCGCTTAATTTAGCATCACAGATCGAACGAAGATATTTATGCATGCTTACTCCCATTAGGAAGAATATATAGCTGATGCAGGGTAATCTGAACTCCCCATTTTTCTCACAAAAAAAACAGAGAGAATCAATTCTAACTGAACCAGCAGCGGTAAGAAATCTTCAGGGGCACCACACAGTTTCCTACCTACCCTCTTCCCCTTCCAGGACAGTCGTTGGAGCCAAATTGTATTGACACAAATATAGGGACCTATAGCTTCATGGCAGTTTTTACTTTGTAACTTTATTGTTTTCGGCCAATTCAAGGCGTATTTCGATGCATAAAATGGACAAACGAGGCCGATGGTCTCCTGACACTCTTGTAAATGCAGAACGGAAAGCCCTATTAAGACATCAAGTATCGAAGGTGTGCACCTACTAGGTTTCTAAGAGTGAGATGTTGACTTTTGGCACCTGTGACTCTTTCATTTCTGATGTTTTCAACGAGCGAACGGTCGAAAAGTTCCAAAGTGACATGACAATAACAGTGTATGCATACTGCGGTAATACTTTCACCCTTCTCTGTTACGTATTTCATGTTGTCGTCATTTTTATTTGGCATGATAGAGCATTTTATTCAAGCGGCGTAAGGGCAGTGTGTTTTCGCGGATTCCCGGGTTTGCATAACGCCTACCACCTGGGCCGCGGCGAGACTGGGACGTCAGCCAAACATTGTCTCGAGGAATTCTGTCGGTCGCTGAATAACCCTTTCTGTTTTGAACATTTGCAATTCAGTCCGGCTGCCACCGCGAGTCGGCCTCGTCGGTGGCGACGACGGCGCTGCTCGTCGCTTTGAGGCTTCTGCGCCGAGCCGAGCGTGTTGATAAGCCGTCTTTGCAGCCGATAGAATCGCGCATCCGTACCTACGTCTTCCTATATAACCGATAGCGACGGTGTTATCAGTCTTTGAACGCACATTACTTTTCGACTTGACGAAGCGAAGCGTCGGGCCGCTCGTACGCACATCGTCGCGGCCCCCACCACCCCCTTTCACCAACAATTTATGTCTTCAGCTTATCACGCTGTCTCTTTGCTTCCTGTCGCCGTCGATCAAAACCGTGGTCACTGGGCTCTTCAACTCGCTCTTCCGGAGAGTTTCGTGTCCTTTAATGGAAGTTCATTTGCTTCATTTGCCGCCTTTTCGTTATTAATAAGAGTGAGGCCAAACAAAGAGTTACTCGTAAGAAAAGTGAGGAAGAAACTTTCAGAGAATGTTCTGGATCTTGAAGTTTTTTCTTCTTCCTCGCTACTTTCCTACTGTGCTGATATCATTGAAAGAAGTCGTCTGAAACACGTCCCCGAATGTATTGAAATGCATGGAACCTAAATTGAATTTGTGAACTTTCAACGTTTTCCAATTGCTTTGAAAATTGATCCATTTAAAACCGCTTCGCTGTAGCCATCATTTCGTTTCGCCGCATTTTCTCGGCTCATGGAGCCTTCAGACACAAAACTCTTTTTTTACCTTAAGACACCCCTCCAAACCCGTCAGTCCTTAATTCTTAGATTGTTAAACTCAAAAATAATAGTTTTTTAACGTATGATCAACTGGCTAGATCACTGCCTTCTCAGGATCATATATGTAGCTATAGGTAAAGTGAGTGGAGAATGATCTGCTTACCCTATTGACATCCACGCCTTTTCCACGCATTTCCATACTTTCCCAAGTTTTGCCTTCTTTATCTGCTCCGGAATTTCTATAAGAAATCAGATTTTCATAATCAAACTGATGTTGTATACATTACCATCTAAGAAAACCGCTAGGTCATTCAGGCATAACATTCTCTCAAAATGAACAATGCGAAAAAAGGCGTGGCTCACCGGTGAGCGGTCGTCAATTGGTCAACTTATGGTAATCGCTGCTCTCAAAATTCGTCCTTATTTCGGGTATTGGGTGTCCATGCAGAACTAGTGGTTCAGTTTGCACTTAATAAAATTTCTCCGTGTTGCACGCGAACCAGCTGGTATTACCAACCGTTCCAACCGTAAAATTTGGACCCTACTCAATTTTTTTGGCTTATATGGGGTGGAATCGCCACAGATGTATTTGAAATCGACAGTGGCAGATCATCCGAGAATTAAAAGTCAACGGTTCGCAAAATACTATCCTATTCATGAAAACTGTTCAGAAAAGCACGCAAATGTAGATCTTCGGTTCTTCATAATAAAAAAAAATAGAAGAATTCGGAAATAAAGAGAAAGTCCAATGTTTGCAAAAAAATGAAGCTTTTGATCTGAGCGCAACCTTCAGTGACCACATAATCGCGGACATCTTTAAATCGATGTACACCCTCTAATAAAAGACAGATGGACGCCTTCCAAACGATCACGACCACACCAAAGTATCGTTCCGGGTTCATGCCAATTCCTATTCCTTGCTACATTACATCTACTTAAATTTTAGAGACGCTAACAATTTCATGAGCGTTGAGGATATTGCCAAATATTGGTTTTTTTTTTTGGGGGGGGGGTAGGTTTTGGTGCAAATAGAGATGGAAAGCCAGTTTTTTTCTTAGTTTACACAAATGCATAGTTCTTGAATGACGTCTTATTTCGTGCAAAAATCCTATTATGTATGGAAGATTGTCTCCTCATGTCTCGAAAATGGGTGTATCGAAAGGGGATGGCCATTCCAGAACGGATTCAGAATTTTGCCTTCGAAGGGAGTTAAGGGGCAGATATTGATATCTTTATCTGAAGCTGAAGGGGGTTCTGAATTTTGATTAGAAAGCACTTCTCAGGAAAGCTTTTTGTGGATCACTGGTTCCCTATAAATTACACGACATGTCTTCATTTAGGTCTTAACTTCTTTGCAGATGCTGAAGAACTCCTGTGTGGTTTTCTTTTCTCCGTGGCGTTTTAGGACATAATTTGCTATATCTTTTGCTCCTGGTGCGTGAGAGTAAATACTTAGATAAACAAAATAAATAAGTACTTATAGCTCCAACAACTACGTAGTTGTATCGCTGGCTAACTTACCTCTGCGAAAACACCGAACTTTCAGCGATAACAACTGGAGAGCAAATTGAGTTACATCATCAAAAAATTTTTTCAGGTATTCCTTGCACGAATTCTTCTCAGAACAGCATGACATGCAAAATTGTATTAGTATAGAAACCAATTTTCTGACCATGACAACATGAGACGCGCAAAAAATTAATCAGAATACCAGAATAGCAAGAACTTTTCAATGTGGTTGGTCTCCTTTGGAATGAACAACATGCTTTTCCAGAAATTTTCGAGGGGATGTGCGATCATATTTTCGTTTTTGTTGTATTGCCATCAGCATTGTGAAAAATCGACTATTGGCTCGTGAGAACAAGCCCAAGCGCTTAGTTGCCATTGAAATTTACTGCCTTCCGAGACGGCTAGCATCTGTTTCTTAGCATAAATGACGTCTGGCGAAAACCTAGTGCGTTCTCTGGTCGCCTTGAAATGGGCCTGGCCGCACTTTATGAGCTTATTGTGCTTTCAGAAACATGTGTTTTCCCGTGGGAATACCAACAGAAGAGATAACTTCCGCGATCATTTTGGCAAATATGTGTTTCACACATTCCATTCTATAAAGTAACTAAATGTAACTAAGTAATGAAGAAAATAAATGGTATATCCGTATTTGCACTGGTATTTTACTGCTCAAGACTTACACCAATACGGACAGCCGTCGTACAGAACATGAATTTACTCCGAAAAGTACATCTACAGCGAAAGCGTTGCACCTCCAAGCGATCGAAGCTAGATCCTTGACTGAATCCAAGCATCAGCCGTCACACAGTCACATGTTGGCCACTTCCACTTTCACAGCATTAAAATTTAATAATTTGTGCCTTTAGAATTGTGTACATGCAAGCTCAAGACTATGTTTGTACAGTTAGAAGGTAGGAAGTGGAACGTAAAGGGACAAGTAACAAGGACAACATAAGAAGCGCATGAGTCCTACTATGAAAATAATGATTTCACATTCTAATCGAACAAACAAGCACTAAAAGAAGTCCAAGGATTATAGATTTTACACGAAGCCTACAAGGTTTTTCTAAATTACCATGCACAGGCCACATGCGGTCTCATTTCTCATTTTTTTTTTTTGATTTTTCAAGTAATTTCCGATGAGAGGTTGACAAATGTAGACACGAGCACTTACGTAGGCTTCTCCAGATAGGTCAAAATAAGATCTCCATGTGATACCCCATCAAACTCTTTATTTATTTGTTCATTTGTTCCATAATTACATTGCCACTACATACCAACTGCACCACGGTAATACCACGAACAATGAGACGAGAATGTTACTCAAATCAAATTGGGAAGCATGTGGAGAATTATTCCTCCGTCCACCAAAGAATTTCCGTGGTCAGTTTAGTCTTTGAGGAAAATCTAGGTTCATATATAACCGGTTTATTTATATTTCTGTTTGCTATAGCTCATAAAAAACGTGATGATTATCTATCAAGAAATGGAATGACTGCAGCAGCGGTTGTCAGGAGCAATGCGACGAAATTTGCTAGACATTCACAAAATAAAGAAGGAGATGTCTCTGTTACAGAACTACACATTAACGAGACGTGGGCAAGCGATATTTCGAACTTGTCCGAGACAATTTTAGCTTCTCAAAATGCTCAGTGAATCGACGGTCGTAAACCACGAGATGTTTTATCGGTACGCTGCCGGTCACGATATCGCTTTGAGTGTTTTCAGCGGTGTTTTCTCCTTCCGCCACTGAATGGATTCCTTATGGAGCATAGAGCAAAAAATTCCCATATTCATGGTTTTTTTCTAATTCCTGTGATGATTTTTCCATATTGTGAGCTCACACTACAATATCCATTTCCAGAAGTCGCATTTCTATTTACTCTGGATCTCATACCTTAGAAAGCTCATTTTACTGTTCCAGATCCACATTAGATGCTCTTCCTGGTCGCGCTCCTAGCATGGCTCTCAACCAATGATGCTGCGAGTACCACGGCTCTAACGTCAACCAGCGCTGTCGGCGGTAATCCTGATGTGTGCCAAATATGGAAGAACATGACGAAGCAAGGTTTGTGGGCTTCTTCTAACAGCTGCTGGCAAACACGCACAAAAACGTGTCGGAAGGCCATAAATTTGGGCCCTTCACTGATAACGCAAAGAATTCCGCCCGCCATGGTCGCTGATTTTGAGTACTCATGCACTCTTTGAAAAAAAAATGATTCAAAAAATGACAAATAACTTTTTTAGCAGCCCCATGCAGTGGTTAATGAAACTGCTTCTGGACTGATCGTTAGAAACTCGTGCCAGCTATTTATTTGGCCGGTGTGAACATCAGAATGCTGTGACTCACACAACTCACACAATTATCAATGCAGTGTTGTTGCTGCAAATACCTGAGCGACCAGCGCATCTACATAGGATCCACTTTTTAGAGCATCAACACAGTCATAACCTATGTTGGCTTGGGTAAAATATGTATGACGCAAATATTTGGTCACATAGTGGAACGACCGACGTCATGTGGGGGAGATGCTAGCAACGTAGTTTGAATTTAAAAAAATCTGCAAATTGACAGGTTCCACGCCTTCCAACAGGTTAGCAGAAAGTCCAGTCGGAAACTTCCGCCAATTTTTTTCACAACACAATTGAACTATGATCCTGGCAAGCGAGGTAATTCCAGCGATTAGCGGGCACCATTGCTTGTCGTATAAGCACCTAGCACCTAGCACAATGTGCAAAGAACTTGGGGAGCCGCAGAGAGGAGAATTCGGAGGCCACCATTTCTAGGTCGTTCTTTTCCCGATGGCTTACAATAACTTTGCCGCTTTTCTGGAAACCAGAGCTCCCACTATTGTTGCAAAAAAGTTCGAGGATCACTAATATTGCCTAACTAAAGAATCGCTTTCAAAGTGACCATGAAGGCTTTGAAGTGCTCCATTAACTGGCTCTCCCTCTAAAAATTGTTGAAGAAAATGAATGTTCGTGGTTCTCCGGCCACTGCATTCGTCCCCCTTCGCTGAACACCAGAATAGTATTAACATCCCTGTGAAGCCTCTAGATGGACTCTTTCTCACCATTAGACGCCAGTGTACCCACTTTACAGACGCCACTGTACCCGGGATGGACAATGAATTCGTGTGGTTCTTTCCACTTTGTACATTTACGGTGAATTGGAGTACCTTCGATCATGGGATATTTTAGTATCGATTTACTCTTTACAAATATCCTGAGCAATTCCCTTAAGACACTTCATTTTCTATCGCTTGGAGTCTGACCCTCCAATTCGACTAGAAGGAGCACCTCCGACACTTCCTACTGCAATCGTGGTTTGGATGGAGACTAAGAAGTGAGGGGTACTCACGACATCTTTAAAGAAACCATTATTGCACGCACTTCATTTCTTACATTAGACATTTTCTAGAGTTCCATTCAAGAGTTGCAGCTGAGTGTAACAAACTGCGTCGCCTCAAACAACGTGGCTTTTCATGGAGATGAGATAGGGGAGCTGCTCTTTCTCCCGAAGCATTAATAGCGGGCAAAAAGGGCTACATAAACTTTTTGTTGTGATCGATGTTGGTTTGGAAAACGGTGTTTCTGATGCCCGTGCGAAATCCCACGAACCTACCGCCCCAGCCAATGAATTAGTGGATGCGTAGTGCGGCATCTTTACTACCACATTGCTGTACCTATCCACATAATTGTACATGCATCTGGCGGAAACCCCAGATCTTGTCTTTGGATCCTCTGGATGACATCTCTGCTTTCGCTGCCATAGTATCCACCTCACATCAGTGGATCAGCTGCATTGCACCTTCCCTACCACTAGACGCCAGTGTTTCTTACCAGCAAACTCATCCTTCACCAGTTCGTCTCCTTCAAGAATGGATACTAGCTTACTCTTATCACTCCTATGGAGTCTTCAGCTGGGACCTCGTCTTTGTAGCTACTGATTTTTTCTGCTAAACTACCACTAACTGGAATAAGCTTTTTAGAAGTCTGCGACTATGTCAACTTTCATGATGACATCTGTGAAGGCGGTGGGTATCTGCTATGGTCCCAGTACGTCGAGTGTCAATTTGATCTCGGAAAAAAGGTTCTCTTCCAAATTCCTTCCGTACTGCCTATCAGTATGAGTGAAAAAGCTCTTCCATATCCGAGATAATCATGGCAGAGAGGTCGATTTTTCAGATCGGAGTGATAATAGCAGGAATTCTGTGGATGCTCATGTTATTCGTTATGGTATCCTCAACTGCTGACGACTTCTTTTCTCCAAGCGTTTCATCCATAGTTGCACATTTGAAAATAAGCGAGAGCATAGCGGTAAGTGGAGAATTTGGCTTTCCGTGGAACAGCCACTCTTAAGTGCTGAATTTTGAGCTACTTATTCCAGGGAGTGACATTCATGGCATTCGGGAACGGCGCTCCAGACATTTTTGGTTCCATCGCCTCTGTTCTGAGCAGTCCTAAGCCAAAGGCAGGACTTGCTCTGGGAGAACTTTTCGGTGAGCAATCAATCCATCATTCACACTTGCAAATTCTGTGAGATAAGAGAGGTGTGCTGACTTTTGATCGAGCGGCAGGGATTTATTGCCATTAAAGGGTGACGGACAGTTAATAAATCATAAAGATGATGTCGAGTTGTAGTGAATGACGTAGAAAAGACAGATTTTTTTCCTGTTAACACATTTCAGTGCACAGGTGCATCACAACCTGTCGTTCTCGTAAAGCGACGTGATGCACATGGTGCATCACGCGAAATTTACACCTCTTGTTCGAAAACCGTCCACCCTGTGGCCATTTGATGCACATGGGGCGATTTCACAAAAAAGTGTCCTTTGGCCAAGTGCGCTCACCATGAAAGGATGTGCACTTTCCGGAATGTGTTAAGTAATTCCAAAGAGCACTAAACTCTGGATGCACAACATTTTTCACCTCATTAGCTTTAATTCCTCAAAATTTTCCAGGTGCCGGCATATTCGTCACCACTATGGTTACAGCCACTATTATATTTGTCAGACCATTCGAAATCGATGTGTTCTCGACCATTCGAGACTTGATATTCTACCTCATCGCACTTGGTTGGATCACCTTCGTATTTCTATACAGTACTCAGGTCTACATCTGGGAGCCATCGGGTAGGATCCTGGATACTTAAAAACTGCTGCTTTAGCCTGACGTTAGCTTTTCAGCATATCTCGTTCTTTATTTGATCTACATTGCCACCGTGATTGTTGGCCATCAACTGCACAAGCGTAAACGAGTATGTTCACAGAATCCTCTTTATCGTTTCCCTTATCTCTTGTTATGTTTTCCAGAAGAAACTACGAGAAAACAGTGTCAAAAGCAGGAGGTTCAGCACCATGCTGTCAAGACAAGGCAGTAGGTTGACTTTGCATTATTCCGAGCACGTACGTGTAGTCGTGGTCATCCAGATTCAATTTTTTTTCTCCTTACAACCGCGAAGCAGCCCTGGCGCGACGCGGTATTACTGCGTTTAACCTATGGTTTTCCATGTTCTGACAAGCATTCCTAGGCTCTAACGAGTAAAGACAGATTAGGTTTGAAGTGCGGCATATCAATACATGTCAAAAAAAAAAAGATCTGGACCAGCTGGGTGCTACATCGCAGCGGTAGTGCGTAGCGGTTGCTGCAAGCCACCATTGAATTACTCAGGCATTCGTGGTGTTCGACCCCAGAACGGACGGGGGTTCGACTCCAATTATGTGAGGTGTGGAACCTCACGTGCTGTGTTCGTCCCTCACGTGCTACTGCTCCATCCCTCACGTGCTGTGTTCGTCCTCCCATGCGCTATGTGCATGGGAGTGGCCGGAGCTGGCACTTTTCGTGCTGGGGTCGAACCCCACGAGTGTCTGGGTAGAATGAATGCGACTTCATACTAAAGGTCAAATAGTGTATAAAATCTAATCAAATTTGAATATTTGACCGCGAATAAGTCTGATATTTACGTGATCAAAAAGAAAAAACAACAACAACACAACTCTGGAGAAATGATGCAAGAGGGTTTTAGGGCTTTTCCTTCTTGAATAAGCGGACTTGTAAATGATACTCAGATTATTAATTAATTCAAACAAGTGACATTATCCCGTTTCCGATAAAGTAGACCACATGACAAGTCCCAAAAAAGTAAACTTACACATATTCAAACAGAAACTTATTCAAAACGAAAGCCATATCAACAATCTATATTACAGGTGTGCGCCCTGCTATCCCTGACATCCATATCATATCAGATGCGGTGGAGAAAATTAAGCAGGAAATGGGTGAGCACTGTAAATTTGGCCACTTTTTTTCTTTTATCTCTAATTCACCTGTTTCTTCCATCTCTTGTCGTATTTATTTCACAGTAATAGCCCATGACTAGGTTCAAAAGTTTCGGCCAATAATATCCGAGCATTACTATTATTAGAGGGGTTTTGAACCGTATTAATAGTTTCGTTTCTTAGCTTAATAGAGCAATTAAAGTTTAGAACTTGGATTTATTTGAGGAGGCGATATTTTCTGGATTTGATTCTGCTGTTAAGGAACCTTCAAAAATTAGTTGAACTCTCTGTAGGCTCTTCAAATGAAGACGTCTCGGAGCTAGCAGTTAGACGAGAAATGATGAAGAGAGCTTCAATAGCGGTTAATGGAGACTTACTCAACATCTTTCCTACTGACATCTCCCGCGCTTCTACAGCGTTGCAAGAGTTTGAAGGTACATCTTCTTCAGAACACGGCTAAAAGATCATTTTCGCACTCGAACCCATCAAAAATTTCAGAAGGCAGCATCGATACAGAAGAATCTTCAGAAGAAGAATTTGTAGTGTCACATAATCTAGTGTTGACAGGCCACGAGGCGAGAAGCAGAGCTGCTAGTATAGGTATGAAAGCAGTACTTATTTTGTAATTTCGCTACTGTATTATCACTTTTTGGCACTTTTTTGTCTTGTATCAGTCGTTTCTGACACGGAACAAGGGGTGACTCGTCTCACCTGGCGTTTATCTTATCGCCGGCTGAACTTTTGCTCGTTTGAAAGCGGCGTGATCAGCAAGGGAATAAAGAGCAGCAGTGGGAGTAAAGAACACGCAAAGTGGAAACCAACCTACAGAACTAATTACTAACTCAAGCTTGTTGCAGTTCCACCCCCGATCAAGGTCGTATCAGCGCGAACGTTCTTCTACGATCTCCGCAAGCATCTGAATCCTCTTCCAGAAGATTGGGATGAACTCGGCTGGTTTAGCAAAGCGATGAGCCTAATTAAGGTGCAGTTATACTATAGAATATTAGCATTCATTATTCCGTGCAGAGGTGAGGAGGAATCCATTCAATTTTCTTCATGTGGGTCAGAAACCACCTCAACACCTTAATCTAATAGGTCATCCTGCTAGTTCAGGCATAAGGTACCCAAACCCCAAAACTTAATTTTGAAGGATACTAACTCTGTTAGAACTAGGTATTTCTATTCGAAGCGTCTCTGTACTCAGCACTTTTAGCCAATCAAGACCTGAATTGGTCCTATGTGCACAGAAGTGGGATAAAAAAGGATATTGATGTACTAATTCACCTCAGGACCTAATTTTCATACTCCTGACATCATTCAATAGGCGAAAAATATGACAGCTGACAAGTGCGAAACAAATAAGTTTTAAAGGTCAAATGAAATACATGTCTGAAATGAAATTCGTATTTCCATTTTTTAAGGCGATGCTGAGCATAATGGAACAAAGATGTCCTTGATGTTCTTTAGAGCTATTTCTCCCAAAAAAAAGTTCAAACTGCAGCAACAAAACTGTTTTTCAGAGAAAAAGTTTTCAAGCTGCTGAAGAATCCAAAAAGATCTGGAACCTCAGATTAATGCCGCTAAAATGGTTGTTCAATTCAGATGCCAGCTATATTTCTACTGAAGTTGACGGTTCCACTCAACGAGTACAGTTGGTCAAAAACGATGGCGATCATCCAAGCGGTTTTCGCGCCTCAATGGTTCCTGTTTGCTATTCAGTGTGAGTTTTTATTGTTTTTTTTCCTCACAATCATAGTTTTTTTTTCCTTAGCTTCTACACATAATGCACGAAGCCACCATTGTTGCTTGGAACTTCCGTTAACATAGAGCACGAGAATTTTTCCCCAAAGCGCATTTCTTCCGTCACATCCCAAAACACTTCTTTTTTTCTACAATCTCTTCTACATAGTCCGCTAACCTTGCCCTTCCTCAAGCATTACTCA
The DNA here is from genome assembly GCA_037903475.1 of Ancylostoma caninum. Taxonomy (NCBI): domain Eukaryota; kingdom Metazoa; phylum Nematoda; class Chromadorea; order Rhabditida; family Ancylostomatidae; genus Ancylostoma; species Ancylostoma caninum. The sequence goes on from JBAJFG010000186.1 coordinate 269,925, forward strand.
TTAATCGCTGCTTCATCCTTTCACTGCTCCAACTCAACTATGTATTTTAGAGGCGAGGAACAGTTCTCGCATAGTAAACCTTGCCAACAAATTTTTCACTTACAAACTGGCTGGATCTCTTACCTACTTCTTCTTGAGCTGCATGATCATTCATTTCCTTGTGCTCTCTGTGATTTTCTCTCTCATTTCAATTGTGCTAGCAAAATTCGTGCACCCACTTTCATAGTTCATGCAGGTATTTTAGTAACTACTCTACAACCGTTTGATGGAAGTCCTGGTTTGTATGCGTACGCACTGATATTGTCAGCAGTAGTTGTTGCTTTGCTGGCCATATTCACGTCTATCGACACTCAGCCAAGATATTATAAGGTAATAACTCTCTTTCATTCCACACCTTTCCAAACTTTCCGGAGGTCTAACAACTCTCTGAGGATGCCGTATTAACATTCCGTCAAAAACGTCAAAATGATTTCTGATTTTTTTTGTTATCCAGGAATTCGCCTCCTACATTGGTTTTCTCATGTCGATCTCATGGATTTATTTCATTTCCTCTGAAGTAGTCAACGTCGTGACAATGTTAGGTGTTGTGTCTCAGATTTCACATGAGGTGAGGCTTACTTTTACTGCCCTACACTAATTCATCGTCTGTAGTTTTATTGCTTGCACGTGCATGAACGATTAAACTCTGCAGGCGGCATTTAACGCTTTGTTCGTCAAATTTCACGCTGTTCACTATCGTTATCTGCTAATCCGATGGCGTCAGTAGCAGGCGAAATTATCACCAAACCTAGCCGTATTCCGTCACAAAATACTGATAGAGAATCTTCTTAAGAGAAGGAGGCGCATGCTACAACCAGATGAACAAGGGGTCAGGTGAAAATTGCATGAAGAGGTTGAGCTAGGAAAAATAAAAACTTGATTAGTAATTCCTACTGAAGAAAAAGTCTTAGAAATCAGCCCTAACAAAATTTTTCAAGCCTCACTCCAGTTTTCTCTCTAAAAGGTCACATGAAATCAGGCTAGGTCTCGAAACGGTTTTTGCCGCGCTGTAAAAAGTGCTATTGGTCTAAATTATCAAAATATTCCTAGACCTCAGAAAAAGTGGTTCGTCTATTAGTGTAAACATCTTGTGATCTATACGTCACACAAATGCCATTCCACAATATGTATGTACAGTGAACGCCGATGGCACCGGCCCATCCGCGGCCTTGAGGAGGACGCCGCGCAACCGCGTCGCGCGCGCCGTAACCGATGTCTTCTGCTGCTGTTATGCTATTTCTAGCAGCTTTTCCACCTGATTTCAAGGATTTTGGACCAAATCGGGAAGAAAAGCGCCTAGAGATACCACTCCGACGGCAGACGACACCGGTTCTGGGGCGTGCTGTGCAGTTCCGCGGCGTCCTTCTCAAGATCACGGATGGGCCACCGTCATTGAGGTCCACTGTACAGTTCAGAGATGACATCGTTGAATGGAGCGGAAAATTCTTTTCTAGGTGCTGGGCTTAACTATCTTGGCATGGAGCAACAGTATTGGTGACCTAATTGCCGATATATCCGTGGTGAAGCAAGGTTACCCTCGCATGGCAATGGCTGCTGCAATTGGAGGGCCACTTTTCAGTGAGTGCATTTCCTTTATGGAAAAACAGTTGCGTAAATTGTATTTACATTCATGCATTTAATAGAATTTTTTAGACCTTTTGATCGGCTTCGGCCTCCCTTTTCTCATTGCAAAAGCAAATGGACGTACAGTAACGGTAAGTGTCTGCATGTTCTGCACCAAAATCTGCTTGGGATGATTTCCTCTATGTAATTTTTTCTTAAGTATTAAGCGTATTTATGAAATGAGTAGATGAACAACGAAATAAATGAATATTCCGCATTTTTATTCGTGCATCCCCCAAATCGATCGCTTTGGAGTCTATGCATAAGTAAACTTAATATAAAAGTTGAGCTTCGGATCCCATGATTTTTGAAAGACGGTTTTCCTAGACGGTTGCACTTTGTGACCATAATTTTTGTTTCTATTTATTTTATATCCACGTCTTTGTTTCAAGATTGTTCATTCTGAGTATTTCAGATAGAGTTGAATCCAACCTACAAGATACTTCTTCTTTTCTTAGGAATATCATTAACTACTACTCTTATTGGTAAGTTACATATATGTACAGGTTTATAGATGCTTATATCTGTAAGCATCTATAAATCTAGATGCTTATGTCTATCTATATATGCTTACAACTTTTTGCTCAACCATTCTGACGTATTATTCTAATTTCCAGCTTGCTTCGTGCAACGTTTCCATCTGAAACGTCCACACGCCTTCGTCTTGGTGTTCATTTACCTTACCTTCATCACAATGATAATTCTCACAGAGACAGGAGTTGCTGTTTGGAATTAGAGCTGCGCTGTTTATGGTACCTCTAAAGTTTATTAATTTGTTAATTTGATGTTTGTACAGGTATCAGCTTTGATGAGAAAAATATGCGGGTATATGTATTTTAGGTGAAATGTAAATAAAATTCATTTGTTCTGCTTGTGTACGAATGAGTTTGGAAATTCAATATGTTGCAAGTCTACTGGGTCTCTCGAAGTTACATACAAACTTCGGGAAAAAAAGAGTTGTGGGGAGTACAACTGATGGTAAGGTAACCGTAAACTTGGTGTCAGCGTCAGCCGCACAACACAGCTTTCTTTGCACCAAAGCATAGATAATTTCTGGATCATGCAGGACACTTGACATGATTCACGCAATTACTCAAGTTCTGGGTCTGGGTAAATCACTGGACAGATGGGTATTCTACTACCCATGCACAGTAGTAGGGTAGAGACAACGTCACAGTAGTAAATATGTATTTTTATTTACTTATTTATTTACGCTGTATAAGACAGACGTTATAAAAACAATGACACAACTACGATAACATCTACGCAATGTGGTTCAGGATACTTCATTACTACAATGCATGAAAACTGGATGAAACGTGGAAGAAGTCCCATAAAACACCTCATTCCGAGCTAAGTATAGTAGCTTTGGCCATGCGTTTGAAGGATACAAAAGATGTCGGGACAGTTCTAGCCTTACTCCATTTAAGATATCTCAGGCCTGCTCTAACCGTAAAGGAAGTGGCTCTTAGTGAAGTTTTAGGCGATCTAATAAAAAGTTTGTCCTTTCCACCCCTTGTGACCGAAGGTCTGATGGAGTAGAATTTTGAGCACGATACTGGGATCAGGTGGTTGATTAGCTTATAGACCATGACTACGTCAAAATAGTGCCTCTTTGACTTAAGTGATGGAATTCCTAGGTACTCATTCCTAAAGAAGGCTCTAGGGATTCTGCCATGCAAGAATCCTCCATTTCGCACCAGAATTTTTCTGGTAAAATTGTTTTGAATCTTCTCTAATAGCATCACATCTTTCCGTTTTGAGGGTGAGAACACACAACAGGAGCTCTCAACGAGTGGTCTCACATACAGCTTGTATGCCTTTAGTAGGACTTCTTTATCTTTGGTTGTTAGTGCCTTGAAAATATGGAAAGTTCTAACGGTTGCTTTCCTGCAAATTGCTTTTATATGAGGACTGAAGTCAAGCTTTTCCGTGTAAGAAAAACCTAGATCTTTGATCTGTTCCACTCGTGAAATGGGGTGGCCAAATACTGCGTAAGAACACGGCAACCTGGAAGAACCTATTCTTAAGTGATACGTCTTCTGTGGAGCGAGAGGTAATTGCCACGTAACGGAAAAATTCTGTAGCCTATCAATGGCTGATTGGATTGCATCGATGTCGCCCAAAGAAGAGATCTCTCTATAGATCTTCAAGTCATCAGCGTACTGTATGGACGTTACACCTTCTTTACCTAAAACTTCTTGGAGGTCCGAAACATAAATATTAAAAAGAATGGGCGAGAGGACTCCTCCTTGCGGTACACCGCTTTTAGTCTTATACACATTGGAGAATGTTCCATTGACTCGCACCTGATATGTTCTACCAGAAAGGAATTCACGTATCCAATCTGTAATTTTTTTTCATGCATTCCCAGGCCGTTTAGGCGATGGATTAGTTTAGGATGGCTAACCCTATCAAATGCTTTGGCGAAGTCGAAATATATCACGTCAATTGTTTTGTTTTCATCTACAGCCGCCGTCCATTCATTCAGACATTCTAGTAAATTAGTTTCAATGGATTTACCACTTACAAAACCATGTTGCGAAGAAGGCAAGATTTTGTTTGATTCCAAATGTTCCAAAATGTGTTTCTTCAAAATCTTTTCGAATAACCTGCAAAATACAGAAGTAATGCTCACAGGTCGATAATTAGTGGGATCAGAAGCAGGCTCTTTCTTCAGTATTGGTGTAACATAGGAGTGTTTCCATAATGATGGGACTTTCGATAAAGTGATAGACTGATTGAATAGGTAGGCCAAGGGAAAGGCAATGGCATGAGCTATATTTTTATTAAAGGTCAAAGGAATTTCGTCAGGAGTAACCGAATTTGAATTTGGCCATCTACGGAGGTGTTCGTACACAGTGATAGAGTCAACATAGGGAAAATCTGTCATTTGGTTTTGAATGGAAAAACTAGTAGCAGGAAGAGTTCCGTCATCATCAGAAAAAACTTTTGCAAAAACATTCGCAAGGGCATTTGCTTTCTCAAAATCTGTGGGAAAATGTCGCCCTTCAACCTTAAGACCAGCGAGCTGTTGCCTCTCAGATAACTTCCCTTTTAGGTATCGAAAGAAAGAATTCTTTTGCTTAGAATTCATTATCCTTTTCTCCATATTTTTGTTATATTTGTCTAGTTCTTTATTGAAGAGGGCAGAAAAAGTTCGGTAACTGGACCAGTCTCCACTTTGTTTTGCATAATTGCAAAGATATTCCTTATGTCGCAACATATTTTGCAAGTGGGGTGGCAGGAGTGAACGTGTTGGATGCACTAACGTCTGTGGCACGAACATATCTATGGCATGATGCAGAATCGATAAAAACATACGATATTTTTCATCCATCCCTCCAGCAGACTCAAACGATTCAATCCATAGCACACTATACAAGTATCTAGTTACCTCAGCATAATCACATTTCGAAAAGAGTTTGCGAATTATAGGCTGTTGCTCCACTGCGCAGCTTTGGATGCCAAATTCAAGGCTCATGTGATCGCTACTGCCTAAAGGAGGTTTGAGAGAAAGATCTGTTATCAGCTGCGCACTATTGGTGAAAAGCAAGTCTAACACGTGACTACCCCTTGTAGGTTCTCTGACAAGTTGTTGAAAATCATGTAAGGCAAACATTTCAACGAAGCTATTACTAGAATCTGAGCTGGAGTTCCAGGTTGCCCAGTTCTGGTCAGGCATGTTGAAGTCACCAATGATAATAGTAGGTAGAGGGCTGCAAGAAAGATCACTAAGCACTTGAGCAAGCTGCTCTGTCAAGGTCGATTCTGATGTAGGTGGTCTATAAACTAATACCAGCCTGAACGCCGTGTCGTTATAAGAAATATCCGTAGCAAGGATTTCGTACCCATTGCGAACTGATTCTGATAAAACGAGTGAATAAGAAATATTCTTCCTTAGTAGAATAGCCACGCCTCCTCCCGCTTTTTTGTTTCGATCACAGCGTAAAATCGAGTAATCAGTTATCCATACCCCGGCCATTGTTTGCAGAGAGTGATGGCTCTTCAATGTAGGTGGGTGCCAAGTGAGAAGTAAATCTGGGTACGTTAGCATGCTCACCATGGGTCGTCTCAAAGGTGTTGCGGGGCTTAGAAAAAATCAAAAATTAAGCCCCTCAAAATTTCGGATGCTCGAAAAAGCCAAAAGCCAGGTAGATCGACAAGCCGACCATTCGAGGGAAAACTGTGACTGATGGTGGAAAAAAGTTGACGTGCTTGTAATCAGAACAGAACACTTATGAATAACAAAAACACATGACAGAGAAGCATAACCCAACGCTTCATGAAAGGTCACTGATTTTGTCCTTTTTTGGCCCAGTGTTGATCCAGTGCGATTGATAATTGCTTGTAATGATTATGAGCGCTGATGATTTGTTTCCTCCCTAGACAATAGGAGAGAATGATGCTGCAGGCTCCAAGTATCCGTGGGCGCAGTGCTCAAGTCGCACCACAGCATTCTATCGTATGTATTTGTCGCTCCATAGTGAAACCTTTGTACTATTGTTGTCATTCTCAGCTGAGGATTCAGTTATTTCAACAAGGGGGTCAATAATAACTTCATTCGGTGGACAAGTGCATGTAAGCTACATATTCGCAAGGGTAAGACAACATTCTTCGCGACAGCTGAAATTACTCGTTTTGTTATCGACTTCTCAATTGCTGGATACGATGTTCACTGTAGCGTAACAAATTGGATGTGGATGCAGCAGTTTTCAATAAATCTGCCCAAGATGTACGAATGAGAACAATATCTGCATTCAAAAAACAAATGGATGTGCTCAGGATATCAAGACGAAGATGTTAACAAAGTTTATCCAGGATTTTCGGAAAGCTGGAATAATCCAAAAACTTAAAACATCCAGCAAAAAAACTCTCGCGCTATATTCTTTGCAAGGTTACCTTACACACCTGTTGACATATGTACGTACATATTGTACCCTTTTCCGTTCATTTCTGCATATGGAGCTATCGCGAGAGGATGTCGGTGGCGTCAAAAACTAAGGAAATACATACCTCGCATTAAAGACAAATTTCGGGCCCATAGCACTCATTTGCTTCCGGACAAATTATAGCAGGTGGGCGATTTCGATGGCCAACACTTCAAGTAGTAGATCCCATGTTAAGTTTTGGAAGTCTCAGTTCAAACTTTGCATAAAACTTCAACAGGACTTCTTACGAGCACAATATCATCAAAGTCCGATGGAATTGCACAGCATTTGTCTAAAAATCTTGTCCAAAACAGCTGTAATGGAAACTGTGCATGTCTAAAGTTTAAGTACGTTTTTTTTCTTTTTTTTCAAGTTGTATTAACGAAGTTTGAATTCCTTGGACTCTTTCGGAAACTAGTCTTCTTCCTCCGATAACTTCCCGAACGATGGACTGATTTTTACTCCGGAAACTGTAAAGCAGGAATACAGCAGGAACAACGTAATACGTAGAGCTCAAAGCGCAGGGCTATCTCTTCCCACTTGCTGCCGTCCTCCCCTCAACTGCTCTTGGAGCTTTTCTACGCCTAGCAGTTATTGAGGGAAGGATGGCAGCAAATAGGTAGAGATGTCCATTGGTTTTAAATTCTGTTACATTATATTATTAGTTAGTTCAAGTTTGTTAGTTATTCAAGTTCTGTTACATTATATTATGTTATATTATGCTGTACTAGCTGCGTTCCTGGTGCACAACAATAAGAGTACATGTACGCCTTTGAAGGAAGTGTTCGTAGTATCCCAGGAAATCGAAGCGCTTTATAATTTCATTAGAGGACTGCAGAGTAATGTTTCCCGTTTCCACCTTTTAACAGTGAAAAGCCCTAGGATATTATTACAGATCACCATGACAACGGTAGCGCACAAATGGTGCGTGACAACTGAGTATGTAGGTGAGTTATCATTTAAGTATCTCTTGTGCATGTGCGAATTAGCGGCTAACGCCGCCATTTCCTCTATTCCATAAATCTCATGGATTATTGTCTGAAAGAACTTTCTTTATAATCCTACTTACCAATTGGTACACTTTTTCAGCTATGCTCCGCGCCTCCACTCAGGTGGACTATCCGTATTTTCCGTTCCGAATTCCTATCGACTATGTGCTCGTATCAAGGACGGATAACCTCAGCCGGCAGTATCACAGGACACTTTTTGAACGGGTAAAAGGCTTACAGTTGCAACGGTCATTTAACAAGAATATGAGTAGAAAAAATAAAAATATAATTGCGAAAAATACATGAAAACAAATAAATAGGAGACGATTAATGTCATATAAATAGCAGAGTTTTATAAGGTTTTCATAAAGTGTATGCTTCTTTGAAAACATTAAAAGTGGTTTTGGACAACACTGTATGCATCTACATGTGAAAATGCACCTTGTATAAATAACCAGGAAGGTGATGGAAAAGGAGCTTGCTTCTTAATATTGTTCCTGAGTTACAGGGAATGCTAACAACTTTTTTTGTAGTACTGGACATATCTTGGTGTTAGGAACTTCTACAAGAGATACTTTAATCAAAAATCTCACTATATGTAGACGATTAACTCATTATGTCCTGATTATGGAGGTCAACTTGAGCGTCTACTCCAAATACATCGTCGATATTCAGCGAGTCAGTTTCGAAATCCGAAAGCGCGGTAATTTTAAATGTGCAAAACGCGAAGCTTCAAGTTGACCCAACAAGTGGATTCGCAGTGGGAGAGGGGGTTTTCGAGAACAAGCGGTAGCAGATTTTTGCTAGTTGTTCCTAATGGAGGATATGAAGGGAACGAGATGGGGTTGATACAGTGGCGGTCACATATTTACCACGCTGCCATTCTCGAGCGACTAATTAATGAAAATATAAATTAATGAAAAATATAAAATTCGAGGAAAAGAATGCTCAGTTGAAATCATCACTTCACTTCCCTCCTCCACAGGTAGATGCAGAACTTCTATACCTAGTTTGTCAAAGGGACGAAATTGGAAGTTTATTTTTAATCCAGTTCCAACAAAGCCTGTGTCCTTGTTAAGCAACAGGAATGAAGCCCCCATGGAGCTGCAACACATACGCGAACTTAGTTTTTATTGCTCGTCCTAGGGTTGAAATGTGCAGAAAATTTTGTGGTCCAATATCGTGAGTGTGCTGAATATGTGGCCGCCACTGTATCTTGGACCATTTCGTCGATTTAGTCAAGCTAACAGGGAATTTTTCTAGCACCGATTCATTGATCACTAGTGAGCAGAGAATAATTGTTACAATCACATTTATCAATGAGTTCTTGCTTCATATTGCACCAGTTTTTCTCTCTTTTTTTTTGCTTCTATCTCTACAGAAACGGTCTGGCTTGTATAAACGATCAGCCTTGTGCTCACTCTTCAAGCTTTCCTGCAGCAGCTGAATCATGAAAATACGATTTTCGTACACATTTTTTCACGTAGCCAAGGAAACCGTAGGGCTCCACTGAATCGCCTTTAAAGCAACATGTGATGAATGATGTGAGTTACCTGCAAAGCAAAATTTCACCAGTTTTGATAATTTTGGCGGATTCTAGCACTGCTATTGAGAGATTCATGCGTTCGGTTACTCTGACAATCCTATACCGGTAATTATCTCTCAAAATCCAGAGAATGTTAATGCTAATGGCGCATTCTGATGGAATCTGTCCTTTTTTGGCAGAATTTCTCTGAAATTAGCGTGAGTGATGTACTCTGAAAAGAGTGGCCAAACCCATTTTATTTTCAGATCGGTTCCAGAAGAGGCAATCCAGCTACTTTCAATTTTCCTCTTGAATTCCTGGTCGTGACTTACTTTTCCAAGCCGCATTCATTCTCAACTCAAAAGCTACCTGGGTATAATCACCACCTGGCAATGGCGTACGCAGAAAGTGGGCGGAAGGAGGGGGGCGTGGGAAAAAAGTGGAGTCTCATCCGTTTTGGGGGCCCAGACGGAAAATAAAACTATCAAAAATCTTAATTATTATAGTAAACGATTAATAAAAATTATATTAAAAATAATAATAAAAATAACCTAGTAAAAATAGTCTAATGCAAGATTTTTATAAGCATTGTAAAGTAATTTCGGAATTGATCCACTTGTGCAATTTCTAAGACGTCTTTTACTGTTATAAAATAAGAGAAACTTTAATTTTGAGCTTTTTTGTCCTTCTAACCTTTGGTACTTCTCAGAAATTTTTTGGTTTTTGAAACTTTTGTGTTGTGCACCTCTTATCTCACGAATGAATGAAATATTCACAAAGAATTTGAATTTCATTTATAGAGACATCTGTACTTCTTGGTGTTTACAAGTAATTATGGATGGGAGGACACATCATATAAGAATGTTTGTATTAAATAATTCATATCCTCAAGCAGGAAGAACTGTAGCACGAATTTCAGGCTGCCAAAAAAGAAGGCCTTATAATCCAACACGAATATGCTGGCCCGATATGTTTTACCTTGATTAGCACGCCTTTTCACAGATTATGTCGAGAAGCTGAGAAGATGCAGTTGTCGTTCCCTCTCAAAGATGTAAGTCCGTTTTATTTACTATAATATATGATGGGATGAAATTTTCACATTTGTGAGCTAAGAACACAGCGAATTTGATGGGTTAGGAAAGTCCCACACACCTAAAGATAATGAGAATGGCGTGAGATAACTAACACGGTTCGCACATCCTGGATAATTGTTAAGATGCATGCCAAGGTGTGGCACAAGTTTGGATCGCTTTTTAAGAAGAACTGTTCCCACGTGCTCACATCAATAGAAAATTGGGGGGGGGGGGGGGTACGGAGGGCTGAACTGAAGCTTCGATTTAAACACCAAATTGTGATCAAATCCAAAGACATTACCATCTTCGTGTACAGTAATCAATCAATCACCCATAGTTGTATCTAAGGCCTATTCTTTCTTGATTTCTAACTACAAATTTCAGTGCCCAGTGAATCCAGCTGCACCAGCATGTTGTGTCACATTATCAAACCTATTTGTAACGGATGATACGGGTGAGCTTGATACTTCTCACACTGGTACTGAATGATTTTATCATCGTCTATCCATATAGCGTTAACACTAAATTGCTTTATTCACGCAAAGGTTTTTTTCTCGCTTACGAACTAGATAAAGATTATTTCCTATCATTCTGCGTAACAAATCGAATGTTATCTAACGGTAACTGAACCCAACTTGATTTTCGGCCCAGTAAAGGTAGTTATGCGGCAGAATATTGTATCCCAGAACTCACACCTCATCATATTTTCTTGATATGTTGTAGCCTCAAAATCACTCCTTGCAGTTGACGGTGTTCTTCCGTTGCGGTGAAGGCCAAGGTGCCACCAGAATCTAGAACTCTAGTTTCATTAGTACCAGCATATACATTTACCCAGCTTCAGCTCCCATGCCTAATTTTGTATCCTATCCGGTGTTACAAAACTATTCCCTCAAGATCCAAGACGAGTCCGCAAAGTCAGTTGTTTTAGCCAGCTTTCACAACTCAGTATGTACTGGTTCTTCATATTTTTTTGACTATTTTGTTGTTTTCATGATCAGGCACACCATGCTGGTGTATTACTAAATAAATATCGTCGTCAGCTTCCTTTTTGGCATTATTTTACTTCCAAACATCACCTCACCCTCCCGCTTCCCCCGCACGCTGCCTCCTCATCGCGATTCCTTTCCTCACTTCTCCCTTCTTTACCCGTCATGTTGTACCTCCTTTACCCATTATGTTGTACCTTGTTGTACTCATACTATCGCTTACCGCGACAATTCTCACTATTGCCAATGCAATAACAGAAAAATCACATATTAATGGAATAGCGTTCGACTCAAAAAGGATACGCAGACCTACCTAGCGCAGTTAGTTTCTAGAACATCTATTCGCAAAAGTCAAAGAAACAAAGACAAAGAACTACTTGGCTACCGTAGTTGCGCTTCACATCGAAGCAGACGGATTAATGGTTAATCGTAATGCACTTAGGCCTTTAACGAGTGCACGTTTAATGTATTTCTGGAACACTACAGAAATAGACGAAGCGAACATACGAGGATTATTCGTAGTCAAAAGGAAAACCCTGGAATATGTGCATTAATATAAGTACTTGGAAAGGTTTTCTGTTTATTGGATTATAATTTTCAGTTGATTACATCAGTGCACCGTTCAATCGTCGAAATGGTGAGCTTTTCCTCAACTACGGCAACGAGATGTTGTTCTTCACTTCTACTCAGCGGGATATGTTAACACACGAGGTGAGAAGTAGTACCAGTAGTAGGATTTATGAACGTTCCTGGAAACATTCTCGCCTTCCTGCTCGTTCAGAGGGAAGGTGTTTTTCGAGTAGAATGCAGATATCTTGTTGTCTTTGCTATGATTAACCACTGCAGACTAGGGCAAAAAGCTCGGACAAAGCGTATCTGTTTTTACAGGAAGATTTTGTAAAATTCAGAACGGCAGGTAAATTATACTCTTCCAGGAACGTTCATGAATTGCTCCACAGAGATGAGCGGAATTCCTGCTTCAGAAGTTGGAAGTTCCTTAATTCCTCTTACCTCTTGGTTTCTTGTGGACAGAAAGTAGCCGAGTTTGCTAACTCACATATGCTGTTTTTAATTGTTCAAAACTCCCCTGTTTTGAATAACCCTCGACTTTTAACTTTCGAACTTCTTTTTTTTTTGTGGAATACAGGGTGCAGCTTATGTTCTCGGACAAGAAATTTTGATTTCACATTTCTGCCTCATCGAAGGACCGCGAGGCCTACTGGGACTAATATTCGGGTCTCCCATCCCAGGTACTCCCTGCACCTAACGTCTGTACTAGTTTCGAGGCAGGAGTGCCACGCTAGGAAGGCAGAACCACTTTTGACCATGGTCAGAAAGCTGTTCCCCAGTTCTTAGGGAGAGAAGGTATAGCCGCTGAACGTATTCTATCTAAATTCTACAGAATTACTCTATCCTTTAAAACTGCCGCTGATCCATTTCTCGGGTAAAATCGCTGTCAAATACATTACGGCCTTTTCACGAGATTCGGCAATGTTCTTGTGAGGTTGTAATGGTTCTAAAACTATTTAGATTGGACATCAGTCGCTATATGTTTTTAAGTCTCCTAATTAACATTATCATAATGAAAATCGCTTTGTTTGGATCGTTTTTACATGAGATATGAAGAAATATCCTCGCTTGGGAACATAGGCCGCACCTTGTACTTCTGTTCACCCCTAGTGATACCCATTTCCTGCTCATATTTTCAAAGAAAATGTATAAAAAAGCCTTTTAAACTACATTTCCATTAAAAATTGTAGAGTATGCTTCGTGGAAATCCACGACGTAATAAATTGTGATTATTACGAGGGATTAGTCACAGACTTGCTAGTAACGGCACTTCAATCGTATTTCAGTCTGATTATGGGTGTTTCTTTCATTGGAATTGATATAATATGAAAAGGGTGACTGTGGAAAGTGTAATCTCTGTCGAAGTAGTCTTTTAGAAATTTGAAAGGACAGACATCCAATGAATTTCGTGCAACTTGACGATTTTTGGGTACAGCACGTAGTATGGTAATAAGAATCAATAGAGCTTTGTTGAAGGCTGGTAGGTAGGGTTATATCTAAAATAAATTGTAGAATATTAAAGGATACCACACGGACCACTTTTTCGAGCAGTTCTGCTTCCTGTATGAGATATATCTTCAACACAATTTTCCGTCTAGATTCTCACACAAATCGACATCAGTCGCGAGTTGGTAGAAGCCGATCAGAGAGAAGCGGGAACTGACGAGGAATCTCAGCAGTCTGTCATTGACGACGAGCCGCTAAAGAGAAAAGGTTTGCAATATCTCAGGATGGAAAATTCCTATGAGGATTCGTTCATACTGCATGAGCCAAGTAAGGTAAGCCGCTGTATTACAAGTATTGAAATTTATTATGAAATGCCCATTCAAACTACCCTTACCTAGGAAGAACCCTACTTCCGGAAAATGAGAGAGAACTCCTTCGTGACATACCTGGAGCTAATGCAGGAAATTGAAAAGGACCCCAGAAAGAAGCTGAGTGATCTTTGGAGCAGGTAAACAGCGGAAATTTCTACTTGGCAAAATTTCAACTCGCTCTGTTTTCCAGCTTCTTCCGCTTTCAACCACTGGGAGCGATCCGTGAATACTTCGGTGAACAAATCGCGTTTTATTTCGCTTGGCAAGGGACTTTTCTTACGATGTTATGGCCAGCTACACTCTTGGGACTAGCTGTATTCATTTTTGGCTTTATAAAGAGGTAACATTCGTGAGAACAATTCCTGAGCAGAAACTATTTCTTCAAACTTTAGTGTTCGGCTGAGTCCTGCCACATTCGGCAACTGTACGGTGATCAACTACGCCGGCGAGACGAATATCGTTCCATGCAGCTTGCGTAACAAGTTTGTTTATTTTTCGTTTGATTACGTGAATTCTTCTTTTGCAGCCACTTTCGTAAGTCCCTTTTTCATTAAGGCCGCCAATTCATGGGGAATCAGTTAGATATAGAACACCTGCCAAGTTTACTGCCCACAGACCCGTGTCCACAGTTGCTGCAGGCACCAAATTTGTGTGTTTCAGATGCGACTGGTCGCAGATCACGAGAGGATAATGTTTGCGAAGAAAAACCTTACTGTGACCTAAGCTAGATCTATAATAGATAATGTACACTGAGAGTTTTAGAGTGTAAGTGTTCAGTGTTACAATCTCGTTGCTGCACAGGTTGCTGACATTTGATTGTTCACAACACAGAGAACTTTTATTCCTTCGAAATTGGGTAATTGAACCCCGAGTTTTGATGCAGGAACGAAAAACCATTTGAGGCGAAAATAATGTTGTGCAAGGCAAGGCAATAAAGACGAAAAAGCGGAGCGACCTAATGGTAAAACGAGAAGCTGCTACCCTTTTACTCAGACAAACTGTAGGGAGGACCGCAACAAAAAGAGGTCTCGTTCATATGGCTAAGAAGCGAGAGGCGCAGAGATAAAAAAAAATCAGAACGACCGCAGCAGAATGCTTTTGCTACACCTAGTAGATCTCTGTATTAGTCGTAGCAAAAAGCATAACCGAGAATGGTTCGGAAGGGCCACGGCAGAAAACCGGATGAACTGCGGCAGGAAGCTGGAATAGCAGACGGGTGATCTACGATTCTTCCGATTTTCTGTTGCAGTCCTCCCCAAGATTCGGATTAGTATACAGGAGCAAATGGGCGGGCCGAGCTTCGTGTTGCGGTTCGGGAGAACAGATCAGGCCCTGGATAAGGAATTCTGACAGTTGTCATCCTACTGTTCAAATACAATACTATTACAAATTTGATTAAAGAGAGACGTCTCTATGTAGACCGAAATTATGAATGTATTAACATCATAATGTGAAATTCCCTAATTCCCATCATAATGGACGAAAAGCATCGTAGGCGGATCTTGAAACTGCCCAAACAGGCAAATAGAAGAAAGAGCCAGAGATTATAAATTTTATGATGAACACATGTATTTCAGGCTGTCACAGTTCTTCACTACGATATCGTCATGGTTCATGAAGTCATTCGACAACGAATTGAATGCGTTCTTCGCAGCTTTCATGTCCGTATGGGGTAAGACATGCATGTTTGTTTCCTCTATTTGACACCGAGGTCCAGGAACAGCCGACATTTTTCACCAGCGTCCATTTGAGGAACGATGTTCTATCAAATCTGGCGGCGGAACAACACGGTGCTTGCTTACGAATGGGACTGCGAAGACTTCAATGAAGTGGAGCCAGACCGCCCTGAGTATCATGGGACAGCCAAGCGACAGGTGAGATCCGAAGAAAACCTGTATGATCCAGATTAGTACATGAGGCCTAGCTTTTTATTTTAAGTATTAATGTGTTTTTAACCATTTGATGACTCAGAAATAACTGGAATAAAATGTATATCAGATAATCGAAAAAGGATTATTTCCTCATTTTTGTGGAGTTTTCAAGGATATAGAGTTTATCAAGGACCCTGAAAAGGGCAGTGCGAGCGAGCTCTGCTATTCGTCGGTTGCATGAATTGACCAATTCCAAGCTTTTCGTACCCCTGCAACTCTCCACACCGGTTTATCAAGCTACACATTGTACCCTTACAAATATGATAGGAACTGTTCCAGGATCCAGTCACAGGAGAGACGGAATACTTTAGCCCTCAAATTGTCCGAGTCTTCAAATACACGGTCTCGTTCATCATCGTGATCCTGAGCATGTGCTTGGTAATAATCAGCGTCTTACTTGTCACTGTCTACAAATTGTGGGCGGTATCGAGCCAAGAGTGCAATAAAGAGGTAAGCTCCATTATGAATTACAGGGAAGAACTGATACGGTAACCAATGAGAAATTTTCAGTACACATTCGCATGCTCCGTGTTGACCGCTTATGTGCCTTCAGTCATGAATACTGTGTCGACGATGATTCTTGGCAGTGTGTACGGATGGATAGTGGTGAAGCTGACGAATTGGGGTACGTTGAGATAGGGTTGACTTCACGAAAATTTACTGCAAATTCGAGAATAATTTGGTGCAAAACTCGAAAAAAATTCTTACAAAGATTTAACTGTACATGAAAAATCAATTCCGGTTTATTTTACTACAATTTTTAGAAGTAAGTGGTTATTGAAGCAGTGTTTGACTCTGCGTTTCCACGCTAACGCACTGAGGACCTTTTGTAAAGTGAGGATCAGCACACTCTAAAGTGTCAGCCTATTTCTCTTTCGAGAATATTACTTTTAAAAATGTTGTATCAAAGTTTTGAAGGATCAACAGAACAAGTCAGCCAACCTTATTATTTAGGATCCAATTCAATTATACACTATTCGAGAAAAACCAGGTCTCTTCTCTTTATCACCAAGTTTGTTAAACGTTCTGGGATCATAATATGACGCTGCCAACTAATTTGTCCGCGTAAAAATGCAAGTTGGGAATGAATGGCCACAATTCAGACCATTCGGGGCATGGCACAGTGGAAATGAAATGATGGCATAACTGGAAGCGTTCGGATTCTGCCATTCATTCTCTACTTTGCATTTTTGCGAGGACAAATTAGTTGGCAGCTTCATATATCAACATTTATTTGGAGTATCATTTAAATGAGTAATGGGAATTCTTGCATTGACCTCATTCGCTGCATGTAATGGCTCACGAACTGTATCTAAGTTCAAAACACTGTTTTGTGTAAATCTTGTCTGTGAAGGAAGACACAGCTTTTCCATACCTAAAAACCCTTCTAGAAAGTTACAGGAAACTTTTTTTTCTAATAAGGCAATAGTTTCTGACATTTCCCGTTATAGAGAACCATCGCACGAACTCGGAGTACCACAACGCGCTTGTCATAAAGATGTTCGCTCTCCAAATGGTCAACAACTACACGTCACTCTTCTACGTGGCTTTTGTTCGACCGGAAAACAATGTAATATTTTCTAGTTGGCGCAACAATTACCTCACCACATTTTCAGAAAAAGAATTCTTCAGGGATTTCAAAAAGAAGGCCTCTTCGGGCTGGGCGAAAAATTTCGTGACGTGTGCCTTCCTGGCACGTGCGGCTCACTTCTCGCAGTCCAGCTAATATCGCACATGATCATCAAGCCACTCCCTAAATTCACCAATGACATCGTAATACCGTAAGTTGAAAACAATCCAATAGAGGCTTCAGAGAAAAAAAAATAGGGGAAATGTTGAGGTATGTGGTGCGAGTGTTTCGCCTAAGAAAGTGGTACCATCGAGATCGTCAGGATATGAGGGACATGTTGAACGAAAATGATGAGACAAATGTGCTGGTACGAGAGTGGTTGAAGCCTGCAGCCGGCGACTTCACACAAGGCGAATTCAACGAGAAAATCATACTTTTCGGGACCACAATGGTAAGTTTTACTTCTGAATTTTTTTCAGTTCAATTGCTATCAATTAAACCTGGTGCCATTATCTATTGAAAGAATCCGTGGCTTCAGATGTTCGCTGCGCTGTTCCCACTGGCGCCACTGATCGCTCTAATCATCGGCTTGATAGATCTTCGAATAGATGCACTTCGGCTGCTGTGGCTGAACAGGAGGCCAATCCCAGTAATGGCATCAGGTTGGTTCTATAGACATCTGGCCTTGTGTGAAATGATAAATTTGGGTGTTCAATTTTGTTCATTATTTTTTATTTGAGTTCACTATTCATCCTCTTCTTGGTCGAATATTACCAGTCAGAAGATGCATACTTCGTGCTCAGCAATTACATTACTTTACACCCATATGCTGTCCAAGTTTGAAAACGAATTTCATTAGAATTTCCTCCAAACCTTAATGTTTAAGGTATTAGGCTTTAACAGGAACACAAATGAATGTTTGCCTCTCGCCAACTGTTGCTGTGCTCGCAGTTTTCGCTCGATCACTTCTCAAAATAGGGTTTCCTGCATACAATATACTCCAAAGGAATCAAATATCTTCCAGGAATAGGTATATGGCTGCCGATACTCTACTTCCTGCAATATGCAGCTGTAATGACGAATGCTTTCATAAGTGAGTTTGTTACATTTCAAACATTTCACCCGCTTCAATCTGTTTTAACAGAAATGCATTGCAAAAGACTGGAGAAGAATACGAAAAAAGAGGTGATTGCCAGAAGTCGTGGGATTTTCGTATTTTCATAGAAGCCGGTTACGAGTTGCTGCAAAGCTTAGAAAAGACCCCAACACTTTTGATACCACTCATTCATTAAAGGCGATATCTGGCTACAAGCACTTACCGGAAATCTTTTCCAATGCCATTACCGCAAGTGGACAACAGAACAGGAGTAAACCAAGGCTCACACGCACCATTGAGATTACCCGGGGTAAACGTGTTAAAATCACATAAGTTCACCCAGCGTTAGCACGGCCGTCTACCTTTGGTAACATCAATGATGTATGTAGGTGCAAGGCCTGAATGCATAATGGAAAGATAGTTAGTCTCATAGGTGTTGGCATTGTTATTCATTGGTAGTAGCCAGGTAGGCAACGTTACATGTGGGTTAACATGCTCGGGGGTGCCGGGTAAACGGCAAATTTGAGCGCGTTGACATGCTTACTATGGGTAATCTAGGTTATGCGTTCAGGCTCAAGAGATCACTGCTTAGTCACAATAAATATGCAGACGTTTTACTCACAACGACTTTTTCAGTTGCGTTTACCTCGGATTTCTGCTCGAACTTCTTCAGTGACGTCATGTATTGTGATGTCAAGAACCGATTCCTCATCGTTATAGTATTCCAAGTGAGTGAAAATTTCAACCCACGAAAGTTTACACGGCTAGGAGGTCAGGAAATTTAAAACTCCGAGTCTTCAGAACATGGTATTCATTCTGAAATACGTGTTTCAAAGCATCATACCAACGGTACCGGCTTCAATACGAGTTGCGCAAAGAAGGGTAAGTTCTTCATAGATGGATCTGGCAAAGAAGGATGTTTCCCTGGATTCATATGATTCCAGAAACGATACATTGTGAACTACGTCATCGAGAAAGGAGATGTGCCCTATAGAATCAAAAACCGGTGCGAAGAATAGCCTAGCTTGAAACATCTAATCCTGTTAGCTCTACATAAATCTCGAATTTAGCGATCATTCCAGGAAGAGAACCCGAAATGCGAAACTCGCATGGATCATGTCACGTGCCAGAGGAGGCATCGCTCCGAAGCTCATCCCTAAGGTTGGCGTTGAAACCAACGACGAAGCCTCTCCCTCATCCTAACCTCACTCTCTGGCTCTTTACTGGTATAACTGTGGTAATAAAGCGTGTAGTACTATTACTATTATCATTGCTATTATTATTTAGAGAATATGTTATCGAATAGTATGTCGAGTTTTGCAACTGTTTCTGCATTTTGGATGTGTCTTGTAAAAAAACCGGAAAAAAGTCGAAATACCAGAAGGAAAGGGTAAGATAGAGTAGAAAAGTAGGCATTAGGCATACAAAGACTTTGAAAAATTTTTTTTGCTTTAAAAAACTTACTTTGGAAAAACTTAGAAATTTTTTTTGCTGCGCTAGGCATCACGCTTTGTCTACTTGTTCACAATATCCTGTGCACATTCCGTCCCTCTATCCAGGAAGCTCCGAATGATGTCCTTGGACTCTCAGTTTTTACAAGCGTACGAAACCTAAGTATTAGGTTGTCGGAAAAGTCTCCCGCCATTTAGTTTAGCATCTTGTATCTTATCTTAAAATTGATTTAAAACTTTTCATCCTATCTGTTTATAGATGTTGGTCAATAGTCTACTTACATCTAATTTGCCTTCGCATTTCGTTACAGTTATGGCTGAAAAAAATTGTCCTTGACTTCAAGCAAGTTCGACTGCTACTGCTTTACGAATTCAGAAAACATAGTAACGCAAGCGATGAAACGAAGAGTATATGTGGTGCCATGGGTGCTTCGACTGTCTCTTACGATACGGCTAAAGTTTGATTCCGCAAGTTCAAAAACGGCAACTTTGACTTCTCAAACGAAGGTCTGGTAGGCCGATCGAAGCGGATGACGAGCGCCTTCTGGAGCTGGTTGAAGAGGATCCGCGGTGTGACACCACTGAACTGGCAGAGGAACCCCAGTGCCATCACGACACTATAGCTGCCCATCTGCATCGCTTCGGAAAGACATGGAAGTTTGGCGTATGGATACCTTATGATCTGAGTAGGCATCAACTTCAGGGGTGGAGGGCAGCATGCATCAACTTTTTAACATTTCGACGAACTTTCGCCTGGCTCGACAACCTGGTCACCGGTGACGAGAAGTGGGTGGCCTACGTAAACGATAGGCGGAAGCGCCAGTGGCTCAAAAGTAGTGATCCTGGGATTCCAACACCAAAAACAGGACTCCATCCCCAGAAGACAATGCTTAGCGTTTGGTGGAATTGCAAGGAGATTATTCATTGGAAATCCCTACCACCGAATTCCACTGTTACAGCCGAACTCTAAGGCAGGCAATTGGATCGCGTCGCTGCAGCTCTACGTGGAAAGCAGGACAAAGTTTACCTTCTCCACAACAACGCTAGGCCACACGTTGGGAAGGAGACGCAGCAAAAACTTCAGAGCCTGGGGTGGCATGTCCTGCCCCACCCATTGTACTCAACAGACCTGGCGCCAAAAGAATGCCGTCTGATCCTGTCGCTGTTCAGTCAAATGTAAAGGAAAAAATTCGATGATACGGACGAACTCAGAAAGTGACAGAGTTTTATGGCTCAAAACCACAAGATTTCTATACAAACGGGATCCGAGAGTTAATTGATAAATGGCAACATGTTGTCGAATACGAAGGTGCATATAATTGTTAATTGTTTATTGTATTAGGGAACAAAAATAAATTCGAATGAAAAATAAAAAATGGCGGGACACTTTTCCGACAATCTAATATCTGTGGTATGTAGCTCATAAAACACTTTAAGTACACTATATGTTGGTAGCTGAAACTTATCTGGGAAGCCAGGAACAGAACCCGAAACCTAGCTACGCATTTTCCTTCTCCATCTAAAGCACGTAATGGGCTCGGAAACAGCTGCATTCAAGCAAAAAGCCCCTCTCTTCCTCCCACAGCAGCAGACGTTTATCGGTGTTTTCACACAAGTGTTACTGATAAGAGAATGCGCCAAATCGCAGGACCCAGTGAAAGAGCGAAGGCAGACAAACAAATTTCAACAAAAGAAGGCGGAAGTGTAGCGAGCGCATGATTACTGCGAAATACTTGGAATGAGGGCGGTGAAGATAGGAAAAACATTGCTAAGGTCATCCGGGTCATCATTTGTATCATAGATAAATACTGCAGTGATTTTGCCATAGCTGTTTACAAAATATACTTTGAGGAACCAGAGGAAAAGAAAGGAATTAGTCGTCGAACTTTTAGGTTATCAATAATTCTAATATCCCCTCCTGACACGCCTCGAATGTAAATTTCAGTCCTATTTTCTGTTCTCAATCCATAGGAGCAACACTTATTTATTTAACGCACGTGCACTGCACATGATAGGGTTTGGTGAAAAAACAAATCAGCTACAAAAAAAACACAGGGACGAAATAAAATAACGCTGTAAAAACTTTAAAAAAAATGAAAATCCGGAAACAGGAGAGACCAACATCATCTACAGGTGACGGTTAAGGGCTACTTTAAATTTTTTGTGTTTGCTCGAAAAAGTAATTGTTATAACTAAGTATACGCATTTCCAGCTCTGTACGTGAAAAAGCTCCTTCTGATAGAAGATTTCGGTTGACGTAACAAAAGCTTAGTTTTACTTCCTCTGGTATTAGAGGACCAAAAACTGTAAAAGTCTTCCACCTTGAGTCCGATATTACTAGTGGTAATTTTATGTACCATTATCGAATCATTCCTCTCCCTCCTTTTCTGGAGAGTCTCCAGATTGATCATTTTGTTCCTAACTGCACCCCTAGGGACGGAGCTAAAATGGAACCCAAGTGCTCTTAGAAACAACTTTCTTGTGAAACTATTTTGAACCCATTCAAGCCTTGTTATGTCTTTCTTCTTGACCGGAGAGAAAACTACCGTACCGTACTCTAGCATAGGTCTTACATAGGTTTTATAAGCCTTGATTAGAACTACATAGGTTTTATAAGCCTTGATTAGAACTAAAGGATCGTTTGTTAAGAGGGCTCTATAAAGTTGGCAGATTCTGCGTTCCGCCTTGTTAGCGATTTCGCAGCAAAATGAGCTGAAGCATAGATTCTTGTCATAAAGGAAACATGCAAATGAAACATTGAGGTTAAACATTTTGTAATTCTATCTCCATAAAAATAGTCACTTATCATACATTTTTCAGTGGCAGAAATCACACGATTGAGCTAATTCTTAATCCAGAAATAAGAGAACGAGCAAATTTACCCACTCATCCTATAAATTAGACAGATCGGGCAATCCATACATGAATACTCCGCTGTTCATTCTCCTCTCTTCGTTTTGAAGCCAAAACTGGCTCTTGCACGTACAACAAAGCATATTTAGTTCTTTTTAGTTAACATGGATTTATTCACGCCACAACTAATGAGGTTTCCTAGCGTTGCTAGCATAACTGGCACCAGAAAGATACAACGTAGATGAGCCAGCCATCTGTGCAACTAATTCCCTGAAGGCTGATAATGCTACGAATCGGCAAAAATGGATATTTTACCGACAGAATTCAAAAATACGTCCCAGACATCACTTCTTCAGTCTCACGGCAAAATATGAGATATAATATGTATTATTTTTAAGAGTGATGATCTATCCAAAGCTGCAATAATTGGACATCCAATGGAGCTCATTTTGTGGTTAACCCAAATAATAAGGTTTTTTGATGTTTCGCCACTGTCTCCGATCGAACCAGCCGATCGGCCGGCCAATGCCACTGCGGTCGAAATTGCAAACAAAGTGCGCCCTGGTGCACTCCCTGAGCTACATAACAAACTGTACCTACTCTCTGTATAATTTAGTCGGCTCACCTAATGCTATTTATTTGGGGCACATTTAGTGCATTCAACAAGATAAAAAACTAAAATTTAGGTGTAAAAACTGATATAGAACTCCTACCCATTTCTCCAAACTACTAAACAGCAACAGTTCAGCACAACCTCTTTCTTCCTCTCGCCTCTCCATCCCCTCTTTCATGGAAAAGGTGCTCATCCGTCTCCTTGTTTGTTGTTTATACCTGATCCATCAGTGAATAACTACGTTAGCACGTCCAATTACACCTTGCTGGCTACTCAACAGTAACTGCTGGCGCTGAGAATAAAGGAGTGTGCAAAAACTCAAAAATGGTTTCTAGCTTCGTGTCAGCGCGAAGTTCGTAAATTGCACATATAGGGGATGATAGTTTAAAAAAAAACAATACTAATTACTAGAAAGTAAAAGTTAGGTTCTAGGAAACAAGAAAAAAAAAAGTGCATGTTTGGATAACAATGTGTTCTCAGTTCTCGTTAAAGTTATCACGGAGTCACCGCAAAATGTAACGTTTCGTCTCTCATCCTACACATTTTCAAATGTGTGGGTTCTCCATGGAGCTGTGCACAGCATTGATTTCTTTAATTCTGCAACTTTTCCAGAACTGCATCCTTAGATCGCATGAAAATTCGGACAGTAGATAAATCGCAAATTTGAATTCCCATGATGTTTCAAAAACAGGAATATCCTTCAGAAATTTTGAGGTGTAATAGCACTAGACCAGCTGTTCGTCATCCTCTTCAGTAATCTGTAAAAACAATTTCTTAGCCAGAAACGTATATTTATTTCTTATCATTTCTTTTAGACAAAAAGTTAAACTAAAATACCGTACCACCATAGTCACCGGCTACAGTAATGAACATAAGTAAAAGACACGTCAAAACAACGCACAACACTAATTTGAACCTGTGAATGGAAAGAATCATATCGCGAAAACAATAATATTAGATAACAACACAGAAAATAGTTACCAGGATTTAGAACAAATTGTGCACAGAAGAAGGACGACGCCAGGTGGTCAGAGAATTTCTGGATCTGATCCACCGCAGGCGCACACGTCCCATAATGGACTCGGAGCAAATGTGTACTATAACGAGAACTGGGGTGTGAAGACACGAATAGATACATCACAATTCGACGTAGATGCAGCTGCATCCAATGAGTGCCCGCGAGATAAGAAGCAGCAAATATGAACACATGATTATGTAAGAGGAATATACGGCGATTTCTACATATCCTGAAGTCAGTCGGCTGCCATGAGGCCGCCTACTTTGGGCATACATGGTATCCAGACCATGCTGGAACCGGAATAAAAAGCTATGCAAGGGTCATGAATGATGTGATGAGGATGTGCATGTACATGGTTGAGGGTCAGTGTTCCTAGCGAGCACTGCGAGTTGTACGAGGTGATAGCTTAGAGACGCATATCAGCTACAGTATTTGGGTCACAGCTCTCAGCCGAATCTTCATTGTGAAAGCATTTTATATAGAGATTCGGGCTAATCAAAAATCCATACAAGACTCCAATCAGTCGAGAAGCTAAAAAAGAGCCCTTTCTACGCGGTTTTCTAGAGGATTATTTTTACACTGTTTTCTGCACTACCCTTCCAAAAAAAAAGAAAAACCCCAAAACAAATACCGGGTCGTATGCGCACAGGAACATAAAAATGCTCCCATAAACTCTCATAGAACTCCCATGCTCTCATAAACTTTCCCAGAACAACTATGTGAAAAAAGTTTTTTTAAAGGAAAAAAAGCAGGCTAGTAAGGCTGCTGCTATATTGTTCGAAAAGTATAACCTATTCGGGATGCTATGGCGCGGCGAGCAATAGTTTTGATGCGCATCGATCGCGGATGGATGACAATCGCAGTAGCGCCAGCTACGCTCCACGATCGTTATGCACTGAAAGTGTCGCTGCACGCACTGAGAGTGGGGCGTTATATCTGGAATGTGCGATTGGTCAATTGGTCCAACTGCACCACCCACTCCAGGTATGACGCTCCACATCCCCCGACACCGACCAAAAGCACTACACTATCACATGAGCAGCCTAACTGTGAAAATGCGAAACAGGAGAGAAGGGTAGCGTCCAAAAAAAAACGTATTTCAATATCGACTACATAATCCATACTTATCTGCCCTTAATGGGGTAACCAACCAACTAAGGCATATTTATTCCGTAGGATTAATAGTAAAACAGGACTGTAACATAGTGAAGTGCTATTTTAAGGCCACAAGTTTTTTTTTCTATGTCCTCGTGAAATAACACGCTTCCATCGCCAGGAAAGAAAAACTATGAACATGTGAGCCAAGCTGACCCAAATAAAATAGCGATACTGCAACCCTGTGATATTTTGGAATTGAGCTAACACTAGAAGACAGTGACTAAGACTTCTAGACGACTAGCAACAAGCCGATGATGAAATAGATATATGAAACGATCCCACAACAAAACCGTAATCGACGGCGAATAATATCAAGCCCGGACATTTGACAAACGAACTAGAGGGCTCTATGGCTAGACTTTTGTTTGAAAGAAGACAATACCTGCTGCAAAAAGAGGAGCTAATCACTAATTACATTGCTAGATAGTCTAGCGAAAAGATAAATAATACCGAAAAGAACACTACTTTACATTACGATGGTGCGGCAGTGCGTTTCGAAGTTGGAGGTGGCGGACGAACCTTCTCTCGTTCATACTCCCCTCTCAACCAAGCGATACCAGTCAGCAAGTAAGCAGACATTTTCTCTAATGGGGCATCGAGGAATAACGCACCGCATACCTTCTCCAGCCTAGAAAAGGAACCTGATAGTATAACGTCATCTTCAAGACTTCGCGTTTTCTCCTATGGTGAGCAAAAACTGTCGTGAACTGCCAAGAATTCAGAAGACTCGAAGCCGATTCACTTATGGGCGCTTGCTGCTACAAAGCGAAAAACATTTCCCCAAACCTGATTTTACAACGCAACTACAATTTAAACCCCTTTAATCATGTTTGTTAACAAGAAAAAATGCAGAACACCTACCCTCCAATAAACGCCATATCAGTAGTGCTGACATCAGCGCGTTTAGCAGCATCTTGCCAGACTCGATGAGCCCACATGAGTTGGTGCAGCGTCTTCAGCTGTTGTTTCTGCACCTCGTATACTCTACTAGGCATTGTAACCTGCAATCACAGACCATGTAAATCAAAGAAAATGTGACACAACACTAGATCTAAGTGAAAAAAACATACCATAGTCGTGGACTGATTTGAATTTGAGTGAACACTACTACCGGGAGACGATGTGTTTGGAGCAGATGAGCCGTTCTGAGCTTGATTCTCCTCTTGGATTTGTGTATCCATTTGGGCAAGGATGGTATACGTTTTCAACGCGTTCTAGAGATAAAGATTTAGAAAAAACAGCAAGATGTCTATAAAATAAAAAAATTACATGAGATCTGAGATTGTAGAGATGAAACATCAGACAGGATTGACAACGCAAACTGAGATTCCGGACCCGAGATAGCATGTGGAGGTGCCATGGCGAGCATCCATCGGACTGGGGATTGAACATGTGAGTTATCCTTCTAAAATCAGCAAACATCTTTCCCACTAATCCTAAGGTAACCCAATTCAACTCCGCAAAAATGAAGTTGCGGTACGAAAGGGATAAAGCAGAGGAACCAAATGAAATATGTTAATCTGAACAGTCTTGAATACTGGCTGTCTTCCCAATTCTTTAACGGAAAGGTATTGCCGCATTGGTTCCCATCCAATATGACAAAGGATACGACCTGTCGAGCGAAAAACTGGTTTTGCACTTATATTCGACAACGGAATAAGTATAATTCCCGAAAAAGATGACAACCCCTGTGTGATACCGATACTACCGCAACTACATAGGAATGTGTTCAAGACAAAAACTGATATGATATTCGTGTTCAGCACCTCAAATATCATCATAGTAGCTCAAATTTTCTTAGCTGAAACTTTGCCCTCCAAAGCAAAGAATATAGCGAGAGAAATTTTAAGCTTCTGAGACCGTATACTAGTATTAATTCTCTAGAAAAAAAACCCATGAGAAATTTGGATAACTAAATCCAATAAAATTGAGCCAGAGGTCATCCCCTGAGAAATGTAACCAGTGAGACACTTACGAACAGTACCCTTGATAATTAACCAGTGCTTAACATACAACTTTCTCACTTTACACCATGGAACTGAATAAGCATGCTTTGCTCGATGAGGCAATACCGATCCTCTTCTTGAGAGAAGTGCAGGTTCAACTGGTTTTCAAAACGACAAAAACTCACTTGAGGAGATCGTTAGTGTCGCGAATGATCGAGTACTGGCGGTTCGCTCTATTCTCACCCGCATCCGGTGCGTTAAAATGCTTCGCTGACAAGATGAAGTATGCTGTCGCATCGAGGTAGAGCAGAACTTTGGTGACTTTGTCAACCTGCAATCCTCGAACTCTGGTGCACTGTCCGCGTGAGCAGCACTGCCGAAACCACTCACTTCTGCATCTCCTTTACGCTTTCGCGACCTGGCTATCGAATTGTAAAAATCGTAAAGTAGCTCAGTACTGCCCTCCTCAGGTTTGACAGGGCGAGCTGGCCTTGTTGGTGCGCACTCTTCTGCCGCACATTCGAAGCCACTTCTTGAGGGATGGTTGCTAACGGCGGAAGATGGACGAGAATGTGACGATGCCTGATCTTCATGTGACTGCGAACTTGATGCACGTGGCAAACACTGAAAAATGGATCTGAGTACAGAAGAACTTAATTACGAAACGGTTAAAATATCCAAAAGAAAAGCAAGAAAAAGTATAGTACACGTGCAATTCTACAAAAAAAAACAATGTAGAAAGTGGTATGTTCTACTTACAGGGCTACTCCTTGCACTAGACTCCTTTTCTTTTCGCAGTGCATCTTCAACGGTCAATTTATCCTTGGATTTCTTTTCTCGCTCCTTCTTTTCCTTGCGCCTTTCCTCTTTGCTCTCGGATTTTTCTTTTCGATCCTCCTTCCGCTCCTCCTGGAGAATAAATAGTAATGTCTTTGCAGCGAACAACCTCTTTATGTTGTCCTACCTTCATTCGACCCGTTCTTCTTCCAATTTCGAATAGTTGGTTGAGCTTTGAACGATCCAGACCTTTCAGGATTATCTCACCTCGTAACCCATCCGCACGAGTAGCCTATGAATTGTAACAAATACCCACTTGAAAAGAAACTAGCGGAAAAGAGATGAAACGAAAAACAAGAAATGCTGCACTTTTCTGGACATTTTGCAACGTCTCAACACGGAAATAACCTCCTGTTTTTTCAATAACATGGATTTCCACTCAACAATCCAGAATCCATCAAAGAAACTTACACTGTCATCCCTCTTTTTTCCACTCGCAGAAGATTTCGCCTTCTCTGTGTCCACAGGCTTCGTTTTCTCCTTCCTCTCAAGACTCTTATCCTTTCTATCAGATGCATCCTTCAGCTTCTTCTCACTGCTGCTAGCTCGTTCCTTCTCCTTATGCTTTCTGATTTCGCGCTCCTTTTCCCGTCGTAGCTTCTCTTCGTGCTCTTTTTCCTTCCTGAGTTTCTCCTCCTGCTCCTTCTCCTTCCTAAGCTTCTCCTCATTTTCGCGTTCCCGCCTAATTTTCTCCTCTCGTTCTCGCTCCCTTCGTTCCCGTTCTACACGTTCCTTTTCTTCTCGTTCCTTTTCTCGTCGCTCCTTCTCTTCGCGTTCCTTTTCTTTCCTTTCTCGTTCCCGTCGTTCATGTTCAAGACGTTCATTTTCTCTTCTTATCCTTTCTTCGCGCTCTGCTTGCTCCTTTTCTTGTCGCTCTCTTTCTTCTTTCTCCCTCCTCTCCCGTTCAAGTCGCTCACGTCGCTCCTAGAATGGCAAGGAATGAAAGGTTTCTAGTAACAAATAAAAAGTTTCCAATAAAACAATCAAATTTTAAGAAAAGACTCTCAGGAGAGTTACAAGAAAACAGGACTAACAGCCTCTTCGCGTTCCCTTGCCCTCCTCTCCCTTTCTTTCAGTTCCGCCTCCCTGCGTTCCCTTTCAGCTTTCTTGTCAGACGGTCGTTGTTTAATGGGTGAAAGAGGCGGAGATAATCTCAAGATGTGCAATAATGTTGTGATCACTGAGAAGAAAACAATCATTCAGCTCACTTTGTTATCAAATTAATTATTGTCTGTGCAGAATGCATATCGTTCTCATCTCCAGGATCGTTTTCGGCTGAATGTACACCAGAATCCGGACTAATACCCTTGTCCGGAGGGTCCTGAAAGCGTGACACTCCATAACCGACGTATTGAATGGAAGTAAGTGAATCAAAAAACCTTTCTGTCGACCGTGTCGCCAAAGAGAGCTCGGAGGCCATCAGAGTTAGATGAAGGATGAGTATTCGAGCGGCTGGTTCCAGGCATACCAGTAGACTGGAGAAATTGCTATGATTTAAAAAAGACGAAGACACAGGTTTTGTAGTAGTTGAAGATTCATAAAAACTATTGAAACAACAGCTTGCATCATAACAACAAATAAAGATCGAATTCGTAACCTACCCTGCTATCATCCTTCCCACGCCTTCGCTTTTCTCTTTCCACCTCAGTGTCGCTATCCATTGCTCTGTTACGCTTTCCTTTCTTGGCGATGCTATCATGTCCGTCTGAGGAGCAATGTGTTGATGAGGACGGGGCGGTATTCAGATAATCCTTTAAAAGGGGGTGACTTTTCCAGGAGACAAAATTATGCCGCAAAATAAGTAATAGTAAGAGCATTTTCTCACTCGATTACACGAGAAGGGTAATCCTTGGAGTGGCTGGATCGGTGACGTGACTAGATTTTGCATGCTCTGCAATGCTCAATATGAGGATAAACCAAAGATAATGAAGGAAAAAAACTTTACTGTATGTGTGATATGTGCCGTAAAGTACTGCTTTAATGGACGGGTGGGGAGGGCAGAACAAGTGAACCTTCTTCATTTTTTTTTTCGCACAAGATAAGTAAAAATTGGGTTGAGCGAGCAATTAATTCTCTGTTTCTAAGCTGAATACTTATATTCAACTATGGCGAACTCGCGAATGAGGAATCACAATTGGATCCACAAGAAAGACAGGAAATCAATGTGCACGTAATTAACTGACTTGAACAGAGATATGAGGTTACTAACCTGAGGCGCGTGAAGATGCACATGGAAAGAAAGATGTTAGATGATGATTCGTAAGCTTATGCGTGGTGTACACTTTGGTAATCGCATAGTTAATTAAGGAATTTTGTGGGTACATAGAAGTTGTTTTCAAGAATAAGAGAGGAAATCTGCCTTAGAAATAGGTGTAGAACATAACGAATCCCATTGAAAGTTTCTGCTCAAAACATTTGTGATCTCTTCATCTCAATGAACTTGTTTGGTGCAAAATGGCACAAAATCTCAACAAGAACCACACTCACCGAATCTAAAATCCATTCCTGATATTGTTTGTCGAAACAATGGGTTATATGGAATTCAGGATGAGGGACTAACGACGACAGGTGATTCAATCTTAGACGTTAAGCTTCTCTATTGACAATAAAAAAGATTCTCAGTAAGTGGGTCAATGTAGAGGGGTCATAGAAAGGCGTTCAGTCAAGAGTGAAGGTATGGGCTCTGCCTTATGTCGCGCCTATAGCTTAGAGCTTATTCCTTTGAAATTTCGAAAAAACCTGAAAGACATCGTGAGTGCGGATGCTGCAGTCAACTTCCACTTGTATTATATAATAATTTCAACTGGTATAACTTATAAAGCAAGGTAGAGAAAGAGAAGTGATCCTAATGAAACCAGCAATGATCAAAAGTCAAGGCGAATCCAACCCATCCCACCTGTAGAAGTTGTTGAGTAGACTGCTGCGTCGTAGGCGTACTGGAAGGAGCAGAAGTCGGCAGCGTAGATCGTGAGGATAATCCCGGTGTAGTGGGAATCTGTAATCGGACTCTACATTTTACAGCTCTAACTCATTATTAGCAGGA
This sequence comes from Ancylostoma caninum, assembly GCA_037903475.1. Lineage (NCBI taxonomy): Eukaryota > Metazoa > Nematoda > Chromadorea > Rhabditida > Ancylostomatidae > Ancylostoma > Ancylostoma caninum. The sequence continues at coordinate 300,994 of JBAJFG010000186.1, forward strand.
AGCAATTTAAAAATTGGAATAATCGAGCTGTTCTTGATTTTTTAAATTGTAAATTACACCACATATACAGCCTATGCTCTTTCTCATAGCCCTCATGGCCTTAGCTCACAGTATGACTTGTGCAGAGTGTGGGGGTGTATGTACATGTGAAGCTTCCTATACCAGCACCACTGTGTTGATGAAACAAAAAAAAGGATCAACGCAACATGCACATGTTGACGCATGATATGGAACACCATTTTATCGCAATTGATTCCACATTTTCACCGACGGTGTGAAAGACTTCGCATCTTTTTGAGAAAACAGTACAATGCAGCAGCATGCTCACAGGGTTGCAATGCTAGTGATAATTTTTTTAGAAAACTGCCGCTAGAAACTTCAATAAATTAGAAAAGTTGCCGCTTGCATCCAAGAAAAAAATGTTTAAATCAAAAATTGTGACCCTTGTGACCCAATGACACGCGGAACTTGCTTCGAGCTGTATTCTTTTGAATCAAGAGCTAGGGATTTTGTGATGAATCCCCTCTCAATCCCATTCAAACCTTCCTTTATCCTACAGCACCACAAAAAAAAAACTTGCCAAATCAAAGGTAGTCTCCAAATGTTCTCAATCAAAACGAAAAAGAGAAGCAGAGTTATATCAGTTTCCAAAAAGGACATATTGAAGCTACATCTTTAGAATACCTGCACTACGCCACAAGTTTCGGCATGTGATTATGAAATTTGATACTTTACGGATGAAAACAACGGAAAGAAGGACGAAGCACTAGGTTAAGTTAGAATTACGGAAGCGTTAGCGTAAAGAATAAATCAAGAAGCTACAAAAAAAACTAAATCCAAATGATAGAACATGTGCGTGGCGAATTCTTGCAGTAAAAAGGAAATCACAGCTAATTCCACAATCGTCGCGGAAAGACAATCCCTCGTAAACCGGAAGAATCAATAAGTACGATAAAGCAGCAAGCCCTTACATGAGGTCGATGAGAATGAAGTTCATTAACACAACAGAAATAATGAAGGTCTAATGAACGAGCAGATCAAATACGTACTAGAACCTTACTATAAACCCAAATAATCTTTGAAAAATAAATCTTAGGATGATCTCAACACCAGGTTTGTTATATTTGTCAACATCGACTATTCAATATCGTTCTGCCTTAAATGAAAGGTATGAATATTCTGAAATAAGGGCAGTAACAGATACGTGAACAGAAACTGCGAGTTCCCTATCTCTCATCCACCGAGAAGTTAATAAAACAATACCGCATAAATTGATCAATGCAGGAACAAGCATGTAACCGAATAGAAGAAGATAGCTAATAATTTTCCGGACTATTTAAAAATCTTTTTCTGTTCCGCCAAACGACATTTTGTCTAAGAAATACATAACCCACACTAAAATGCACTATATTTAGTTTACAGTGGAGGCAAACGCTCGATACATGAAAGGAAATTAATGATAATAGAGCATCGCACATCGTTCAACAAGCGCGTTCCACCAGACCATCAACATGCGTAACAGTCGGCAGAATAAATCTCTGTAGGTGAAGTCACTGGTCAGAATGGCATAAAGCAGGGTACTGCCACTGCTTGGCATGCATTTTCTTTATTAATCAAGATATTTCAGTGCTCGACAGCTGTCCTGATAAATTCAGGAGAGAGATGAGTGAACAACTAATGCCAACCCAGAACTTTGCAAAGCTATGGTTTGTTTTAAAAGCGACCATAGTTGCGTAGTTGTGCCTGCTGTCTGATTTTCTCCCCTAATTCTTCAAACTCTGCAAATTTTCTCTCATTCACTTTCAGTGGTATCTCCTCAACTACTTCCCACAGTGAAACCTAGTCTATTTAATCCAAGAAGCACCTACATGGGTTCAAATCATGCCCCACTCCTATTGCGTAGCATAATTGGGGGGTTATATGACGCACGCAAACGTTGCCAGCAAATCATAGGGGAAACATGAGAATTCCCCTAGAGCCGTGAACGAGTAGTAGACCAAATCTAGATGTTGCAGATGTCCAGTCCTCTCAGTAATTACAAGCACTGCGCAAAAGAGATTTGACCTTCAAAATACCGAAAAGTAAAGATAGTGAAAAAATCACCTGCACCACGCCATGACGCATAATACCACTCGATCCAGCGCTATTCGTACCGGCTACATATTCACAAAATTGCTCGAACGGCCCGAAAACTTCTGAAAAGGAAATGACTTAGAAAAGATAAAATTTGTTGGTATTACAGCTAGGATGGAACACCTACTTGTGAAATAACATAAAAGTTGTTAAAATTATCAGTGTGGAAGATTAAAATGGATAAAACAAGGAAATTGTGAGAAATGCGAAGCAACGAGGCCACATCCGGTTCCGCATATCACGGCGGAAAATCCTATAATCAACGGAAAATTCTCGAAAACACGCTCACCGTTCAGCTGTTTACGGAGTTGTTGGTGCTCGATCCGTTGTCTGGAGAGATCAGGATCTTCGGCCATTTACAGAGTTCAGAGTTAATGAATAGAGGAAATGTGATTGTCGAGAGAACGGAGAGGCAGCGGAGTGGACGACGAGCTCCTCTGCGTCTCTGTCGCACGCGCTACGGGGTGAGGCGAGAGTCAGACGGGCAGAGCGGCGACGATCAGTCTTCCAGCCACCTGCGAATCGCTGCACCACCCACACCGCTCACCGACCGACCACCCGTCATCATCCGGCCCCCGTCCCTACGTCTCGACCTGAAACAAACCGGCTCATTTCACAAATCCTGACCCGGAAGTTCCCCTTCGAGCCCCGATCCTCACCTCTACACGCAAAATTGCACGTGATTTCTTCGCCTTGCACTTTATTCCATGTTTATTCATATGAATGCTCGTTCTCGTGCTTTGTTTCGCGTCCCTAATGAGCTTTATTGTCCCTGGACAGTTTTCTGGGGCTTTGATTTGAACGTGAGACGTGACAAAGGTTCTGATGATTAATTACCCCATAGGGAAGACCTGGCAGCATGTTTTCTGCAGACCTTCACTTGCATTCATTCATCCACTCATTCATTCATACATACAAAATGAAGAACTCAGTCTGGGTAATAGGTGGCCTTACCGTAACTTCGTGGTAAAATAAAGTGCTGGGGCGGCCCCCCCCCCCACATTTCTATATTGGAGAGAGTCACCATCGCAGTCAGGGTCAATATAACGTCGAACCACCTATCAGTCCTTATGTTGAGTTCTGAGAGGGTGGTCTGCACCTATTATGCTAGAAAATTACGGCGATACTTCCTGCTCACCGAACTGACCTCTCGGTCTTGTTCCATCCATTCATCAGGCTGTTCATAAAAACATCAAAGCAAGCTTATGCCAACTACAAAAGAAATAATTTTGGCATTGGTTTCACAGGTGGTGAAGGGCACACTTATTTATTTTCTATTCTATACACAGTGAGCGTCGATGAAGCTGACGAGTTTGCAGACTTCAGTTTGCACTGCAACGCGACCGCTCCGCGCGCTGGAATCACTATCCTCCGCTGCCATGATTGGTAACCGTAGCGATAGTAGAGTTTTTCTTCATAAATACGACTTAATGAAAGAAAAACTAAATATACAATCGGTCAAGAAACGGCAAATGTTGGTGTATTGCAGTGGTGAGCGCACACGTGCTTCTGACAAGTCACACACGTTCTTACTTGTTAGTCACGGAGATATTGGCTACCTGACACGTTGTACATGAGCATGAGCGTACATGGAACGCGTATGTTCGAGCATCGCGACAGTCACTTCCTTCTGAATGAAGTGTAGCTGTGATTAGCGATTCCAGTGTGCGAGGCGGTGGCGCTACTGTAAACCTTCAAGCACGCAATCTCGTCAGCTTCACCGACGCAACCTGTACCCGCCATTCACCGAGGAGTCGCTGTGCCACTTATCGGGGACATGTGTTCCACGTACTCCCACATCATTTCCGGGACCCTTCCTAACATGTAAAGCAGTTAAAAATCTCTGCGACTCACAAGCTTGAACGTGCGCGACTTGCTAAAGGCCCCTCCAATCGCTTCACTTAAAAATGCACCAATACCGACTCATTTCTGAACCGCCTGTATGTAGGGCGCCTGAAATTCAGGTGGTGGATACTGCGCGCGGCGGCACCTGGTGCTTTAACCGTCCTTCATTTAGGTCCCGTTTTCCTACTCGCAGCCGTTGTCCTACTCGGGCGCCGTAATGGCTATGGAGCACATCATCCTCCAATTAATTTGACATAGACTGTAAAATGAGCGTCGATGGCGGTGCGTTTTTGCGGACTGGGCAATCACGCGCCGCTACTGCCGCTGCTAGTGCTGGAACCTTTGCCACAATAACAAACATTAGGTTTTTTTTTGGTAGTTGACAGCAAATATAATGAGAGGCTAACAAGAAAACCTCGATTTGCCACTACGGCAACGATTCCAGCGCGAGCGGCGCGGACGCGACGCGTCTTCCCGTCTACGTGAAAAAAATCGCGTCATCGACGCTTACTGTGTGTTGCTGTCTGCGCCAGAAGCAGACAAACCAGAGCCACCATGCAGAGCGCCCGTGTCTCTGCCCAATAGATAGAACCGCACCACGATCCCGCGCCTGTCTGCGTCCGTTTGGAGTTCCCTATATACGTCTAGATTTCGTTCCCCGCCTTACCTTTTCGATGAGTTTACACACCAGAGTATGCTTTTTCGGGACTCATCAGTAAGAGAAAAAGGCATCGGAAGGATTGTAATATAATTCATCATTTATTTCAAAAGAAGAGCAACATAGTGGTTGGGCTCATGTGTTTCCACGCATTTTTGTTTTGGTGATCGAAATGATCGCGAGACGAGCTCGCAAACACAAGGCAATTACCCTAATTTCACCAGGGAGTGACTATCGCGCTGCACGAGCGTATAGATTCCACATATGTATGTACTTCCACATCATTTCCGGGGCAGTTTAAACATTCCAGGAGGCAGTTGGAAATTTCAGTGATTGAAAACACCGATGCTCACTGTTTCCTGAACCAATTGTAAAGTTACATAGAAATTACACACGTTCCATCGTGAGTCATCAATGCTGAAGATATCATTGCCTCATCATCTGAGAAAAATAGGGAAGTGGAGGTTAAAATCGAGACTGTCAACATCATTGCCACAAAGTCACAGTGAAACTGAACTGTTTTCCAATAGAAATAAATTCCTTTGTGGCGATTACATTGCGGCAATGGGAGCAGGTGTTGGATCTTCCATTGCTGTGCATCAAGCCCCTGTATCATTGTAGTGTTGCGGATAGAGACGACACCAGTCGAACTGACCTGGGCCTGGATACATCATTGAGATTACCCAGGGTAAACGTGTTGACGCCCGTGCTAACGATGGATAAATTCATGCTGGTGTAACACGTTCACCTTGGGTAATCTCAGTGATGCATGCGGCTCTATTAGCCCGAGACGCATCTCGTTGCAGTCTTGGTAGTTTACTTATCCTCTATTGCAGTAATTCGGCTGTATCTCGCTAGCGAAGTAAGTAAGCTAGTTACGAGTAAGTTGCAAACTAGGATTTACTCTAAACCAAATTCCAAGCACCTATACAGGAAGCTCCAAATGTACGCAGTCAAGAGGGCGTGGCCACGGCGCGGCTCCTTGATCAGACACAGGCGCTCTCTATGCTGCCTCTGGCTTCTCTGACTCTGCAGCCAACCAGTGGCAGCGTGCCGAGCGCCTGTGTCTCTGTCTAAAGCCGCGTCGTGGCCACGTCCCTCTTGACTGCGGACATTTGGAGTTTCCTTTATGTAGTAGGTTTGTTGTAAACCAGCTTAACGACTTGGTCACAACATAAACCTATGTGGTTTTTATGCGCTTTTATCTAGAGATATGGTTGGTAGAAAAAGGACTGTTTCACCTACCTTTTAAAGGCAGCAGGAGCTGAAATTCTCGACTCTGAGCTGAGCTGCGGGTGGTGAAGTACAGACTCGGCACATCATAAATGTGAAACGAACACAGACAATGATGGCTTACCTGCAGAGAAAATGAAACATTCGTCGCGAACACGCCTGGCCGTGTTCGTGCGCGGACGAGTTTTCCCCGGCGCGAAAGCCATTGCGGAGCGTGGTTTTGGCCGAGTCCCGCCATGAAACCCTGTGAATTGAATGCATTTCGTTTTCCCTTTGCTCCAAACTACGCTCCGCAATGGCTTTTTGCGCCGGGGAAAACTCGTCCGCGCGCGAACACGGCCAGGCGTGTTCGCGACGAATGTTCCATTTTCTCTGCAGGTAAGCCATAATTGTCTGTGTTCGTTTCACATTTATGATGTGCTGAGTCTGTGCTTCATCACCCACAGCTCAGCTCGGAGTCGAGGATTTCAGCTCCTGCTGCCTTTAAGCAGTCTTTATCACTCACACCTTAGGTGCACAATTTGTTTGCTTCTGTTCTGAAGTTCATGGAACCTGTTCTAAAAATGACGCCATGTTTTCGTGCATAAAATTACAATTTTTGTGCTAACTCTATACAGTGTCTGCCTGGGCTATTCTCCAATACCCCATATTTTTATGCTTCTCTTTTTTTTTTCGCTAAGTTGTTTCGAATTCTCTTTTCCAAAGGATATGAAGATGCAAACTGACCGTGTTTCAATTCTTTGTTCTACAGACGGTTGGTGAAAACGGGTAGAGGCAGTGGCTGTCCTAGAAGCAATAGAAATATACCATTTTATCACCAGTCACTTCGCAACATTCGGACGCAATCAGAAACTTGTCGAAAAACCTGGTGAAATACTTTTTTGAGAGGTGATGAGTTGCTGTCGTGGGTTCTTTCCCTCTTTGCATTGATATTTTATTGAAAGCTGTTCAGTATCTCTGTGCTTTTGTTAGTTTCATTTATTTGTTACAAATGTTCTCAGCCGATCATCTTCTTTTTCATTTATGGTCTTCAGTATGCCCTAAACCTAATATACATACGTGTTCAGTTTGGACATCCATCAAGAACCGCTGAGTTTTCCTCTATTTCATGATTTCATGATACGAGATTCGCAAAACAGCTTTGATCTAAAGCTACCAAACGAATCGAGTTCCATGAGTGAAGCTCCCGTAAAAGATGCACCCATATCTCTAGACTGCGTATCTGTACTCTAATGTGATGGCTATTGTGAACTTGACTACATTTTCCAATTTTACTACGATCTATTTGAATAAGTTTTGACACGAAAGTGCGAAGAAATTCAGGGCCTTCTTTACAGACATTTTTCACCTCACCCTTATGAGAACAAATTTCCTGGTAAAGAGCAACTTAGCATCCAGAACCGAAATCGTCTAAGAGGAAGGCTATAGCGTATATATGATACAATGCGGGCATTCGACACAAAAACCACTCAGTTTTCGTTCGTTTCGGTTTATATGATATCATGCGGTTGCCGCTGTCTAGCGAAGCAGTTGCGTAACCCAAGTACTTTTTTGACTCAGCGATTTTCATGTTTGACTGTCACATGACGTTAATCTTCTCCTATCCAGGGAATATGACCTACTTAGAAACTCTCAGTGAGCGAAAACTAAGTGTCCTCACTACAAGTGGCACACATTTGCACCAAGTGCGGTCTATTTTCTTGGCTGACCTAGTCGTAGCTTAATTACTCAGTCTTAGCTCAATTATTACCACAGTTTCAGGTGAAAATGGAGTTGGGGGGGGGGGGTGGCACTTGGTATAGGTCGATAATATTACAGTGGACGTCAACGGCAGTGGCCCATCCGCGGCCTCGAGAAGGACGCAGCGCGACCGCGCCGCGCACGCCGGGATCGGCGTCGTCTGCTACCAGAATGCTATTTCTATTCGCTTTCTTCCCGATTTGGTCGAAAATCCTTAAAATCTGGTAGAAAAGCTGCTAGAAATAACACAACAGCAGCAGAAAACATCGTGTACAACGTGCGCGGCGCGGTTGCGCGGCGTACTTCTCGAGGCCGCGGATGGGCCACCGCCATTGACGTCCACTGTACCTGTCCTGCACGTTCAGACTTGTTAGCTGACACGTCCAGAACGCTCTGACTTGTTAGCTCTCTTAATGTACAGTAGTTACCTGAAATGCAAACAAGTCAGAACGTGTAGGACAGGTCATATTATCGACTTATACCAAGTGCCCCCCCCCAACTCCATTTTACCCCACTTTCACTTTATTTAGTGCTTCACCAACTTAACGACAAGCGTTGCAATAGAATATACATACATTGTCACATTACATTGGTTTCTTGGACATAATTGCTACTAGTTTCCCATGCCCATACGCTGGAAAATTACTTACTTTTTTAGATCAGTGTTCCGAATTCCCTTGCTGACAGCATATCCCAACCGTCTGCAACACCGCTACCACTGAGAGAAATTGATTTCGTTACCCCTTATGATTTGTTTGCATAACGGATTAAGTTGGGGGTCTTTTTTTGCGTAGGAAGCCTACTTCTTTAGCTTCATCAGCACCAAGCGCTGCTTAGGCTACCATTTCCATGCGTGCGTCTACTCTTTTATATTCCCATAGAGGAAGGATAATAGTCTTTTCGCTGCAAAGCATCAGTGGCTGTGATGATCTTTTGCTAACACCATGACGTTGCTGAAGGTTAACTGGGGCTGATTTGTCCCCTAAGATAATAAGTACTGGAATGGTGAGAAGTTGTCGTCAGCTTTCGCTCCATTCCCGAATGCTCTAGCAACAACGAACCCATCACCTTTGTTATCTTTTCATTGGCAAGAGCCGCTATCTTTGCTCCGGCTGAACACTGGCAGAGCCGACGCCTCCGACTTTTCGCAAACATTTTAAAAGTTCTTTTCGATATAAGTCAGCACCATATTGTAGCTCCATCGTCACTTTATTGTATACCACTGCATAGTGTTGCGAATCTCCTCTGAACATGTTGGAATTTCATATACATACTATCGATCACATGCCACATTGCCGCTGCCTCATTCGCTACCTGTGCAGTATGGTTGTCATCGTTAAACATAAACGGATTTTGAATGTGAACCACTGGATGGTAGACTATCGAGTTGGGAGCTAATTTTTTCACCTTCATCACCCATTATTTTGACAGCCGATCCAGCTCAACAAACAAGCTGGAGGTTATTATCAATCACTTTTTCCTTATCTATTATCGCTGTTAACCTTTGCTTTAGTGAATCACTTTTTCTTTCATTTTGCTTCTGATTGGTTTGTTTTCTTCTTTGAACTAGCTTGGAGCTGTTGACCACTTTTTGTTGACATTACTCCATCGCTTAAATATCTTGCGAATGGTACTTTGATGCTTTTTCACACCTTCCTTCGAATGGTTCCAGATGGCAGCTCCGAGATCCTGATTATTAGAGAACAGCTGGGATTCTGTAAAATGAGGTTACGGCTTGGGATGTTTGTGTTATTCGTACTTTTCGCATGCTGCTCTGCTTCTGGAAAACACAGCGGAAAGGCGACAAGAAGTAAGTTTCTCTCAAAATTACTCGCATATTAATCAAAACTAGTACATAAAAATTTTGTAGTGGATCGTTTACGTAGTAGTTGTATTACCCAAGTATAACCCAATTTATTCCAAATTGTTCTTATGGAGTTTCGATAATTTAGATTTCATCCTGAGCAACTGCAAACCACTCACTTCCTTTCCATGAGGTTTTTGTCTGAGCAGCAGTGCTGGGGTCTCTGTTAGTAAACGTTGTAGTGTAATTGCAAGCAATTTTTAGATGTGGTTGTGACAGCAGAAGAAGAGAAGATTCGCGATGCGGCTGGCTACAACGCTATTGCTGAGATTCATCGAGAAATGGACGATGACCATTCGGGTTCGATTGATAGAAAAGAAACCACGGGAGTAAGCCAGTGTCTACTTGCTTTTCTTGTAATTTTTTCTGCCCCTAAGAGTATCACCAGACTTCGCCAGCAATCGTGGCGATTGCCACTACAGCCGGCTGTCGTCGCGATCGCCGCGACCGCCGGCGGTCGCCACTAGGATAAAGTTAATGGGGAGACCCCTGTTGTGGCTCAGTGGTTTTTTAGGAGTGTAACCTTGTGGAGGTGTGTTAACGAGAATTCTGGTTAGATTTATTAGGCGGGAAGAATCCAAACTTCAGGATTAGGATGGCAGGAATACAGGGCCCATCTCGGATATTTTTTATGATTTCGCAATATCAGTCCGTGTTGACCTGTGCACGTGATGGGCGGAGCGGGCCGACGGCTAACGGATGCTGAGACATCAAGTCTCTACCAACGGATGCGCCGAACTTGGCCAGGTGGAGAAATAGAAGATTTTTAAGAAGGGGCGCGTGACCTAGCTCCGCCCACTTGGTGCGCCCGCCCATCTCGGTTGCAAAGGGTTGCGAGCCGCAACACTCCGGGCCCACAACAAGGAACGGATAAACGGATTGCACAGATCAAAACGGTAGGGTTAAACCGAGGGAGTTGACGAAGGGGCTGCGTATTCCTGCGAGTAGTGGAAAACGAGGTATAAGCACATAAATACATGGGAAGTAATGATTGAGATACAGAGATGAAAAATACACAGAAATAACATTTGTAACAGCGGTAAAGATGGAATCAATTGTAGACAGACGTACGGCGAACGCCTAGGAGATCTCGAACCAAGTCCATCGTTGCGTCTATGTGCAGTTGAATTGAGCAGACCGTCGTTGTTGTTTTTTGTCGTTGCTGCTGCTTGGTAGACACTCGGCGAGGATGCGAGGATGAGCTGGTGAACGCCAGTCCTCAATTGGATGGATACTCCAGGACGTGCGGTTGCTGTGAACGGTTCGGGTGACATTACGGATTTAGCGGCTGCGAGGATGGCTGTGAGGAAGACGGATGAGGATACTACGGATTTTCTAGTTGTGGAATACGGATGCTGGGGCCGCTGACGGATGCTGTTACGGGCTGAATGGATTGAACGTCTACAGTAGCGGCTACTACGAGTCTACGGATGCCAGACGAGTACGGGTAGCGGATTACTTACTCACGACCGTCCTGGTCGGTTCGCGAGACTAGCGTAGAATTGCTTCTCGGGTTCCCCGATATCAATTAAACGCACGTCACGATTCTGCAGACAGAATGCCTGGTGGTGAGAGTTTTCGCCGCAAATCGCACATACTCTTCTCAGCAAGCATTTCCCTGAATGCCGTTTGATGCAGAGATGGCATCGTCTCTCCTTGAAGAGGATGGCTCGGCGTTGGGACATTTTCCACGTGTTTGGGCAGGATGCCGACCAGTGTCTTCTATCAGAGCAAAAAATGCATCCGCTGTAATTTTCGTCAGGTGGGTCCGGTTTCGTCCTCTGTTTACGTGGAGGGTAATGTTCAGTAGGCGGTGAGCATTTTCTCTTACGGAATTTGAGCGGAGTGGAGTTGTTGGACCGAGATGGTCCAGGCTCCGGCTCGGCGATGGATTCTGAGGCGGATTCTGTTTGCGTTGTGCTATCCTTCGGTATTTGAGGCACGTCTTCGGTGGATAGTCTTTCGCGTGCTGGCTCGGTTCCGAGCTCAAGAGAGAATTCGGATCGCCAAAGAATAAGATGTTCTTCGTACTTGTCATGGTGCGGGAACGTGTCATTCATCTGAGATCTGCGTTTCCCCCAAAGGTAGTCCAAGTCCGGTGGCGAGAAATTTTCATCGCCTCTGGAGACCTTGTTCAACTGAAACGTCTGTATTGTACGGATATATCGATGTGCGAATGCTACTGCGACGGATGATGACTCCAGGATTTCCCTGATTAACGGTTGCGGAATTCTGCGTTCATTGAGTGCTGCTGATAACGAGTTGAACTGGTAGTCGGCGAAGCACTTCGGCAGCAGTTCCTCGTAGATGATGTCTTTCTGGATTCCTATGGCTGCTACGTTGTGGGTTAGTTCATCAACCCAGGATGCGAGTATTGCGTAGCTGGTATTCAATGGGTTAGCTTTGGTTACAAATACAGACAGACGCTTGAATGTTTTCGTCATGTCCTTCTCCAGAGATTCAAGTGTCCTCACAGCTTTAGCGATTTTTTCTGCCGCTCTGTCGTAGTATGATTGTCCGGGTTCTTTTTGCGGTTGCGAGATTATCCTGCTCACGGCTTGTTCTCGGATGAACTTGTAGTAGTCGTTCTCTAGATACGCGAGGGCGTGACGGATTTGGTCATTTGTGATTTCCTCCAGGCTCGGCATCCCCGTAACGTTTTCGATTTTTTTCAGTACTTGATTTCTTCCTACAAGCCACACTCAGGTATTCTAGGCTATGGCAGAGCGCCGTCTCTTCCTTGTCACGTCTCTTCTTCTGCTTCTTTTCTTTCTTATCCCTCCAAGTGTGGAATTTTTCGGATGGATGCGGGGACACGGATGCAGGCTGATGGTTCTCGATCTCCATTGCTTCTTCGGATGCTGATTCAATGGATGCGGATTTGACGGATGCGGGCTCGACGGGTGCGGAGGATTCTGAAGCGGACCTTACGGATGCCTTTGTTATGGTTTCTGTAGCGACTACTTTTACGGATGTGGTTTTCCCTTTAACGAGCGGCTGAGCCTTTACGGATGCAGATACAGCGTCTGTTCGCTGTGTCTTCGCTTTTCCTTGCCTTCTATTAAGGCTCGTTACGGATTCTGATGCCGTCATGCTGGGCCTATCGCCCTTTACGGATGCCTTTTCTGTAGTTGGTGACGGTTGCACAGTGGGTTGACGGTTCATCTCCTCTGCCCATGATGCCATTATTTCGGGCTCCTGCATGAAGGCTGGTACGGCTGTCGGTGTATCGGGCTGGCCGTTTCCGTGCTGGGACCCGATAGCTGCCGCTGATGGTGATTTTGCGGTTTCTTCTACTCTCGATGGATCACTCATGGCACACAACCGACCGCTCGCTAACACCTCAATTGACTTGAATGAGACTATGGTGGGGGCGGGGCAAAAATTCGAGCGGACCAATGGCAGCCTTAACAGGCATGGCTGGGTTATAGAGTGTGAGTACGGAGAGGGTGAGTGCTGGCCGCTTAATCGATTGAAGCGGCTTTCGCGTGACTTGTGATGATCAACTATTGATCGTGGACGTTTGAGATTCGAGAAAGGAGAGAACTAGCCGCCTATCGATCGAGTGTGGAAACGATGTTAAGGGGATGGTTAATGCAAAATTGACGAAAAAATGTGTGAGTGATCTTAAGGATGTTAGAAACGAGTGGATTCTTTGCGACCTGCTCTTTTGGCTGCCCTAGTCGGTTGTATACGTTGTGGAGGCTCTTTCTTCTCCTTCCTAAGGGCAGGTTGGCTTTCTCTTGCTTGGATTTCTAATGGAATTAGATGGTTTACGGGTCTGTCGAGTTCTGTTCCGTTTGCTGTTCGTATTGCGGAGCGGATTGTGCCATTTTCACGGATCTCAATTTTTGTTATGATTGCGAGTGGCCACTGATTTCTTGGCGTGATTTCTTGTTTCACGAGGACAATGTCTCCGTTCTTAGGAAGGGATTTGCAGCCATGTAGGGAATGTTTGGACCTCTGTTGCTTTTCTATTAGTGCTTGGAGGTAGTCTTTCTGCCAAAGCTTCCAGAAAAGGTTCAGATTGTCCAGAGCGGAGTGAAACCATGAGTTTATGTATTCCTTTGTCTCTGAGCTGTGATACAGGTGAAGGTACGTAGCCGTGTTCTTTTCGGCGAATGGATTCAGGTTCGCATAAGGATTTATTAGGTCGATTGGCCTCAGGATTCTGACGTTTCCGTCTATGAGTGAGTCATTCACCGGAGTTAAGGGGCGTGTATTCAGGACGGCTTCCACTTCTGTTAGTATGGTTTCGAAGCCTCGTAAGGTGAGGAAAGCCTTATGGATCGTTTTCTTCAGGGCGTTCTTCACCGATCCGACTAGTCTTTCATAGAATCCTCCCTGCCAGGGGGAGAACGGTGTAATGAATTTCCATCTAATGTGCTCTTGAGTGACTAGTGTACGGATCAGAGTTTCATTTTCATGTTTCGAAATTTCGTTCTCGAAGACCTCAGCTCCCAATTTAAATGTCGGGGCATTGTCGCTAATCACAAGCTCGGGAGTTCCTCTTCGAGCAATGAACTTTCGAAACGCGGAAATGAACTCGACGGTTGAATTGTCTACTACAGTTTCCAGATGGATGGCTCGGGTTGCCATACATGTGTATAAGCATACCCATATTTTGTGGACATTGTTCTTCTCGGATCGTACCGTTAGTGGGCCGAAATAATCTAATCCTATATTTTGAAAGGGCCGACTTCGTGTCACTCTTTGTGACGGGAAGTCTGGTGGTTCTGGGTATTTGAAGGCTCGTCCCTGGACCTTCCGGCAAACGACGCATTGCCTCAAGACGGATTTTGCTATCTGGCGGAGTTTCGGCATGATGTATTTTTCGCGCACAGCGACGATGGTGTGTGAAACGCCTACGTGCAGAAGTTTTCTGTGATACTTCTCAAGTATCATTTGGCTTAACGGATGCTTCGGGAGTAGCAGAACAGGATTTTTTGCGTCATCCTGGAGTTTGGAATTCCTCATTCTCGTGATGGCACGGAAAATGCCCTCTTTGTCTGCGAATAATTTAAGGTTACGGTCCTGAGTGTAACGGTTGAGTTCGGATGCGTTTTCTTTGTAATGGTGGCGTATGATAAAGTATTCAGCCTGTTGGATGTCATCTACAGTTATGTGCTTAGATGGTTCAATGCGGTTTAGTTGCAATGTATCGTCTAATCGGATCTTGCCTTCTCTGTTGAGTTTGTCGTACACTCTCTTTCTCAAAAATTTGAGAACGATGCATAGTACTTTCACGAGTTTGTCATAACTGTTGGTGCATCTGTACGGGATGACGGATGTGAATGAATCTGTGGATGCAGTGAGTGTTTTGAATTCACTGTTCGCTTCTTCTTCGTCGTCGAAGGTGAGGTTCAAGAAGTCCATGTTCTTGTTTGGCCATTGCTCTTCAGGGGTGAGCACGAACGAAGGTCCGTTCCACCAAGTATGGTGTGCAGCTTCTGTCGCTGTGAGTCCACGAGTTGCGTAGTCAGCCGGGTTATCGTTTGTGTTGACGAAGTGGAACTTCACCTTCGTGTTGTTTGTTCGTAGGTCGTTCACGGTATTGTGTATGAACTGGACTCTATTCTTTACGAACGTTTTCAAGTCTTTTTTGGAATGGATCCAGAACAGGGCTATTTGCGAGTCGGAGAAGAAGAGGATCGACTCGAATTTGATTTTCATCTGGTTATGGATGAACTTCGCAAGCTTTGCGGCTATGAATATAGCCATGAGTTCTAGTCGTGGTACCGTGATTTTTTCGAGAGGAGCCAGACGAGATTTCGACATAACGATGTTGCATTTTGTTCCGTCTTTTGGTGATTTATAGAGAAGATAGACGACGGCTGCATATATTCTTATTGAGGCATCTGCGAACACCAGTAAGTCGTAACGGGTGTCGTCAGTCGTTGATGTGATGTAACGTGGTATTGTGATGTGATTCGTGTCTATCTCTTCGACGATAGTCCGCCAGGAGTCTTTGTCTTCTTCTGTGAGAGGAGTATCCCAATCATACTCTTTTCGCCATAGGTCCTGTAGAAATATTTTGGCCTTTACCAGGAGTGGGTTGAGAAACCCTAACGGATCAAAGGTAGAGGCTAGTACTTGTAACGCTCTTCTTTTTGTGTCCACTGTTTTGTGGCGGATTTTCGTGGTCATGAGCAGTTTGTCGGTGCTTGGGCTCCACTGTATGCCCAGGATCTTAAACGTGTTCCGTGGCTTGGCTCTGTCTTTTTCTGGTATCTGCTCCATTAGTTGTGCATTATTGCTCATGAACTCCCGAAGGTTCATTTGCATTCGGTTGAATGTTTCTTTGCATTCTCTTTGCTTGCGGAGGCACTCCTCCGTATTCCGGCCGCCGATAAGGACGTTGTCCACATATGTGTTCGCCAGGATCTCTTTTCGAATGGAGTTATCCTTTTCTCTCTCAAGACCGTACCTTACTGATATACCGAGGAGAAAGGGCGACGCATTAATTCCGAAGGGAACGCGTGTGAAACGGAATATTCGGATGTTATCGTCATCTGGCCTTTTTTGTGGATTCTTGAGCCATAAGAAGCGAGTTGCGTCTCTTTGGCTTTTCTGTAGTCGGATTTGGTGAAATGCTTTCTCCACGTCTGCTACTATCAGGTATCGATGCAGTCGTGCTCGCAGTAGTGTTCCGCATAGATCTGGAAGGAGCGTTGGTCCTTGATGGATACAATCGTTCAGGCTTGGAGCCCCTTTGTAGTGACTAGAGGCATCGTATACTATCCGGTGTTTCGTAGTTTCGCTGTCCTTTGTCACTACCTGATGTGGTAGGTAGTAGACGTGATCGCCGTCAAACTTGTGCTCATCGACTTCTTCTATAATGCCTGTTTTAAGCTGCTGTTCGATTGTGTCACAGTACGCCTTCCATATTTCTGGTTGGTCCTTGTATCTTGCGTATTGGTTTTCTAATCGTCTTCTAGCTAGGGCCTTGTTGTCTGGTAGCCTTTGATGATGAGCTTTCCACGGAAACTGTACATATATGTATCCGTCTGCGACTACGACTGTTTTGTAGAAATGTTCTATGATGTCCTTTCCCTCGCGTGTTTCGGATGAAGGAGAAGGATCGTCATGGATGCCCACCGTTTCCAGATCCCATAATTTAGAGAGAAGCTGGTCCGTGGTCTTCTCTTCTATGTGGAAGGGCTCCTCAGTAATATTAACGAGTCTGGTAATGCCAGAGGTTACTGGTCCGAGACGAGTTGTCATAAGATTGAGTCCTGATGGAAGCACTTTCGTGTCTGTCTGGTTGACGATATGCCAGTAGTAGTCGATTCCGAGGAGGATGTCGATGGAGACTTCCATTGTTTTCTCACTATGAATGTTTTCGGGAACACGATTGCTGTTTGTGATGGTGTTCCGGCATACGGTGGTGATGAATGTGCGAGTAGTCACTTTGATATTGAATTTGTTTCCGTGAACATCGACAAGGGTTACGGATGTCTTGGCTGATTGCTCGACGGTTGATTTCCCTCCAAATGCAAGCACTGAGCATGGCTTGAATTCTGAAAGCTGTAGGTTCAATCGTTTTGCTGTATCCTCGCGGATGTAGCTGTGTTGTGATCCGGTGTCAAATAGTACAGAGACCGGTTGGATCTTCTTTGTTTCTTGGTTGATGGCTTTTGCCATCAAGGTCATGAGTCTTGGGCAGCTGCATGACTTTTTTGGATTAGCAGGTTGTGAACATATCAGCGTTTTCGGTAGTAGTTGTTCTTCGTCGCTGTTGCTGCTTTCTTCCCATGGATATTTTTCGAAGACGTTTCCTTGCAGCCTCTCCGAAGTGATTGTGTTAACTTTGCTTCCGGTACCGTCTACGTTTTCTTCAAAGTGGACTTTGGGGTGTGTTCTTGGAGAGCTTCCGCGCGTTTGCTTGCACCTAATTTGTGTGTTCGGCGATGACTGCAATCTGTTTCGGGTGGGAACATATCCTGGTGATGATTCTCTTGACGAGTTGCTTTGGGTTCCCCTTGAACGAGAGCGTGGTTGGTCTCGATTGTAGCTCCCTCGTTTTGTAGTGTTTCTTCTATTTTGTAAGCACAAGGATTGGTGGTGATCTCTGCCGCAGTAGTAGCAGCACGGTTGCTTACACCTATAGCTGCGGTGTCCGTTGCGGAAGCAGATCCAGCAAAGATTTGTCCTGGATAATATCTTTCTGCGTACTTCAACCGATGTCACTCGGGTACAGCGTTTTGAGTGATGGTTCCTTGATTTGCAGAAACAGCATTCCATGGGACTCCTCTGCTCTTTAGTATAGTATCTTGGACGTTCATCTGGTGATCGTTCGTAGTTCGTTCTTTTGTCCCGCTGCGGAGGTAGATGGCGTGTGTGCTGCGTTACCATTGTTGTGGTATGGTCTGACGTTTGCCTTATTTCGCATACTGCTTCCTGTTGTTCGATAATTGCGTCAAGTGCATCGAGAAGCTGCGACATCGTCCAGTCCGTTCCCTGCTTGTGCTGGCGCTTCGCTAACTTCAAACGAGTCAGTTCAGGAAACTTATCGCGGATGATTTGCATGGTTGCGGTGGATCGTGAGTTATCTTCCAGCTTATCTAGCTGTACCATCACTGCTTTGACCATGCAGAACGTGTTGCGTTGGGAAAGGGCTGACTGAGACGATGGTTTTATTTCTTTCAGTCTGTTGACCAATGCGTTGCGCGTGAGGCGAGGACGGTTGTACCTCTGGTGTAGTAGTTGGATAGCTTGATCATAGCATTCTTCCGTGATTTCTAGCCCATGGATAGTAAGTGCAGCGTCGCCTTGTAGACAGCTCTGAAGATGTAGAAATTTGATGATGTTTGGTACGGATCTGTTATTGTGGACGGCCGCGTTGAATACATTCCAGAAGTGCGGAAATTGTTCCAGTTCTCCATAAAATTTTGGAAGCTCAAACTTTGGTAGCCGTATTGTTTGCGGAGTTTGGTTGCTAAGTTGAGCGTTGTGGTTCATCCTACCAGCGTCGTATGCGGTTTCTGGAAGGAGTGGAAACAGTGTAGAGGGTTGGATGACGCTTTCCACATTGAGGGATCCGATGTTACTGTCATTCCTCCTTTGAGGCGGCTGAGGTGGAATGGGTTCCTGTGTTTGCTGGAGTTCGAGTTTGGGTTCCACGGATGGAAGGCCTTCTAGCGCTGCTTTTATATGTCGAAGAAGCGTTTGTGCGTTGGAAATGATTTCATCTCCCTTTTGGGTTTGCCAGTGGTGTTGATAGTCATTGATGATGGATTGTTTCCCGTTTAAATCGGGTTGTTCTCTGGCTTCTTTCATGGTTTGTTCCCATCTCTGAGAGATGGATTCGAGTGCTTTTTGGATCTGAATTTGTGCAGCGTATAATATTTCTTCGGATGTCGGTGGACTGCCGTCAGTCAGAAGTTCCTGGTTTTCAACGTTCTGGCAGGCCTCCTTTAGCGTGTTTAGTCCACGCGTGAGTAGACCCTTTATGCGGCCGCTCATCACGGATGTTGGGATCTGATTGCCCCGCGAGATAGGCGTGGTTTTAGAGTATAGGTCAATTTGCAGTATTGATTATTGGTAGAGGTACTTGAACGTGTTGCTCGTGCTTGGAGGGTATGATAGGCTAAATTTTTGATCTGAATGTATCGATAGTTTGGTCATGTAGTGAATGAAACTGTTGATTCAACATAGAACGGATTAGAGGCGTAAGCTGTTCAGTGATGGATTGAGAATGTGGACGCCGCGTAGGGTTGTGGTATTTTTGCCATAGGGGAGTGGTGTTCTCCAAGGAATGATCTCTGAGCTACGGATCGTCACCTGGTGTACGCTGCTTTTGCAGTTGCGCCTTCTGCAGCAGGTACTCTTGGCCGGCCGGCTTTCCAGGTCGTTACCCAACGTGTTGTTTGTGTGACATGTCTAATCCGTTTAACCTCGTATCCACCTTTAGATTTTTGGAGTAGTCTAAAGGCTGGGATCGTTTCCCGTAAATAATTTAAGGCGAGGGCTGTGTTCCTATGGCTAGGTGTGTAGGCGGTTTTTCTTCATTCCTGGGCTGTTGGAGCCGATGTTTGCTGTGCTTGGTTTAGCCAGTTGCCACAGTCTGACTTCCCTTGCACTCGTGGCTCCTCGCCTCGAGGAATGGGGAAAAACCCTTAATTTTGCTTGCTCTGCTATGTGAGTTGCTGCAGTGGTGTGTGACTTTTTGATCGATGAGGATGAAGGTCATGATCTATCGACCTTTTTGGTTTGCTGCACGGGTCCTTCTCACCATTCGATGCACCATGTTGTGGCTCAGTGGTTTTTTAAGAGTGTAACCTTGTGGAGGTGTGTTAACGAGAATTCTGGTTAGATTTATTAGGCGGGAAGAATCCAAACTTCAGGATTAGGATGGCAGGAATACAGGGCCCATCTCGGATATTTTTTATGATTTCGCAATATCAGTCCGTGTTGACCTGTGCACGTGATGGGCGGAGCGGGCCGACGGCTAACGGATGCTGAGACATCAAGTCTCTACCAACGGATGCGCCGAACTTGGCCAGGTGGAGAAATAGAAGATTTTTAAGAAGGGGCGCGTGACCTAGCTCCGCCCACTTGGTGCGCCCGCCCATCTCGGTTGCAAAGGGTTGCGAGCCGCAACAACCCCAGACGTGAGAAGAATGATGATCAATGGGGCGTGGCGATCGATAGGCATTTGTATTTATAATATTATAATATAATATAATAAATATTTATGATATAATAACATAATAAATATTTATAATAAAATATAAAAGTTATAAGTATACAAATAAATAAAATAGGCATCGTTTCCACTATCGCTATCACTCACATTGTCAGTTCATTCTGGGCACATCTTCGAGAGTACGGGCGATGATCTCCGTTTGGTAGCGATCTATGCCGATGTAACGTGACAATCGATACGTATCATTTCCACGATCCTTATCGCTTACATCGCCGGTTCATTTTCATTCATTTTGAACTGGCAAAATGTGGGGGTACTCTCAGGGGACCATCATGATTTATCATTTATTATGTTGTAAAGGTTTTACAATGCGATCCTTCAAAAGAAGGTACAGAAAGTAGAGAATTTAATAGAAATGGAAATATAATATAATAGAAAATAGAAATGGTAAGTAACAATTATAGCACACTAGTAACCCTGACAATTGTGCCGTTTGAAAAAATCATTAAAAACTGTTTAACTAAACCAGTTTCCGCGCTAATAAGTACATTCCGAGGGGAACATGTCCTTATTGATCGCTTTTCGAATTGGAATTGAGCCAAATTCAAACGTCAACAATTTGGTAGCAAAACAAAAGAAAAATCAACATAGCAAAACAGAACAAAAATCAACAACAACAAAAAACTTTAAAAAAACTGAAAACCTCCATGGAATCCATCATAAACGCCTCTGACTCATTTTTCAAAACGTCTGTAGTATCTTCTATCGGTGATCACTGTATGGTTTCTTCGCCTACTACGCTGCAGTCACTATTTGTGCAACGTCTAATTTTGCTGTTTTAATCCCAGATTAAACTTTGCGGCGACGAAATAACCCTCTGTTAGCATACTTTCATCAGACTAAGCAAACTTAGCTGCAGCTTTTATTTTTAACACATTGACGACAGCACGCATTTCACACAGTAACTAACTAGAAAATACAGGTTTTTCAGAAGCACGAATCCTTTGTGCAACTGGTCTTGTACGTTGTTCATAGTTGGAGAACTGTTCCTTTGTGAGCTGTTTGGTGTAGTATATTGAATCAGGGCAAGCAGTGAATATAAGAACCAGAAACGGTGGCATCAAACAGAAAATAGTAGGTCTCACTCCAGGTGAACTTAAAAAGAGTAGAAATTCTATGTTCTGCAGTAAACGATGGCAGAGACCAACAATATTCGAAGGTTCTTCATTGAAAGCTGAAATTAAAGCTGAAGAATGAGGTAACCGCGTGTTTAGTCCTATTTGAAGGAAAATTCTGAAGATGAGGGCTGAGGCCTAGAAGATCGTTCCAGAATGTTCAGATCCAGAACAAGTAACCTTTCATTGGCATCTTTCTTGTGATCTGAAATACTCTCTACAACTGTAAAGAAAGCACTGACTAGTACGATTGCCACTCGAGAAAGTGCTTGAATTAACTTTCCATGCAGGATAGATGCATTAACCGTGGCGGCTGGTGCTTACTGTCAACTTGCGCGCTCCGAGGCACTTGCCAGCGCTACTATCGAAGACTTTGCTAACTATGGATGTTCAACAAAAATGTGACATTAGAAGGAGTGTGTTCTACTGGTTGCACACATTACCCCCATAAGCTAAGAAGTAGTTAATGAGAGCGTGCGGTGCCTCAAACGTGGTTCTATGTAATGCTAAGAGTTCAGAAATCAGGTGCTGGTAATAAATACGGTATATTGATTTGTCGAAACAGTCTGTCGCTATGCAAATATCCGCTTCGTGACAATTATCGCACAATTTTGTGCACCGGTACTCCATAAATATTGATTTTGCTTGATAAGTGAGTGCCTATCGCAGATAGGTTTTATGGGGACTTATTTTTATGTCCAGACATTGATCAAAGTGATCTTTGGAGAAACAATCCTTTGAGAAAGAACAAAGTACAGATAAATTGAGCAGCTCACTTTTTTCTGTATTTTTATTGTTTTAAAGCTGTACTCATTTTATTTTTGTAATTAACAAGGATCCACAAGTTTATGATTTTCAAGACAGTAAACTCCTTTGAATGACCGTGAAGCTGGTATAGTAGCTGGTCAAGTAGTTTTACTGTTTATTAGGTAATGGAGCGGTCCTACCAATAAAGTATTTCTTTATCCAGCGCTATAGGCTTATTCGAATTAGGCACGTCTTACGTTTATCCAGGTTTCACCCCTGTCATAAGGAAGAATTGTTGTTGAGTTCGGGCACCATTAAAGTGTCGCCACTTTAATGGTGCCCGAACTTGCACATATATTGTTACATATATTACACTTGCAAATATATTGGAATCATTTGGTTTCCTTGAGACGAGACGTTTTTCAAATGATTTGTAATGGGTGGAGATTCATAAGAACCACTCCATGGTACATTCTCTTTTGATGCGGGAAAAAATCAGTAAGAATTGTGAGCTTATAAAAAATTGAAGTCCTGAGAGACGTAAAACATCAAGGCTGGTGGGTTGTGATTGCACTGCAATGGAGGGCAAAGTGTTTACTTTGACTTACTATCTTTATGTCTCAATGGATGTATTTTCAGTTCATGATGGAGGACATGCATATGCGTGGATCCGATCGAACCCGACGTGAGCACGCGTTCCATGGGGACGATGACGCAATCACTGTTGATGACCTGTGGGAGGCATGGTTTGAAAGTGATGAACGAGCATGGACTACGGAACAGGTATGTTTAATACTCATTGTTTTGTATTTGATTGCAGCACTGTATCGGATAGTTTCTCAGGTTTTGAATTGGATTGTAAACGAAGTGAATCTACCGATGTATGCAGATCGAATTACGGAGCTCAAAATTGATGGTACGGTATTACCAAGGTAAGTTTTTTGATACAAACGAGCTGGCGTTGTCTTCACAATCACGAGTAGTTCGAAAATTTTTGATTCTTTTGGAGATAGCATTAGCTCTAAACTGCGTATTAAATGCGGTAAACCCTCTGTATTTTCTGAAAAAAAAAACTTTCGTGGATCTTCGTTACTGAGTTTCACCCTCCTCCCTCCCACGAGTTAAGTTGTGGGTATACTCTTCGAGTAGTATAGCACCTAGAATCGTCGTTGCTTTGGCGACTATATTTTCAACAGGTATCGATTGTGGATGTTTAGTCGCTAATTTCGGACCGCGCAGAATCGATACGTATTTAAAAAGAATTTGCCACGGCGACAGCGATGATTGGTGTTATACTCCTTGAGGAGTATACCCGCATCCTAGGTCAACTTTATTGCCCAGTGATAGTCATCCTTTGCTTTTTAGGTTGGCAGTTCACAATTCCACTTTCATGACCAATCAGCTTGGTATAAAATCGTCTGTCCACCGGCAAAAGCTTCGTTTAAATGCTCTCGACGTTGTTCTTTTTGGTCATCGTGATCCTTCCTCTAAGGGAAAGGATATTGCCCTAGCGCTTCTGGTAATACTTGCTAGTTTCAATTTGCGAGAAAAGCTATTATTACTACTGTTATTATTCACAGCTTCTTCTTCTAACATCAGTTCTTATACTCTACGCTAAACAACGGCGACGAGCTCGCCTTCAAGTGACGGAGCTGTCGCAAAAACTTAAGGAGTTGAAGAATATGGAGAATGAGTTTGATTCCGTCCAGAAGAAGTGGCATGAAGAGAGGAGTAAACGGTATTTTTTTTTATTTTTCTTCAAGACGGGGTATTGCTGAATTGTCGGTTTTAGGTCAACTAGTGATGGGGGAGTTAGCCAGGTTGAGGTCGATAATTTACGGGTTCAGCTGGAAGAAGCAGAGCGCAGGTGAGATCCCTATGAGTTGTTAGAGTTTTTTTTTTTGCTGATTTTCATTTCCCCGTCAGGAACGTTCTGTGGGAGCTCACATAATATCAGTTCCAGCTAGACTTCTTTTGATTTGAAATGTTTTTTTTTTAAATCTTGGTGTTTCTTATTGTCCAGAGAATTCGCTCTTCTCTATCACTTTTCTTCATTGATTTAGTTCAAGCTTTTTGGGTGAACTTCGATTTGGGAGCCCTATCACCCCTTTTGATTTAACCTAGCCTCTTTCAAACTCGAGTGTGGCTCCAAAGCTTGTCCATACGAAAATCGATCTGCTCTGCTTTGGCATGTTCTTCCGAGAAGTGTCATTTTCTGCTATTCTCTGCCATGATCCATGTTTTGACGAGATCAGTGTTTTTCCTAGACTGGAGGAAAACGGAGTGGGAGGAGTTCCTCTTGCGCTACAACCACTTCTTCGAAAGACGTGTGAGGTCGAAATGGCATTTTTAGAGAAACAGAAGCAAGAGTACGTGTCCTCATTTGTCTTTTCTGTTGGCGGTTATCCCCTTGATAGTTTTTTTTTTAAATTTCAGATGTGTGAAAGAAATGCGTGACGCAATTGAGTTAGTCGATAGACTTCAGAAGAAGCAGTCCAGCGTAATTTCTTCTCTCAAACTAGCAACTGGAGCTTCTTCGTCTAGTGACCAAGTGGATAGCAAAATTTTCGCCCTGAAGTATGTTCAGCCCTCTATTCTGAGCATTTTTCTCTATTCTGTTTCTCCGAATCTGGATTCTACAGGTCTCGAATGGACAAAATCCAAGTTCTTACACGTGAAACTCAAGAACGATGGCTCCAGATCGAATCTCTTTGTGGTTTTCCTGTCTTTTACATTAACGGTTAGTCCAGCAGTTCGTACTGGTTTTTGGAAGATTTATGTGATGTGCAACGCTGTTTGACTGGCATGAATTTGGATATGCTCATATATTCACTGCATGATGTGCCGCGATGTATTGCATTTAATCTCAGTGTAACGGAGGTGCTTCTTTGTCGGCTGGGACTAAAAAGTAGTTCTAAATAAAAATGAATGAGCTGAATGTAGCCTGTGTGTGTGTGTGAGGTGAAGCTTAGCACTTTTTTGGAATTACTTACAGAGACAATACCGATGATGCATCACTCGGCATCCTCAGCCCATTTCTATACGGCCAACTCAGGTATGTCAGACTCGTCGGACAATGAAAGCTCGTCCAGTGGCAGCTTCCTATAGCCGACCACCAAGTCGGAAATGCTTCTGGCGAGCGCATGGTTTGAGAATGCTAGTATATGTTTGTTGTTATTTCCTCTTGTCATTTCCTTTACGTGATGTCTCCTTTGTGGTGATTCTGTTCGTTTGGTTGTTTATTCCTTTTCTTTTCGGGACTCCTGGTGCCAAATCAGAAATTTAGTATTTACTCATCTTATACACTTTGGAATTAATAAGGATAAAAGGATAAAGTGGTCGGCGTTAATCAATCCCGTCACGAGGGATGCGCCACGCATTCGACTTCATCTGCATCGTAGAGGCGTTGAATGCGTATGTGCCCTGTACAATGACTTGCGGGGGGTACCCGATGTACCAAGTCAGTGCTTCATCCTCCCAGACTCCTCTGGTACCAATTTACCGCCCCCGGAGGGATGGAAGGCTTGGTTGGCCCCGGGCGGGATCGAACCATCGATCGTGTGCGTGCGCAGCGAGCCTCTTACCACTGCGCCACACGCGCCCACACTTTGGAATTAATTCCAAAAATAGTTGTTTTCAAAAATTTTGTTAAAAAACAAGAATTTCCTATTTTTGGAAAACTGATTCCATGGTTTTTCTCATCGTGGTTTTTTAATTAACGTTGACGAAAGACACTTTCTTTATTCCTTCCTTTATTCGATTTTTTTTTCGGAACATCTACTTATTTTCTTATGGGGATGTTGAGCTGCAGCTAATATTTGCGTGCATTAGACAAAACAAGACCAAGGCAACAATACCAGTTCGTGTCTTGGTCAGTTACAGGCATAATCAGCGGCTGCTAACTGAAACACCGTTTGTTCAGCAAACTATGCTTAATTTGCTGCTCCAACCTTTTGTACCTCACCACCTCTCAGTTCACCTACAGCACGCTTAGCCTATCTGGATAAATCAAACTTTAGTACTTGCTTTTGCCTTGGTTGAACATTCTTTCTGTGGCAGTTGCACTTTTACTAGGAGTAGTAGGATAACAGTGGTTCTCAATACCGCACTAAAAGTAGCGTTTTTTTTTTCAAGGTAGGATAAGTTCCGCGAAGGCGTTAGAGATTTCCCGCAATCGGATTTATCCTTAGTTACTCGTCCTGAACCGCATCTGATATAATCCAAAGCGCAGCTTTTGCAACAAATCTTTAAATCTCTAGATGGTGTACAAGGTGTATCATTGTATCGCTTATCCAGAATCCATTGATGCGCCACAAATAACAGCTCTCCAAATCGGCTATATTCTCATTTAGTTTCAGAGAGCACATAAATTTGGTGGGATTGAGTTTGACTTCAGACTTCAGACACAATTTCCAATGGTGCTGCTTTGGTTAGCATGCTTACCTAATTACTGAAAGAACGTCTCAGCGTTTTAGTTAAAGCTAGTGTGTTTTATTTTTCCTTGAAGAAACTTGCATAGGGTGTTTATTGGTTATTTTACCTTCATTGAATCATTTTCTTCAGCGCTTAGGTATAGAACTGTGTTGAAGAGTGAAATTGATCGCGTACTCCTAGCTTGTGCTCAAAACCTTGTGCTGTTGCTCTCGTTTATCTATCCTGCTTTATGTATTGGAGGCTTTGATAAATACTTACATATCAGTTCGATTTGTGGATGCTTTGGTGTCTTGTTCCCTACAAACTGTCGTTCATTCTTGTTCCCTACAAACTGTCGTTCATGTCTGGTGATGGTGAAGGAAATTCATTTTCATGCTTTGTTTATGTTAGCTTTGCTCGCCATTGGCCCTCTACTCTTGTTCATATTGGTTCTGTGTAAAAGGCTAACTTTCACTAATTTATACCTAATTACATAACTCTCTGCTAGCTTAACAATCGCTTTTGCACAATTTCAGCGACCTCATCGGTGTCCTCGAAGTCACTGGCGTCGTCTGGCGGTTCAACCGCTCATGCTAGCAATCATACGCTTTCGGCAGCTGTAAATACGAGCGCACCAGTGGTGCCACAAAAGCCGCCCACGTTTTTGTCTGGATCCTCAGCAAACGGCAGCTCGGTGTTACATGGATCAAGTGAGAATACCAATGGTGCCGTGGTTGGTGGTCCTATTCGGCCACGCGTGTGAGTTCTTAGGAAATTCCTTTTTTCAATGAGTTTTGCTTATGCACGTAAACGCTAAATCTGTTGCTGTTGTTGTCTCCCACTCTCAATATTTAAGCACGTGTTTAGTTGTCCGCCTACATATATAGCTTGTTTTCAGGGTGACCGAGGACACCCTTTCTATCAGTTCCACAGAGGGGAAGAAAAAGAAAGGTTTCTTGAAGTTTTTCAAAAAAACCTCTTCAAAAAGCAGTTTGATGGCAACACCTGAATGACACTCACTTTTGTATTGTAATAACGCACTCTGGAGATTTTATCCTTCGTTTTATACTTTATTTGTTACACTCTGTAATTTATAGTCGAAAGTATCTCTGCTCTACTATCATAGTTGTCACTCAGTGTTAACTGCTGTCCGGCATTCTATTGAAGAGGCTTTATAAGCCGGGAATAGTTTGAGAATTTGTAACAAAGGGCGTGCTCTTCTCTTTATTTGTCGCATCCCATTTTAGGAATCTTCCGCTTTATTTTTATGTTATTTATGTGAGTTGTCGCCCGGTAATTGAAATTTTATGAACTAGCTTAACACCTGGTTCATTGCTGCACCAGTTATGCATGCGATTTTTAGGAGGCAAAGCTAGCCCGACTATCTGCCCTTATTATTTAGTGTCTTGACATCTTTTGTGTTATTCATATCAGCCGGTACACAGTTTAAATACTACGTCATGTAGAAGTAGTATTGTGATAATTCTTTGCCTTGCCTCATATCATCGCCAAAAGTCCTTTATGAATTCTGTTGGCCTGTACGTCAAACGTTTTATTGCTCATCCGAGAGCTTGTAGCGCTACCGTGATCCACAGATAGTAGTGACTGTGATGCGAAAGCTCAGACGGGATTCAGTGATGTTTTCAACTTCTACTAATTATTGCAAAACACTGGCAACTTTGTAGTAATAATCCCAGCTTGCCGCTACTCCTACACATTGAGTTGTGATGCTTTACTTAATTATTGTAATAAATATTTGAAATATGTGTTCAAATCCCGACACAGCCGTGTATCTTCAAATTGTATCGAGAGTTTGCTTGCTTCACATGAATTCGTTGTATTGGCCGTTTTAGTAGCTTTGAAGTTTTAGAACCTAGCTATGAGTAAATCGATTTCGAGATCAGCAGCCACAGAAGGCGGCAATTCCACGAAGAAGGCAGTAAAAACGCAAAATGAGCCATCTCTTCATGTTTTGAAGATTAAGAGGATACCATATGGACTTTTTGAAAAGGTTTGTTCAATACGTCCGTATCCGCAGAACTCATTGTCATCAAATACACTGGTAAGAAGATGTAGCGTAATAGGTATGCTGGGGGAATCCAAGACACGACATGGTCCGTCCTGCAACCTTGGGACCTTTACATGAACTAAAAGATACTAGACAGAACGAAGCCCTTCCACAATTCATCTTTATGAAGATAGTGGTGCAAAAACCTTCCCTTTGAGTCAAACGTCCCTCCTAACATGGTGATGGAATTTCCTGAGGTAGAGCATGTTCTCTTTATGTTTACCTTCTGAACGAATTCTTGACCAAACTGGGTTAGTAGTTGATTCTCCTGTTGGAGGGTTGGCGTTTTCTTGATGAATGGAGCTATAACGTTGAAATTTTGTTGAAACAAACGTGTTAATCGCCAGAAAAAACTATAATATATGATCACAGAGGTGTTTTAGTACTTGGAATTCTTGAGTGTACTGTGTCCATGTTTTCTTTCTTCGTTGTCTGCGTCATACTTCGTTTGTTATAAAACTTGTAAAACTGACCCAGTTATTCTAAAACTGTTCTATATGAAGTCCACTCACATGGTGCATTCATCCATAAGTTTATACTATTTTTATGAACAGCCTCATATTTGCCATAGGAATGTATGAAAATCAAAGGGAAATCCAACAATATGATTTTTCGGTTTCATTGATCAGTAATCCTTTGGAACAGGATGTTTAAGAAGCGAGAAACTAAGCCCTGTGCAACTATTTGTAATCGTTATTGCGTTTGATCTTGTGTTTTATTTTCCTAGAAGAATGTCTTTTCAGCAGCTTTGGGAATACTTCACTCAATTTGGAAAGGTGGTCAGAGTACGAGTAGCTCGGAGTTTGAAGGTATGTTGCTCATAAATAATGTTTTTGAGGAGAATACATGGATTAGTGTTACATTACAATACATTTCTTAATTCATGCACATTTGAAATTGAGACTTCCGCTTTCGGAAGAGTTTTAAGCTGTTTTCCTATTGTTGCCTAAGATTAGCCAAATTTCTTAATTGTCTACTTTCTTCCCACCACTTCTACATTGATGAACTCGCCCCACTTTTCTATTCTTGTTGGACGAATTGAGTGCTGCGTGCCTTCGATACACTTCGGCATCTTGTGACCTTCTAGCTTCTGACGTGCTCTGAGAAATTTCATTCTTTCCTGGAAACCACAATTCGCAATACTATGTAAACAAACCTGTCTGTAATTATAGACTGGAAACCACAAAGGCTGGGCTTATGTCGGCTTTGAAGACAAGGAAGTTGCTGAAATAGCCGCAGAGACTATGGATGGCTACTTAATGTTTGAGAAGAGGCTCAGCTGTCATGTAACTTTTGGCACTACGTTCCTACTTTTCGCACCCAGAAAGCTCATAGAAATTACAGCTCATGGATCCGAAGAAAGTGCCGAGAAGTATGAAAAGTGGACCTAGATATCTCGCTCCTCCTCACATGAAGGGAAGAGCGAAAAAAGAGGCGCTAAGAAGGAATAAAACGAGAACAGCCGATCAGGAGGAAAAGAGCAAGGTATTTATCCGGAATGCAAGAAATATCACTAGCATTTCTGTATAGGCTAGGAAGTTCTCTTCCGTGTGGTTTCCAGTTTTTCATTTTCCCATCAATTTTACTTACATCTTTTGGATTGCTTCTTTACTTTATTAGGCCAGGAGAGAAGCTGCACAGAAGAAGCGATCTGACAAGTTGAAGATCCTAGGTGTTGACTATGAGTTTGGGAACACATCTAGCAGCACTTCCAGCACAGTAAGTGCTCTACATTTTTGCAATCCGTTCAGCTACGTTACTCCCTATGTGTACATATAACAGGAGTTGCCTTTCCACAGATATGTTGGAATTGCTTCGCTAAAAATTTCACTGTTTCAGACAAAGTCGACACCGAAGTCAGCGATTGAAAAGTCGGAGGATAGGGTAAGCATCTGAGAACTTCTGATTAAGCTTTCTACGAATACTCAGTCAGTTTTCTTTGGTCTCCCAGTTTTCTTGTGAGAAAATGTTGGGTGAATCTCGAATCTTTCTCCGGGAGCCGATATAATTTTAAAAAAGGGGTTCTGAAATGAATAGTTTGGACAGCATGTTTCCATTGCTTCAGTGCTTACCTTTCGTGTGGATCCATTGCCAATAAATGTGTTTGTAAAAAATTGTAAGGAACCTCCCATGATGTTTGAAATGAGTTTAATATTTGGATAAAGAACTTCAGGATTAAGCTATTACATCTCCTGAGAAAGAGTGGCGATCTTTAACAGTGGAAATCGATTAGGTTTCCCACTACGTGGATTTCTCAAGTATGAAATCAATCCAGTAACAAATTTTATCCTAGAAGCCCGATCAGTCAGAAGCTACGTCTCCACCAGTCACGGCGCAGAAAGCAGTTAGATATCCGAAAGTGAAAGCCACAAAGGTGAGTACAGCTTTTTATACTGAATAAATGTGCTATCGGAACCATGAAAGATCAATTCTTTTCCATGCTCGACTTTTAAGGTGCGCAGCAAAGCACCTCCCTCCAAGATGAGGAAAACGCGTAAATGAAAAAATCGTTGGAGGTGAAGTTAAAACATTGTTGTTTTGTTATATCTTTCTATGTTGATTTTGTTGATGTGCGCTGCTACTTGTTCATAATTGTTCTTTTTTTTAAATTGTTGGAGTGATTACCTTGTTTTACTTGTTGTCCTTTATGAATGAATGATTTGAAATAGGGGAAAATTGATTTTACGTTTGATGCATTTCGAACTAACAAGTTACTTTTTTTAATGTTTAAATCTACTCAAATTGATTTGTCAGGCTAACTAAATTATCCTACGATGTTACATACAATTATTCACTGTGAATTGTCGCAACATTCCTCTTCTTGTGACCTTTTTCCAGCATTACATGCTTCTGTACAAGTTTTCATCAGAACTGGAGAGCTGTCATCTAGAGTTCAAAAGTGTTGATGGGATTTCTGGATGAGCTCCTAAGTGCTACTCGAATCTTATGTTTGCACCATCGATTTCAAGATTACCACATGTAAGGAAGGATGTACCGGGAAAATTTTTTGAACGCAATCGGGGATCTCGGAACGGAGAATAAAGAACTAAATATGGATAGAATCACCACTGTGGAGATAATAAATTAGAGAAGTTACTGTCGACGCCTTAGGGTGATATAACATTTGATGAATTCGCAATGAGTCCATTGTATGCATGCCTAGGAGCCAAAAATCAGACCGGATCTGGTTATTAACTTGAGAAATCCTGTTGAAGACACACTAGGATGGAAATATTTACAGTCAGCATAAAATCACATTTGAATTTTACGTTGCTAAGTAATTAATTATCTTTTTTTCTGCTATTAACATATTCCTGGATTCATCACTTGAAGCCATGCAGGTCGAAAATAATGCCCGTCGCGAATTTGATACAGACTGCATTTGCGTTATGCACAACATCCGGCTGGTCTGTGACGGATTTTCGCAGCCCACAGGCGACTTAGCGGCCAATGCGCGCGTCTTGCGCTTTACCATTTCTCTGGAAAGGCTGAAACAGAAGGCAGGTCTAATGAAAGAGAATGGCTGCAGTGACATCAATGAAATTTCTGGATACACATGCAATCAAACCTACCTCGCATGTGTCTGTAACATGTGCGAGTGGATCTCGGCCAACGGTGGCTCTTGCACATGTTTATCATCTAGATGTTGAGGAAAATACCATTTTCATATTAAGACGCAAAAAGACGTGAAGATATCGCAGAGCTACTCAGGTCACGGTAACGTAATCGATTTGAAGACGAATGAATTCTGGAGATGAATGCCTGGAAACGACTGCCGCTGAATTCAGGCTGTCAGAGTGGAGGGTAGAGCAGCATCCGTAGACAATAGTAAACTTGGAGATCTGGAAGCTCTGTGGGCAAGGATGAAATATGGGCCTACAATCACATGAAGGTTGATCTGCTTTGTGAAGTGTCAGTAGTGCCCACAGCGCCAGGATTTTAGAATTTGACTTCTCATGGGATCAGTTGGCTTAAAAAGTCTCCGTGAAGACTTTATTAAGGAGGCGGGAGTTATTTGCTGTCCTGATTAAAGAATTCCAACTCGTTTTGTACAGTAGTCCATTTTGTACATAAATTAATGGTCGGATTACTGTGGCAGAATGAAATTAAGTGACAGCTTTGACAGGAAAATTGCAGTGGGATTGGTTGCTGCTATGTGGAGATTCGATACAAAATTGTTGTTACGATTGTTACGATATTCGTGCAATTGAACGAAGGAAAAATCTGGAATTTTTCGGCAGTAAGAGCAAAACGGTACGGCATCAGTGTCATGTCGCTCCCAGCCATTTCACTGCCAAAATTGATATTTTCTTGTGTAATCTTTAAAGAAAGTGGCTAGAGTACAAAACGGTCACAATTTTCGTAATTACGGCATCAAAATACACCCTCCCCCTTAAGTGAAATCTTGGCAAAAATTTCTCACGCCAACCAATGCAATGAGGTTTCAGTTTCACTAGCTATGTCCTGCAGTAAACAAAAGAGAGTGTTCACGACTAGTATAAATTTTCATATATTCCTTCAACTTTCAGTCATAAAATATAAAATAATTCATACACAAAACAATGAACTAAAGTGATCTACATATGTACGAAATGTGGAGTGTGATTAATTTACCAAACTTACTCTTATCTTGAACCAAGTGCGCAATATCTTTGGGGATTTGTCCAAAGCGCCAAAATACAGGGTAGCGCATAATTACTGTCCCACAATAAAAAAAAACGGGCAGAAATGGTATGAGAGTACATTCTCTAACGATCTTTTCAGGAATAAATCGCTACCATGAGGAAAGAAGGAGTACTACTTTCGTTTCATGATCCTTCCTTTGTGGTAGATCACAGCCTTCAGACTCCCACGTATGGCTTCAACTTGCCGCGCAAGCGACGACCACCTCCATCGACGAGGAGCTTCTCAACGACTGAACAGGTCTACAATCCTCAGTATTATAAGATACATGAAGGAAGTTATAAGTATTCCGCAACATCTACTATGGTTGCCATGCCGAACTCTTACCCGGAATGTGCGGCGATTTTCGTCTAGGCGGCAAGTTTTTCCTATTTTCATGGAAATGAGCTCCAATATCCTAAAGATCGTGTACAGGATATTCTGAATAGTTAGTTGCTTCCAGGGCCTAGCAGCCACAATGGGACCAGCTACTGGATGCTTTGGCTGGACTCAGCGCATGCACATCAAAAATATCTCATAATTGGGGTCTGGTCCACGTGCCTTTCTTCACCATTGCCTCCGAGCTTTTGGTCATTTCTCCTGAATGGAACGTTTCGGAGTCCTTGTTTCATGCTATGCTGAGAGAGGACACCTGTTTAGAAAAACAGGCCAATATTCAATCTCTGATGATGTCACTGGAGAAAGCTCGGAGGGAAATCTCGCAAAATCACGAACGGCTCACAGTAATGAGATATCCCAAGCATCTGAAGGCTGTGAGCCACGCCAAGGGAGAAGGCATCGAGTGACACCAATATTTTTTCGCTGTGGAATATTCAACAGTTCCTAGGTTGTCCGCAAATATGCTTTTAAACTTTTTCTGTGTCGTTTTTTCATAGTGGAACAGTAATTATGCGCCACCCTGTAGTGTGAGGCCCCATTCCTCCAAAATTATACAGGAAACATGACATGGTTCGCAACAAGATTGTCGAACTTGCATCAACAGCAGAAATAAAAACTGATGAAGACAAAGTGAGTCGCGGGTGGTGGGATGAGAAATTTCTGGAAAACAGAGGGTTGGAGATGGGAAATTTCACCATGATATGGAGTTTGCTTGGGTAGTGTAAAATTTTTATGATCATCGACCAAATATTGCTACTACATAGAAGGATTTCGTCAACACTCTGTTTCACTTCTTGCTCTTTTCCAGGAGATATCTAACATGGGCGGACGGCACCCACTGCCTGAAAATTGCCTTGCCTCGCAAGTTTCTGTTATTTTCCCGGAACTGTGACCCTTAGGCAAGAGCTAACTCCTCCTCCATCTTCCTCGTCGCAGACTGCCTCTAATCTAATGTCCACCGACCCCCTCGTCTTCTGTAATGTTTACGGTACGGGCGTCGTAAATCCGGCTGTGAGTGGGGAAGAGTCTGATTCATCGTCGAGCGATAACGACGACATGATCGCACCTCGGCACGACGATTTGCTGCTGATTCGACCTCATCGTCGCGGTCGTTACGCAACGTCATCCGTCTACGCGTAGGCAATCCGTCATCACAGCATGCTCATTAGATGCACACATACAACGTGATATGCATCTTTCATTATCTCGCCACCTTTCTCATATCGCTCGCAGCGGTCGTAGGATGAAAGACGTAAGGATTGTTACTCAGGAAAAAAGTAACATATTAGAGGAGAAATTCGAGTGAGTAATAGATTCAGAATGTGCTCAGAGTACTATAGAAGGAGCAAACCCTGCATTTCTGGAGAAAATACACAGAATCGTTGCAGTGCTCTCTCTTTTTTCGAGTATTCCTATTTTGAAGTCTCAGCAGGAAACTTGGGACCCATGCTTTGCATGAGATTGAAAGATGCTAGCCCCATGATTAAAACATTCCTGCTCGGGCAATACTGTAGATAAATTGTCTTGAAAAGATGTATTACTGAAGTACTTACTCTAGTTTAGCTTTGAATGGTATTAATCGATGAATCATCTCCTAGAGCTTAGGTCTGATTTCGTAATCCAGAAGTAGCTAGATTAGGCGCCTCTGCGTCT
The DNA here is from genome assembly GCA_037903475.1 of Ancylostoma caninum. Classification (NCBI taxonomy): domain Eukaryota; kingdom Metazoa; phylum Nematoda; class Chromadorea; order Rhabditida; family Ancylostomatidae; genus Ancylostoma; species Ancylostoma caninum. The sequence goes on from JBAJFG010000186.1 coordinate 336,232, forward strand.
TATGTGCTCTTACCGTCTATATCCTCTGTTCTGTTTTTTGTTATGCTTATTCACTCAGTTACTATGTTGCCGTCCGCGCCAGTACTTTGATTTCGTCATTCTGGATTCCACTTCGACGGCGTGAGGCGGATTCTACCTTACTACTCACCGTTGTGCATTTATCGGATAAACCTAAGAAGCGCTAGTTTGTGTTACAATACACGTTTTTTTAGTTCAATTGTTCTATACAAGCAATGGTCAAATCTATGCAAAACCCATGCATACCCATACAGAACCATTGCGCCTCTATACCCAACGCAAATTCCGTGCAGAACCCACGAAAAAAAAACATGATTTTCCATATCCTATGTATGCTGAACCCCTGTGTACTATACTTCCACATTTATTCGAATGATTCGTTCGAATGATCGAATTCATTCGAAAGTTCTCATATTCAAAAACGTCATTTTCTGGACTAAGTTGGAAGATGGAGAAAGTTTTTCTTTTCTCTCATCTTCGAATTTATTCGGTCATTCGAATATTCGAAGTATTCGAAATTCGAACGGTCGAATAAATGTGCAAGTATACTGTGTACCGATACAAAACACGGTTTTGGGGTTTTCTGCGTCATTAGAGACGGAATTTTTGTTCGAATACCTATTTTTATCCTTTATTCGATCCTAAGCGTAGCCGTCATGATTTAACAACGAAATCTCCTTTACTACAAACGTCTACTTGTCCTGGTGCTGCTGGAATTCTATGTACCTACATGTAAGCACTGTAACGAGACAAAATTTATGAACACTCAACTTTCAGTTGTGTTCCAACACCGAATGCGTATCTACCGTAGAAAAATATATATTACATAAAAGCTACAACTAAAAAACAGCTTCAAGGTGCAAGCTGAGCATCGTTTCCGTCATCGTATATACCAGCCCTTTTTTTGTTGAGAAATCGGAGGTTCCTAGAGTTATTGTACTTCTGGCGTGCATTTTTTCTTTCAAAAATACAAGAACGGATTTTTCATTTGGTTGCGGGACATCTAATACCCAACTTAGTGGAGGGCGTGGCAGGCCAGATTCAAGCAGCTGGCAATACGAATAAGGGACGATTACAAAACATTTGATGACAGAATTCTACTCAGATAAGCTTAGAGCTTCCAGCAGGACAGGCAGGGCAGATCGAATCAGAAGACCTGCAGCAGAAGAAGTTCTGCTTGAGGTCATCTGTCGAATCTCTGCTGCAGTAGTTTTGGATCGATTAGGCCTAGTGGTCCTTCAGCATACTGATCTGAATGGGACTAAAAATAATTTACAGTTCTACGATATCCATAGGACTTCTGAGGCTTTTCCAAGACCTGACACCCTTTCATTGAACAATTAGATTGCCTCCCAACGTTGCTTCCTACAGAGGATCCTAGATAGGATCACTTCCAGCGCCCGCCGCGATTGGTCAGAAAGGAGGCTGGGTATTAGATGTCCGTAAACGCAAAAGTTCCGGAAAAGAAGTCCCTAAAAATAGGAATTTTTGTCGTATGCACGTTCTTCAACAGCGGTTAGAGAGCGCTACAGCGTGATTAAAGGAGAACACAGTTTAAAAAAAGTATAGGTTAGTTTTGAGGAAACCCATTCTTGATTAATTGTTCTATTAATCTACCCATTTGTAAGACCAGGAACTGATTCTGTAATACCCATGCTGTGAGTTTTATTACTTAACAAGCGAAAATCTTTTGCAGTGAGGTTTGAATCACCCATAGGACAACTTATGCTAGATGCGTGCGTCATTCGAGCATCAGACGCACGCATCTACCTGCAGAACGCGCCTGACTTGCCTCTGAACTGCTTCAGATCTGCGGCTGGGCCTATCCTTCAACGTTTATGCACGATCATCTGACGCAAGCATCTAATACAAATTGCTTTGATGGGTGAATCTGAAAACTTTCTTCAGCACCAGGTTTTTCTTTTGCGAAAGAGCCACTGCAGTCAGATAACTCCCTTCCGCCCTTCTCTAACAAAAACACGTGGGCAGTTCTGATGAGGAAATTGTTTCTCGTTGCTTCATTACTTTACAACAACTGTGCAGTTCCTTGCACAGTGGAACTTCGTGTACCGGGAAATTCCATACAATCGCAGTCATGCCTTTCAACCTGGCACTGAATTCGCATGGTTCATTTTGCTTGTTTTTTGTGCTATTTCATGCTGACAGGAAGTGCCAATTGAGCAGTAAGGTAGAAAATTAGTGAAGCAACAAAGTCGGAAAAAATTGAAAAAAGGACAAAAGTCAGCACTCGAGACCTGCTAGATCAGAACTGACATTTTGAAGGGTGGAGAAAATGAATCCTTTTTGGGATCAGTGAAGCTTTATAATGTGAATGGTTCCACTGTTTAGCACTCTCATGGAAAGTGAAGCATCATATACACCTGGTGATTAGCAGAATTCCTTCGAAAAATCAGCCAATAACAAGCGTTGTAAACGTTTGTTACTGGCTAAGTTTTTGATTATTAATGCGGTATTTCAGCAGTGCCATTTAATTGTTGAATTGGCATTGTGTTCACAAAAAAATGTTCCTTGTTTCCCTTCAAAAAATCATGCAAATTGTGGTGTACTTCATAAGTGGATTTCTCCTAATCTGCCCCATCCAGATCGCTAACAAGGCTGTCAAAGCTTTTCGCCCAATCTTGTCCATCTTCCCACACTTCCGATGGCGGTGCCCTACAACGTCGTTGATCTCAAAGCGCTGATCTCAGCGATTTCTGCTGTTTCCTGCTCGTTAAGCGGAGGCCAACAGCGTGTTTGTCCCCTGTAATTAGTCGTTATGATATGTATTTATGTTTCTAGGGAAGACGGCAACTTGCACGGCGAATGTCAAAGATGTTATCGACACGCACACACGGCCGACAGACACATCCTCACTACCTGTTTCGATGTCGGTCGTTCAGGAGAAGACAGAGGCGAAACAGAGGTTGGGGAATAGGTTGAAAAACGCCGCGTGGTCAGGGAGCGGCAGCGGCCAGGAGTCGACGTGATAGGGGTGATTTTTGATGTCAATGTTGAAAACAAGTTGAGCCTCTCTCTGAAACTATTTAGAGTAGCGTCTTAACATAATTAAGTCCGAACAGAAATGGAATAAATTCGAAAAACTTAATAAATAATCTAGGACGACATTAGGAATTTAAAAATGTGAAATATGGTCCATAAGCATGTAGCTTTTTTTATTTCGCTCCGGAAATGTGTGGGTATAGAAGAGTAGCACCCTCTTTTTTGAATATTCCAGTTTTGGACGTACTCGAAATCGAATTTATATTCCTAGGAAATCTTCTGTTTAACGATACCCGAGATTGATAAAGTTCTTTATTCCTTTCCAGCCAACGTTTCGGCGTGATTCGCCTTTTTCAGGGCCTGAAGCAGAATGTAACATAATAACACTATGTAAATAATAATAACAATATACGTAAATTCTACATGGAGTCGAATTTATATTGCTATTTACTCGAATTCGTGTATACAAATGCATCCAATACACGTTATATGTATAATATTATGCGGTTCTACTTAATTGTTTAGCCGGAGAACATACATAAGAAGCCACTTTACGCTCAGAACCCTGTATTTTGCGCAGTCATGCTTGAATTGACAAAAGTTTCGGGTTTTGACTGCGCAACTCTCGTTCCTATTCCTGAAAATTTGGCGAGTCCGCGAGTTCTTGTGAAAAAAATTCATTGTTTGCATGGCATTATCCTCACATTTTATTTGTTCTAAGCATTCCTAAGCTTCAACTGACACGGAATCGAACCAGAGACTTGCCCTGTCTAGGCGGTTTTATCCAAAGGAACAACAAATATATTTATTTATTCAAGAGCGATGTTCCTTCTGGCAAGATCTTTTCTTGCTTGGTTAAGATGGCCCAGAATTATCTGGGCGCGGCCTTTCAAATTCTTGAAATCGTGTTCAGTGAATTGACCCTCAAATGTGGAGATCAGGGATATGCAGAAGTGTTGCGTGAGACCAGAAGTTCCGAAGCTGGAAGTTGGGATAAGTTCAAAATACGGGAAATTTGTAGGGATAAAAGCTGCATGTATGCCGTGGCATAGTTCAGCTTCCTCCATTCATGTAGAAACTAGGAGTGAGAACCTTGCATGACACCAGAATCGGGGAACATCCGAGATTCTGGAACCGTAATTTGCTCTGAGTCATTATGCTTAGGATTAAAACACGCTCCAAAATGACTTCCCTACTGAGCACTGAGAACTCTTCATGTTAACCACATTCGAATGGAGTCGATTTCCTCACCTGGATATTACTGGATCGCGAAACCTGCGTAATTCAACTTCAAAAGCAGTACTCCGAAAGCTGCTTCAGTTGTGGCAGAACTGCCAGCACGTGACAGTTCCTTCTTGAAATGCAATGGCAAACCTCGTCATGTATCTTGTAACGGCTTGTGCCACTGCTGTTGGAACACTTTTCAATAAGTGTTTAGTAATTACTCTATGACTACTGAGTATTTGACAGGCTGTCACTTATCCTCTAAGTTTCTATTATATAATCTTTAGTTCTGTAGACTGCGCTTTACGAGCATCTAATCAGGTCTATGCACTAAGAAGAAAATTTCCCTAATTTACAGCAGTCTTGATCAAGTAAGTTTTCATGATTTCACTTTTTGAGTTGTCCAATACTTCCAGGTGAAATGGTTTCAGGGGTGTGGCAACATAAATTTCAAATGGCAAACAAGTAAGTATAATAATGGGAACATACCAGTGGCGGGAGCAAAAATGGCAGTCAGAGTGGGGAGGGTTGTGGAGAAACCGTGGTTTCCGCCGCTTTAAAGGCAGCACCCACGGAAATTTTCAACTCCAAGATTTCAAGATAACCTTGGGTTTTCGACCATAAAGAACACGAATAAGGGGTTCAATTCCACTTGAAAGTCACAGGAAAACAACTTTCGGATACTCTGAATTTGCTGCGATTGAACATAACGGTCGAGTTGCCAGGCATGGGGTAGGGCAAAAAGTCGATAACACTGACTTGATCGCCACGTATTTTCTCGACGGATTTGGATATTTTCGTGGTTTTGCAGCATATGCAAGTCAGAAAAGAAGAGAAATTAGAAGAAAATGAAGTGTGGGCTGCACAGACTCACTGGTGAAGAAAAAACGAGTACAAGTGGGAAAGAATGGAAAAGAAATAGTACAAACACACAAAATAGGAAGAAATGGTTGTTATGAAAAGAGAAAACGGAAAACAGCTGGTGAAAAGTGAGATTAGAATGCAAACAGACAGCTGCAGCCAAAGTAGTTTAAGAATGGTACTTAAAAGTCCGCGAAACAAAATTTTTTCAAAGAAAAACTGAGCGATTATATGTGAAAACAGCTGATTCGTTTTAATATCACCCCACGGCTATTTCTGCGCAGCAGGTCAACTCAGACTAGCGGGCTGGGTTCGAACTGTTGAACTGATGTTATACTTGTGATATCTCATGAAATGCGGGGTTTCTGACAGCATTTCCATCACAGAATTGTCGGGACAATGCCTAAGGTTCGAAAACTCTCAGAAGTTCGAAGGTGAAGATTATCGTGGATGCTGCCTTTAAGGACTCGGCTGGGATTCCAAAAAAGAAAATCAACAGAAACATTTATTTTAACCCACCCACCCATTTTCCTGCTACGCCCTTAACATTGTGGCATAGCGACAACCTTCAAACAAAGAAAAATAGCTTTGACGTCACTGCACTACATCTTTTTGTTTTTCCTGCAACGATTATACAGTAATGACATCACCGTACTACATCTTTTTGTTTTTCCTGTTGTTCCAAAGTCGGGGATCAGATAATTAAAGTCAAAGGTTTCCGAAGAGAAGAAACTAGAGGTAATCATATTATTTAATCTTAAACCTCTCACTACCTACGTAGTCCATAGGAAGTGCATCGGAAAGTCAATGAATCGTTCTCTAATTTCCTAATTTCCTATACTATATCGATGATTTGTTGTTATGGTGAAAATACTGAGGACATTTACATAAGTGCAACATTGACTGCAAGTTTTATGCCCGATTCTACCGGTTTCTGAGGAACTAGTTGAAGAAGAATGTTGGAAAAATGAAAATGTTGCTTCCAGATTTCTGCTGCTACGGATGATGCACATAATGCAGAAATCCATTAGTACTACGGTTTTTTACCTTGATTATTCCGTGTTTCTGCTAAGGTTGAAAAATTATCAACTCTTGGTTAAAGAAAAACCTTTCGAAGAGGTAAAGTAAATTGTCATTTATGAAAAAAAAGTCGGAAAAATTAGCGGATATTTTCAGAATACGGAACTTTCACACTCTTTTTACCTCTCACCAGAAAACTCGTCCATGCCGTGGTCTTCATCCAAAACTCGATGTTCATTCGGCGTAAAAACCATATAATCACAGACAATTCGTCGAGGAGAGTCAGAGAAAGCCAAGATTAAAAATTGAGGTATTTGCCTGGATAATTGTTGTGAGGTGGACCGTCATGTTCAGCACGAGTAGTAATGATTTCCCCAGCTGTTGCTGAACGGAAAAAGAAGTAAAAGGCCAGAGTTCCCGCGAGTTGCTAAAGCGGCAACGATTAAAGTTAGCACGTTTTTGCGGTCAAATTTCACGGGTTTTGAAGGGCACTATTCCTTGTAAATTTAGGTCCTATCCGTAATGATGCTAGGCTGTATCCCAGAATATTCGACAAGGGCTAAACTTGGCTTTCGAGGATTTTACTGAACAAATTTGGGCAATTCTGTTTAATATTGGTAGAATTCTAGCTTGTTCAAGCAATGGAAAACATTACTTGTATCTAACAACTCTTTAAAGCCAAATTTGGCCATGCCGTACAATCTGGAATTCAGCCTGTGGATGTCTCAGCAAAGCGCACTTCTGCTCCTCTCTACTTAGTATAATGACATCCACGGAAACGTTTCTCCTCTAGCAATTCACCCTCGTCCTGCCCACTTAATTCCTTTCCGCTAATTTCTATCAATTGTCCATCACCAATGACAACTGCCTGATAGTTACCGTAATCGGAATTATTCATTTGTGAACCGGTTAATTCGTCGCGCTGTCGCCGCCCGACGACATCAATTAGCGAGTGGGCGTGGCAGCGGCCTCTGATTGGCCGCCGCCGCACGGTGGGCGGGCCAAGTTGATTGGCTGCCACCTGCGCGTGGCGAGTTACCGCTGCTTGATTCGAGTTGCACTCGTCGTGGACCAACATGCACGAGAAACTTAAGTTCGGCATCGACTCAATACTGGATCCGTGTTTCGGCAGGACTAATCCGGAAAAGTACCTGGCGCCGGAAAAGATGCTGGATCTGCACAGTCCTGCAGCCACCAGTCCCAGTTCGTCGTTTGGCGCCAGTCCGCCGGCGCCGATCATCGACAATCGGGCTCTGTTTCCCGCATGGGTTTTCTGCACTAGATATTCTGATCGTCCTTCGTCGGGTGAGCATTTTCTTTACCTTGTGGATCCCTTGCAGCGTGAAATTCTATGCTAAAGTGTTAATTAACATGAACGAACAATAAACTGCCGCTCTTACACTGACATTTTTGTTGAATTGCTTCTGTCGCTTCGGATCTTCTTTATTTCATTCGGCATAAACGAGGACATCAAGCTTTTTAGGCGATTTTCTGTGAATTAATTAGCATGTGCATAGATCGCGCTCCAGATCAACTGCACTTTTGCATTAAAGGACTAAATAGGCAAATAAGGCCAGGACATTTCTGGTTATTTGTTGGGCCTATAAAATAATGAAAGAAGGGGTTTATTGTCACTACAATAGATGCGGAGCCTTACGAATGATCGTTTTTGGGGCCAATATTTGGATAATTTCTCATGCGCTACCCTTATTCGGTAAACTACCAGAGAAACTCCAGGAAATACCAAGTATGGCACTTTAACCTGTTATTTGCCTGGCGATGATATTCTTTAGATCGGAAAGCCGAAAACTGTCTTAAAATGAATTGAGAAACTCTTGAAACAGTATCTGTAAGAGCTGGATCACAGCAACTGCCATCCTATCGCCGAATTCCGGATAATACTGTACTTGAGCAATTTCCCTATTTCTCTTACAACCCACTGAAAGGGCCTCGCTAGGGAAAATAAACAACTACGAGAATACCGTAGTAGAGATTGATGTCTTGGCTAATGACGAGCTAAATCTGGTCAGCAATCTCCGAATTGTGGCTTCTACGTCGTAAATAGTATAGAAATAGTTAGTAGTAATGGAATGATGCATGCTGCCACAATGAAGAGGGAGCAGAGCTAGTCTGAAGGCTAACTTCTGTGCAGCTGCTGAAAAATTACGAAACATACCTGAAAAAGTTGAAAAGGTACCTGTTTCGGTCAAAATTGCTTGGGTAGCTCGAGCTTCCAGGTTATTTCTTTATTCACTTGTTTGTCCTTTTAAATACACTCATAGCTGCAGCAAATATCAGAGATAAGCGATAAGCAAAAAAAAACTAGGAAAAGACAAAAGCATCAATTCTAGTGCAGCAGCTAGGAATTATACCATTTTACATAGATTGAGTGTTTTCGTCCGAGAACCCCTATATTTTGAAATTTTCCCCAACAACTCTGGTAACATATTTAAATGTACACATTAGTACCTCCCTAGAAAACATTGAGAATCGCCATAAATACTCTCGTTTCCTCGACGATGTTTGATCCAAAGGGTGATTCATCCCAAAAGTGCGACATTCGAATGTTCGTCGCTGCGTTACGGTAGCAGAACATCACCAATCGGCGACGACGCAGCGAGTGCGTTGTTTTACTGCCTTTGTGCGCGTGTTTGCCGTGTTATGTAGAATCAAAATTTCCCGACACCTCGTGATTTAAGCGATAAACGGCGCGAGTTTCAAGTTTACGAGTGAATCATGGAGCTAGAGGTGCTAGGGCACAAGATAGAACTAACAGTGGGGAAGGGGGCGAGGGTGGCTGACAGCAGTTGTTTTGTTTGCTCGTGTACTTCCGATTTGAAAGTGCACAGCCAAAATTTTTTTCTCATTTATTTTTCTAGCGAGAAAAAGATCGCGACTACTGCAGCAAACTTATCCTTGTATATCCAGGGGATCTGTGGGACGTCGCTCAGGCAGACTTCGGAAGAAAAAACTCCTTTTCACCTAATTTCTCTGGAACGCAATCAAATTTTTTCGAATCATGATGTGCACACGATCTGTTTAGAAATATGGTAACCTATCTTTATTCGGATGGTGTTTTGAAAATGAGACTAAGGTTTCGCGAATATTTGGGACCGAATAACGCATTGCATATATTCAATTCGAGTACTCAAACAAGTCAAGAACCGAATGACAAAGGGAAACGTTCCTGATGATAGAATGAGAAGTGCCATAGGGCTAATTTTCTGGAATATTTGGATTTCGAGACAGTTTTTAATGTACCAATTGGAATAACGAAATTATTCGATTTTTTCCACTCCCAGGTTAACATTCTAGCCATTGTAGCTCTGTTGAACTCAACGATAGTTGAACGTTTGCGCCTACCGTCCGTCTTTCTCGCATACCTCTCCGAATACTCTCACACTTTTCCAAGTTCTTCAACCCTCTAGTTGCCTCAACAATTTTGCTGAAAAGGACCATCGACTCTTCTTCAAATATGTATGCATGAGAAGTTCTCAACTAAGGATATTTTTCGAATATTTAACAGCTAAGTATATGCATTTATTCATTTGAAATCGCTGGAAAATAGTATTTCCTCTAAAGCATAGCCAGATGCAGCAACACAGTCCACTAAAGGGAAAACACAAAAACAACAACCATAGATTGAGCAGCAGCCATAGATCTCTTAAAACCAGTACATATTTTTAAATGACACCATAAAAATCAGTTCCTCGATGCTTAAAATATTCCTCAAAATGGGGATTCAAACTGCTGAAATTAGAATTTTCATATGATACAATTTAGATGATCATTTTTAATGCTGGGAACGCTACGAACATCAGTTACAATTTCAGGATCCCGCACTAGGAAGCCGCGGAAGCGAGAGGTCTCCGAAGAAGAAAAGCGGCCGCGCACCGCTTTCACTCCTGGCCAGCTGGATCGGCTCAAGAAGCAGTTCCTCGACAACAGGTCCTGAACAACCATCATCTGTCAACCTTTTCATCTAATGTGTATGGCTACAGCGAACTCATGCCAGCAGTTTCAGGTACCTCACCGAAAAACGACGGCAGGAACTCGCTCATGAACTCGGTCTCAACGAATCACAAATCAAAATATGGTTCCAGGTGATCAATCACTCTTCTTCTTAGCCCGCTCATTCCCATAGTGTTCGGCCTTTAATTACATGTCTTGCTCCTTTTTATAATTAGTCGGCAGCGGGTAACGGTAAGAAGTGCGGAGATTACACGCAGAGATACCACTCATATCTGGGATATCGTTGTAGGACATCGTAGTCCTCAGCATCCGACCCCGGATAGTGGAGCTGTCGGGGCGAAGCAGCTGATTCGGACCGAAATCAGCCGAGTTATTCGAATTTGGCGCTGATGCGCGTAGTGAGGACGCGCGGCGACGGCAAAAGCGGCTTCTGAGCCGAGGAGAAGATGTTATCGCGCTAATTGCTTACTCTGCTCGCCCAAGGCAACATGTTTCATTAAAGCGTCAACCGGGGCGACGGGCGTCGGGGAAGGTGTCAGAGGCGCCGGGCCGGATGGAGAATGTTTGCCTTGTTTCTCAATTAACCATCATCTGTCAGGTGTCGGGTTACTGTAGTTTGAAAAACAAGATGTGTCTTCCAAAAAAAGGGTGTCCATTTCGACATGACCAGTTCCCAGGGTTAATTTAGGCAGAGGAACTTCTCAAGATAAAAAAAGAAAATGGAAGGAGACTAGTTTTATTTGCTCGTAAGGGTGTATAAGATATATTGATCTTGGGTCAGACATTAGCCTTGGAGCATTCTGCGCATGTGGAGATTTCGAACATATTGGAACTGATTCCAACCATAGTGAAAATTCCAAAATTGGTGTTTGATACAAACAAATTCCTTTTTGATTCAACTGCTACCTAAACTACCTAAAACTACCTGTCTAACGGGAATATGTTTCCTAATATATCAGTGTGACTACTCACGCCACTCTCCATTAATCGTACATGAGACCTGAAGGAATCACAACAATGCTTAACCAAATGGTAATTTCACAACGAACTTAAGAGTAGTACCAAAAAAGTTGTGGAACTTGCCGAATTCCTCTAACTGTCAGCTAAAAAAATCTTATAAAGATTATTAGATTTGAAAACTGGGTTATACAACATTAGAAGACTCCAGTGCTCGGGCCCATCATGAAGGTGATGGGTATTCTAATACATATGGGCATGGTCGCCCATGGGTAGCATCTGGGTAAAGACAACGCGACGTATATGAGAAAGCATGTTGATGGACGCCAGATAAGGGGTAGATTGAGGTACGCTAAAGTTTACCATGTTTATGCTCAATGGTGAATCAGTCTCAATGGTGCATCAGGATTCAATTATCAAGGTGCGCTTGCACGCGCTTTACCACGTCTTTGGACAGGCTAGGACAGGAAATGGGAGAATCAGATGAGAATGAGATCTATGAAATCAATGAAACTTGATAAGCAGAAAATCAGAGTGCTAAGAGCAGAGGATGCTGAGCGGCGAGCGTATCCAGACTACTGGTCTCTTGTACATACAAAGGTTATCAGTAAGAATATTCGCGCATAAACTGCTTCTTTCGAAAGAAGCTGAAGGTGCAGCGAGAACATTCCTGGTGCAACCAGCTATTCGGAATGATCATAATTCGGGAAAAGTCGGTTTATTTGTTGACTTGGCCATAACCTGTGAATAGTCTTTTTTATTTCAAACAGCACAAGAAATTCCTGAAGATTCGAGCAAAATCTACCTTTGTTGAACCTCTGCTCGCCCGAACAAATCTTACCGTTCCAGAACAAGCGCGCCAAGCTGAAGAAGGCCACCACAGAACGACCGCCGTTGTCTCTACAGCTGATGGCTCACAATCTCTACAACCAGAGCGCCATCCATCCGTGATCTCCTTCCCAATACAGGACAATTTGAGTTCATATCACATCCCGTCGCTTACTTATTTGCTGATCCTTGTCGTTCTCCATTACCCAGACCTCTTATAGCTCAGTTATTGTGTGTGTTGGATTCGATATTTTTGGAATGTACTGTAGTACTGTATAATAAGAACATAGGTGATCATAGTGTGATAGAGAGGCGTCGCAGCTTCGATTGTAAAGATTTTTCTTTGTTTTTGATAAAATCGTATACGTTGGCGTTGCATTCAAGTTTACAGGGTAGAAAGTACCACATACATAATTGCTAGACTCACAGTCAGTCTGGTTGTTATAGGCAGGGATACGGCAGATCTGCTGGCCTACGTGGATTATTTAGAATTTCGAGTAGCAGTAATGTATGATTTAGTTAGAACATACAAAAGCCAATTCCTCCAAAAGAAAGCTTCTAAGTTTAAATGTTGTATGCGATACGTGATGAACAAGCTGAGCACATTGGCTTTTACGATGTAACATCTTTACAAATCATCGTCCAATTGACATACTCGGAAAATCTAGGAACCGTGTTTCGCGTGAGATTGAAAGATGCAAATCCCACAGTTAAGACAGAACACTTTTTTTTAAAATCAATACTTCTATCCCAGCTATGGCTAAGTCCATGTAAAACCCATGCGCCTCCAAATCTGATGCAAATCCGGTGCAAAGCCCACTGAATACCCACGATTTTATCAGTCCCCTGTGGATCCCCTGCAGATGCAAATCACCGTTTAACTGTAAATATTATAGTGGGTCATTTGATTAGAATAATGTTATATATGGGTATTGAAAATTTTTTATGTGAAAAATATTTACGAATTGGAATTTTATAATAGTGTTTTGTATTTTTATTCAAAGTTATTTTTTCACGTTCATTTTATTTATATTTAAATGAATAGAGACGTTAACATAAGTTAGGAGGGTCAGATTTTTGATTTGAAAATGTGGGTTCTAGGTTTCCTGAGTACGTTGTTGGACGTTACTGAAAAATTCTAGAAAGTAACATTAAAATACTGTCGGTACCTTTACAGATGCATTATATGTAGAGCAGGCTCTATAAAGTGGATAATGACAAGCGAGCTTAAAAGATAAAAAACAGCATAGGAAATAGCAAAAAAACAAAGACAACTTTATATATGTCCTTGAATTTCACTATGAGTTTGAGGTGACTGCAGAGATCTCACCCACGGATGACACTCTTCCATAAGACTGCAAATTTCGAGTGATTTCCTAGTCCACTGGCAGCTGGATTTGTGCTTATCAGTATAGGTGCTCTCAATCATCTTTTAAACTCCTTGTAAAAAAGCCACTAGAAGCCAATTTTAAGCGCTTAGACTTTGTGCTTTTGCGCCAATACATTTGCTAGAGGGACAATGATCTGTGGAATTATCTCTGTTGTCAACGTCTAGAAAACAGTCGCACTGTCGAAGTCAATGTAATTAAGAGAGTGCGAAGTGACAACTGTCACGGTTCATCACCTCAACAACGAGAGTCTCGATTATATCGCCCTTCTTATCTGAACAAGCAGCGCGGGCGCGAAATAGAAGTGCCAGGGGCTGCATTGCACTCGTTCCGTCCTGCCCATGGATGTCCTGACGACTCAGCTTGAACTGTGCGAGTTGTCGAAGGTGAGAGTGTAATCCTTGTATGAACAAAGGAGCGCGACGAGGGGTGATGATGGATAGCGACCTACACGGGGTCGGCCGCGACCGATATGGCAGGCGAAGATAAGACGAGGCGACAACGAAAGGTGCGCGCCATGGCTGTGAACGAACGTGAACGTCGGTTTTCAGGGTGCGAATGGCCACCAAAAGTGTAGGGAGGAAGGAGAAGCTGGAAAAAGAACATCTTCAAGCAATAGAATGGTCAAACAGAACAAGCATTTCAGTCATTCTTTTATCTATCATCGTGTTCATTTTGTTGTTACAACTGTTTTTATTTGCAGAAGTTTCCTATCCGCTCACTGAGACTCCCATCCATGGAGTTGGTCATTCTACTATTTACAAATAGGTAAATAAACGAGTAAGCTTGTTGTTATTCTACGGGTAAGACTTGCCTCGATGCTGCTGAGTAGATTGTTTTATAAATGCTCGAGAATTTCTACAAATCCAATAGAAGTTGCTCACAGGTGCATCAGAATGACATCTCCGTGGGTGGTCTCCATATTATGAACTACCCAAATACGTAGCGTTCCCTAGAAGTTCGCCTGCACAGCATATTTTCTAGGAGATTTAAAAATTTGATTTGTGCGTTTGTAGAATATAAAACTCAGATCTTTGCAGGTTCAGAAATTCAGGAACTCATTGAGCGTCGATGAATGACATGGAATAACACATGTTTTTTCTAAGAAAACCGTAGTGAGCATGGAATATGCAAATATTTGCTTTAGTTTTATAACACATGCATGAAATCCAGAAAGGTTTTACTCCTACAAAAGTCTCCGAAACGACTTCACATCGAGTCTCTGACTTCAAAGCCGCTTCCATACCGCCACTCACTGTAATACTCGCTAACTTCAGTACTATGTCAGACCCACAATTATGCCTAGATTGAGATCAAATGAGTATGTAAACCTAGAGTCAATCTATGGCTACTGTGGCTTTTGGTTCGCCCATCCGATTTTAACGACTATATCTTCTGTAACTCGCCTGACTATCCATTACCGGGGCAAAAGTGAGGATGATCGTGCACCCATCGTGGAGCGGAAGTCTTCACCCTACTGCTATTCATATACAGAGTGTCTACACCACCTCGCTCCTGGAACTATGACCTAGAAAGTGAGATTGTGAAACTCATAATCGATAGCTGATAGTTGAAATTCGGTTGGTAAAGTTTAATGATTTTTCTCAAGAGTCATATTTCTAGGAAATTCAGCAGTGCACATACATCTAGAAGATTCGCGGTATTCTTCTCCGCTCTGTTTCACTTTTTATAACCAGAAAACTCATCAGGGTAATATTTTACCCTCAAAAGTTAACGCAGGATCAACACCACGGCCAACTTTTAGTGACCCATGATCATCGGATTCGAATTCCTCCCCTATCTAAAATCTAATGACTTCGAAAAAACTAAGGCCATCAAGTGGTCGGGAGACTGTTTCCATGATTAATTACTAACTGTAAATATATGTAGTATTAAACGGTTCAAGAATTCCCGATGGCGGATCGTTATCGTACGGCGTCGTCTTTGTGTGTCTCTACATGTGTCCAGCGGAAGGCATGCAGCGCGCGACATCCAATTAATTTCGGGATCTTTTTATCAGCGGGCGAAATCGCAGTGTGGAGGCTACCTTTCAGTATCGCGACTTCAATTAGATCTGCTGCAGCGATAGACGACGGCAATGCGGTAAACCGCTTTGCCGGCTCTGACAGCCGATGCCTGGCGCAATTAAACGCGCGCTCACAGCCACCACCATTAAGGTGATCATCGGGAGATGATAGCGTTGTGCTCGCATGGATCTAAGGTAGTTGTTCCGTGAGAGTTCATTCAGATCTACTGAGGAGATTCCCTGTTGGATTAGGGCGGTAACGACCGCTGAGAGGGGCGTAGCGACAATTGCGACGATAATTAGCCGAGAGCGGCGCGGGCAATTCGCATATCACACGCATCCTCAATCAGGATACCCAATAAAGTATGCAAATTGAGCGGTGTCTTTAACCTCTGTGACTGATGAGGTGAAGAAGACGAGGGTTGCAACCTCACTGAACGACCACACATTGAACTTGGTTCGATTTTGTCGACGTTTATACTATCGAATAAGTTGGAATTGCAATACTCTGGCCCAGTTAACCTTCTAATGACCTCGATTCTTGTATGAACCGTTTCAATGCTCGGTGACTCGGTGAACCACTCAAACATATTGAATGTTCTTCTCTTCTCGAATCTCGACCCGAGACGGTCGTCAAGTCATTTTTCCGACAACTGCGACTTCTTCGCGATCTTTTTCATCGTTGAAAAATGTGAAACGGATTATTTGCATCTTCTAACTCGTTTTCTATGCTACTTGGGCTCGAAATTCCGCCCTCATATGGCTCATATGTCTCACTACCGTTATTTACGATTTTGTTACGAAAACTGTGCCATTGCTCCCAATTAAAAAAAAATCCCCAAAAATGGCCGTAAATCGTAAATCGTAATTACGCGCACCCCTGTATCTATCTATCCCAGGTTATCGTATTTCAGGGATTTTTTGATTTTTTTTTAGTGACTAGGATGTAAATTACGACGTATGACGGTAAGAAACCTATAATTCCAATATGGGTCCCGGTGAGCTGCGAACTGCTCGTCCTTAATATTTATACCCAAGACCAAATAATCTATGAGATAAACTCGAATTAGATATTTTGATCACAGATGAGTCGAAGATTCGATGTTCGAAAAAGAGATAGCATCATAACAATTGAGAAAAGATATTAAGGAATTTGGGTGTTTCTCCGATTCAATCACTCGGATTTTTGAATAGATTGAATTTATTAAACGACTTGGTTATATCGATCCTTCGACCTTCTACCATGGGTAGTTTTATGAAGAGCTTGTTTTGAGAAAAGAAACTGAAATAGAAGGCCTTGAAAATATCGTATTTATTTATTTATTTATTTATTTATTTATGAATACACTCAAGGTGCGCAGCCAGAAAAAGGCGTGATGCATTAAGAAATAGAGATAGATTAATGAAGATGGAAGAAAGGTGAAAAAAAAGATGAAAGAGGCGGGCATTTTCCGAAGAAAAATGTTTGCAATGACGATAACTAGTTTAAGCAGAAAAAACTTTTTGTTCGCAGACTAGATCTCTTCCAACGTTGCGAAGATTTTTTTTTGGAGAAGCTGCATAAGCTATGAGTATCCTGAGGCTACAACCAAACCTTGGGAATACATACTCATGCAGAAAATCCATCTAATTGGTGTCACAAAATTCTGAATCCACAAAAAGCCAGTCGTCCCAATAAAAAGGAGAAGTGGGTATTCGAAGTTTTGCCACCACAACCATTATCTTTGCAAGCACATGTACACTCCAACCATAGAAAAGGAAACAAGTGTATACGTACAACTACAGCTGTATGACCCATACATGAAATGGAAACAGGTGTATATCCTAAACCTTATATGAAATAAGATGGAGAGATGGTACAACTATTTCATAGATAGCGTACTGTTATTTGTAGTCTGCAGTGGTCCAGGGTTGGCATTCTGGAAAAGAAGGGCAGTAGCACGCCAACACTGCTAGTCCAGTAGCGTACGAGAGGACTACGGGCACCAGCGTGGTACGCCGCCAACTTCAGCCAGAAAACACCACCAACGTCGTAGTCATAAAGAAGTCAGAGGGAACACCGTGAAGAGTGATATCAGAGCGACAGAGGCTAGAGGACAATCTAAAATGCCAACATAATGATAGAGGAGTTCCAATGTTGGGCTCTAGTAGATAAGGATTGAGTGGTGACTGCGAAACCCAAAAGGATATTTGAATTGAGGGAACGACTGTGCATTGGGAAAAGACAGGGTAAAAGCGCAGGGAGAAGCGCAATCCGAAGAGTGGTAAGCGCAGGTATGACTACTTCAAATTCAAGTGAGATAGATCTAGCAGTACTAACTGAATCGCCAAGAAGAGTGATGAAGGACATAACAGACAACGAAATCACATGAAACATTCTAGTGCTAAGGACAAATCCACTTCCTATGGGACATATACTTCAATGAATTAAGGAGTATTGCTCGTATTCTAGACAAAATCCTGTAAATCATGTAGATTATTCCTTTACAGTTCGAGAACATATCCTACATAGTATCGCATCTGTGTAGGATCGTGCAGCTAATCTCTGCGATCCGTCAATTGTTCCAAACGACCAATCACAGAGCTCGACTACAACGCCGTTTCCGTTCCAAAACTTAAACATCCGGAATTCGGTCCTACATATCCCGGCTCCTCTGATCCAGAATATCGAGATAAATTTTCAAACAAGACTACACTGAAATCTTTTCTAGGGGTGGTCACAAATATCACATTCAATTTATAAAACCAGCTCAGTAGAGTAAGTACGGTAGAAACGGTGTAGAAAATTGTAGGAAACTCCACTTTGGAAGAACACACATGCAACATGAACACTGTCGATAACCAGAAATTGGAGGAAACTCCACTTTAGAAGAACACACATGCAACATGAACACTGTCGATAACCGTAAACAGCATATGTCACAGTCTCTTTGTGCACTTTCATTAGATATCGTATCTATCGTATACCTAATCTGATCTGTTAGACTAATAGTTTACAAATGGAAACTTGGAAAAATCTTTGAGTTTTAGCAAAAAAAATCGAATATAAAAATGGCAACCCTACAACCCTTACCTTCTCCATTTGAAAGGCAGGGGCCCTAACGTAGAGTACTCCTTCATGGGGACTCTCATTTTTTTCAGAAATCAAAAGTTTCAATTCATTAAAATTGAATGATCCATCACTATCGAAAGTCCATTTCAATATGTACATTCACTATTTGGTACTAAGAATAATGCTAACATGCAACAATGAGGGTACGTATACAGACGCGTTGTTTTTCTGCACTTCTATTATTTGTTATTTGAATTCCTCAGGATTCACGGAAGCTTCCATAAATTAAATATTACATTAAATATTCTCAATATGGGAACAGTCGAAAGTAATTACTTGATAGATGGGTCAATATTCTCTGAGTGTAATGATAAAATTTTTCAGATTTACACACAACTTCTCAAGTTTTGTCACAACTTCCTGAAAAACATATGAGAGAGTTTATTAGAAACCCGTTATTTACCGTAAAACATCACTAAACTAATATGTATATGTATATCAGAAAATGAAAAAAATAACACCGGTTAGGAGTAATAAGCGTTAAAAGAGATCTCAACTACGGAATAAAATGAAAAACATAGGAGTGAGGTAATGCTGTGAAAAGTAAAATACATTTGAAGAATATACAATGAAATGCGAAAAAAAATCAGAGAAGGTAAAGAAAATCATCTCCGATCCTTCTTCGCAAAAAATGTTTCTAACGTTGTTTTCCTTTTCCTCGTGGGTTTTACATCCTGATTTGGGCGTGGGCTGTCAACAAGTACGGCGCTATTCAAACACTCGTCCACATGCTGATTCACCAATCTATCATCGTTCTTCAGAGGAACATTACAAATTGGGCAGATAACAGTGTTTTCCAAACTGGATGACGACTCAGTGTTCGCTTCGCTATCCTCAATGGCTGCAACGTCGAGTTCCTGCCGTTTTTTCCAGAAATCCAAGACCTGAATTGGAAAACACCTGCATCGATAAATGAGAAAGAAAAGACTTCTGTATTTTGTATATTTTCTTTTCTATTTTTGATAAACAAAAATAAGTATGAGGCATAAGTGCGACGCTCGTCGGACATGTCATCTCGATGTTGTTTATCTACGGAGGGCGCAAAACGCATTACTCACCGACACAGTGTTATCAGAAGGTCGATCGTGGATGAACTGTAAATTACTCAGGCGTATCCCCAACAGGCGGATCTCATTCGGTAATTCACGATCTAGTGCTTCGCGAGCGATTGCCAGGATATCTAGAAATCACCGCGGTTGAATAAGGAACAATGTCATAGTAAATTATTCCCAGTACATGGAAGAATGCCAATCCTAGAAAAGTAACAACGGATAAAAAGCAGCTGGTACGTTCGTGTACGTACAAACCTAAAGCCAGTCAATCGCTCTTGCACAGAATACTAGCCATCTGGTCTGCAGCGCGCGCCACACCACCTACGCGATACGGCAGACCACCTGAGTGTTGTGGCTGTCTGGCGTTGCTGATATTGATATTTTGCTTATATTTTCAGCCAACCATTCCGGAATGAGAACAAAGGCACAGAGAAGACGGCCTCCAGCTGGTCTGCCGTGCTACGTAGGTGATGCGGCGCGGCAGACCAGACGAGCGGTGTTCTGGTACATAGGAGATTTATCGGCATTGTAACTTCAGTGATTAAGGCCTGCACACACGCGCCTCGCAACCCGTTTCGACAGGTTACAGCAAGTGGCAGGAGGATCGGACGAAAGCGAGAAAGGTGAAGGCAGTGAAATGCGTGGATGCGCAGACAGTTAGGGTGTCATGGTGCGTGTGGTGAGGCGCGTACAGCGGGACTCAACCACAAGAGACTCCTGTACAGTTGTTGATTATCCCTGCAACGATCACTACTGCTGCACAACTCCAGAAGTGAATCCTTGAAAACGTTCTTCGAACCCCTGCAGCAACATCCAAATACCCAGAAAAAAAACTCGCAATCCACTTCCAATCTTCAATTGAACTTCTTTGTTTCCAAACTTTTAAAGACTAAAAATGTTTAACTGAATGCGAGAGAACTAGGAATTGAGAGGAAGTAGATCCCCACGAAAAACTCCATTGGTAAGAAAATAGGCACGTTTCTGTTGTAAAACCTACCCTCTGTCGTCGAAACCAATCGGCCTGGAGTTATGGAACGAGTCAGGACATCGAAGGAAGACAGCTTCAACTTTAGAGTAACACATCGTCCACCTCAAATAAAGCAATTCACAACAGGAAACAAAGTAATGCCAAAATTCCACCGACCTACAATTCCCGCTGTGGGCATGTCCTCGATGAGCATGTCACACACTTTTTCCATCACTTCGAGAAGACCATCACGATCTGATATCGGAGTGAAGGTCCGTTCCACTGAGATACTTTTCCGCCTCGGGTCAGATGCAGACGGTCGGCCAGGCAAGCCCAGAGCTATGCGCAAGAAAGACTCCTTCAAAGCAGAACACATTATATTTAGGCGTAAGTTTAACGCTATATCTAATTTTATAGACACTCTGGAGAATATTTTGAGAATGTTTTCGTAAAATCACGAAGTGTAGGGTGCCCAGTTTTCCTTGTCAGTTACGCACTAGCCACAAACCACGGGATCATGTCGAGGCTCTCACCTCATCTCGAAACCATTTACTGTATTAAATGATAGACATCCTCCCACCAAAAGTACGTCCACCACGCGACAAAAGCTAAATTCTGTGCACAAATCGGCGACTCGGACATCCCCACGCTAAACGCAGGGCATTTCAGACTTGTCATAAGGATGCATCGTAATGGCACGCGTTACCACCGTTGCGGCAGTGTTTTTAGATTAGGGCGACTTCTTCAGGTTACAGCCACACAAATTCTCCTTTCTCTCTACTTTCTCTATAAATATTATTGACCTTGAAGGAATTCCCTATACCAGTTTCTCGAAAAGAAAAATAGAAGAAAACATAAATTACCTGAGATAGAGGAGAGAATGAAAATTTAAGAGCTGCACGCCTCTCCAAAAGTTCACCAACTGTTTTTATGCCACATGCATTCAGTAGTGCTTCCGACACCCTTCCTATTCCTGCCACCTGTAAACAGAAAACGTCAGAAAGACTGGCCTACCGCGCTGCACCATCACGCGTTGCGGCAGACGAGCTGAGTGCAGTGGTTGTCAGGCCTTGCTAATGTTTCGCTTATGTTTTCACCACAGCATTTCGAGATGACAGAGGCACAGAAAAACCGATTGAAAGCACAAGTCATCAACAACGACGCCTAGTTGGTCTGCGGCAGCACGTAGGTCGTGTGGCGCAGCAGACCAGAGCTGGGATTCATGAAACGATAACTAAGCAAACCCAGGCTAACAAACCAACTTTTGCCGTCTGCGTCTCTTACCACTATGTACTCAATACGCTATAGTGCGTTTCACCATGTACGATGGTTGGGAAGACAGCAGAGAGGGAAAGAACGCGAGAAAGAGTGTACCAATTAGAGAGGAACGAGGGGAAAGCAGGTTATCCGCTCGGTTACTCAACTATTGTCGCGTTTGGAACAGACTATAGCCATCCTTGGTTTGCTTGGTTATCGTTTCATGAATCCCAGCCCAGACGGGCAGTATCCCGTGATCCAAGAGTGATTGACCGGTACTGCATGTTAAATTCTGACTTGACTGCTGACGATTTAATATAAGCCCAACTCAAACAGAGTAAGTTGTGTGAAATCACATAGCAAGCCCTGACCCCTAAGTAAGAAGCACTGTTTTCAACACCTTTTTCAAACAGAATGAAGACGTGCAGAAGCAAACCTTCCGAATTGGCAAAGGATTCAGGAATTCCATCACAGAAGCGTAACTGTTCTCTAACTCAAACTGTCCATTCGGTTTATTCATATCCGAACAAATTTTAGCCAACATGAAGTTCGGAGCAATCCCTGGAAACAAACCCTATAAGCTAAAAATGTGTAATTCGATAAATCTAGATTTTTTACCAGCACTGCATGTTAACCCGGTAGCCTGCTCTACTCGAAAGCGAATTTCCCGCACAACCTGAAATCAGTGCAATAAACCGTTAAAAATGCTTCAGTGTGCAGTGTCGTTTCTGTGAGATGTCCCTGTTGTATGTACAGTCGTCAGAGAACTTTTTGAGCACTTCTGCATTGAGTTGCCAGGCATACAGAATATAGAAAAAAAAATCAGAGTCTATAATGAACCTCGGCTCGACTTGTTCCGAATTCCACTTCATCCTCAAAGATTTTCTGCTCCTTCCCGCATTTTGTGCACTTCTCCACAGAAGAGGGAGCTGCCTCCTCTTCCGCAATAAGTGGCAGTCTACAGATGCATTCTCCCCCATACTGACGCCGAACAAACGTCTCTAGATAAAGAATGCATTCAGAACACTCACAAATTAGCAAAGATATTCCGAAAAAAAAAAACAACACACTTGGCTCCGTTCTGGATGTTACGCAAGCTGTAAGCTCAAGGTAGGCTTCGTCCAATGAACCCATCGATACGTCTTCATCATATTCAGCAAAAATAGCCTCGAAAACCTGGAAATGATTAGTAACAAATACGGACGACTGTAACAAGTATGGATGATCTTTCACTGTATCTCACACAGAAAACAGAAGGCATTTTGAAGCCTGGTCAGATTTTTGGTTCTATATGTTATAAGACTTAGTAAATACACAGTCCAGAGTTAAGAAAGAGTGAGAAAACTAGCGTAGATGCTTGCTTGAGATGTAGATCTACCTCATCATAGGTAAAGGAGATTATCGTAGGATTACAAAATCAGAACTACTCAAACAGGATCAGAGAATGCTTAGACGTTTTTTTTTGACACATTCTATGTATTTCTTCACCCTCAGCGTCAATTCGGCCACTCTCAGCTCAACGACACGCACTACCATAGTCTGTTTCGAACACGACAAAGTTGGGTATTTGTGCGTACCGCCTCTTGTTCTCGCTACCCTCTCAGATTCTGCAGCGTTCACTTTCCTCTCTAGCTTTTCTCCAACAATGTTCTCCAGTGGAAGCTGATATAGAAAAAGCCACAAAATTATTAGGTTGTCAAGTTCGTGCCAGTTTTTTCTTTCGTTTGAACGCTTTCCCACCAATTTTTATTTTTCAACCGGATGTGTAGTACAGCCAAGGGAAAGCACTTTTCTTGTTCTGCAATCACCTTGCCTTCACAGCCAAGAGCTTAGTTTTACCCAGATTTCAATCACCAAATACAGAAAAAGGGAATTCCCAAAAGAGACCCATTTTCGACATCTGCTATTCCACAACTTGATTGGGATGGGTCACTGCCAAGAGGTACCCGAGCCAATTACCGCCAGATGACCGAGATCGGCTACTGGCAGCCGGACAGGGCCCGTTGCCGCCCCAGCGCAGACCACTCCAAGCTCCGCCCTCATAGCCAATGTCGCAAAATCAAAGGAAAAGGATTAGATATTTCATCCAGAGCGTCAGTGGTCAGTAGCGTAGAGAATGATATTATCAGTGATCCTGCTGACCGAAAGTGCGAAATTTCACGCTCATAGGGGGACGTGTGAAATTTTGCGTTTATCATGGAATTTTTTTGAACCATGTCCCAGGCGTCATCGGTAATGTCGAAATTTTTATAAAATCAAAAGCAGTGTCCAGGCAGAATCTTCAGTATTAGTACCCACAGCCGATCCAGTGCCGGCTCCGCCCTTTCGAGGATTTATTGAAAACATATCAAATTTTGTGTAAGGTTGTGAAGACATGTTCAGTGTCGATCAGTTTAGCACCTCTCCATTCGGGTAACGCCATGTCTGCGGGTCAAATCTCGCACCCTGGCATGGACTAGATGCCGCATTGATTGGCTATAAAGTACCTTACCAATAGGTGAACTCAACCTGAAAGAAAAAAAAAGACCGAGGTTCCATCATTTGAACTTCACTTTAGTCTTTGAACTTCTATTTAGTCATTGTTTGCTTTGTCATAGGGAAAATTGTGAGGAAAAGTTCGAAATAAATGTACCGAAATCATCCACAATTCTTAAGAAATGATTTACTTTACTTCATTTGTACATAGTCAAAAAGAAATAGGCATCATCAGATTTCCAGAAGGAAAATTACGCACTGGCGGTAACTTCCATAGTGAAAATTTTGCAGCCGCGACATGATAGGCGGGGCTTGTGGCATACACGGCGGACGAGTTCGCTGGCGCTGTTACCAGCTCAGCAGCGCTGATCTGGACAGTTTCTGCAGCCGCTCCGCCTCCGCCTAATTAGGTCGGGTACCTCTTGACCGTTTCTCGATTGGGATCGAAAACTAACAGAAGTAAGTGAACGAGATATCTGCGCCACGTACAGAGAGTACAGCAAAGTTGACAGGGTGTAGCTCTTATGGCGCGATTCTTTGGCTGTCACCATACACAGATAGTGCAGAATTTCCTCAAAACTCCATCAATTCTATGGATAATGGGGGGAAAGATGGAAGGGTTCCCTTGTCAGGCAGATTCAGGCAAACCGCGACGTGAGACAGTACATCGGGTGGTAGGAGCGCGCTCAGATCCAGTCTGCCTATAGTGCCGAAGAATCGCGAAATACCACCGCTGTCTAAGATAAGAGGACTGTTCGAGAGTGGTTCACGTTATAGTGATTTTCAACGGTGGCGATAGAAGAAGAGACGACAAAGTAAAAAAAAAGGACGCGGAAAGCGTGCAACAACTAGAGAGAACCATCAACAATTGGTGAAAATTGTACAGTCTGGCCCGATGGTTGGAACAGCGTCAGAGAGTAAAAGAGCGCAGGAAAGTGCATTCCAATTAGAGAAGGTGATATGAAAAGTATGCAATACGCAACTACTCAATCGCGTTTGAAACAGACTATACCATAGATGTCCTGGTCAAAATATTGTGGGCGGGCCTTAACTGCAAAGGGCTAGTTCCACAGCCATCTTCCGCATATTTCACGTCCTCATCGACGCCGGCCCCTCCACATCATAAAATTTCCTACTAGCACATCAACTAATGAATGAATCACAAATAAATTCCTTACCGCGCTTTCTCGCTTGTACTTGTCGTAGTTTCCATGGACGAGTTCCAATTGAGGACACAGCTTCTTCGCGATGAACCCAGGCATTGCTGCTCTCACGCCGAACCTACGAGCAATGTAGTTCGAAGTGCTCTGGAACGTCGTTACTGCATCAAAGAAGAAGTGACTACCATAGAATGCAGAGCAGGAGTTAACAAATACCAAAGGACTTATTCAATCACTAGTTTCGCTCACCAACATAGCCATTGATCCGACAGCCATCGGGACAGTGCGAAGCCGAGGATCATCACGCATTTCGACAGCCGCAAAATATGCGTCCATATCAATGTGAACACAATCACGTCTCAAGTCGCGATGGCATTCCAGTTTCGCAGCTAGCTCATCCATCTGCGGATGAAAAAAGTCAAGACATTCTTGACTGCGGTCCCAAAACCCCAGCACTTGTGGTCAAAATGAAAAATCTAGGGGAATACCTCCTCAAGAACTGAGTAGAGGGTTTTCCGAATAGATTCCCGAAGCTGTTCAAAGATCAGCTGGAAGGTGAACCAATTCAAGAACAATGAGTTCCATGAACAATTCCTTGAGGTAAAAATGACAAAGAAGCAATATTGCTTTCTTGTCTTTTAGCACGAATCCCCTATATATAGAAACTTTTCTCTCAACGCTAAACCGGCGACATCAAAAATAGCATGCAATTTCTAAACAACTCTGCTAATTTACGAGATGTTTTCTTAATTGAAGTCAGGGATATTTGAGTAAGGGTAGCTGTAGCATGGGAGAGCATGGATGGATATACATAATGACAATAAATGCTCAGGACAAGCCAGCTACACTGCATAGGGATCCAGTCAATTGTTTTCTTGAGACATTACTAAGCTATTTTCTTGAAAATAAAGTAGAAATAAGCGAGTTCGTATCACTAGAAGTCCAAAAATATAAAGACGTACATATTTCTCAATGGGCGGTGTTAGCTGTAAAACCTTGGAAGTTTTGTCACCTCACCTAACACTACAAACCTGACAATGCATAGATTTTTTTGCTACAGACAAATTTTTCAAGTGAAATTTACTAAGTAAGCCCGCTTGGAATTTGTTTGAGAGGCTTCGGAATCTACTTTTGATAGTGGACGGGTTGTGAAGTTCCTAACTTTAACAAGAACCTGAAGCTGCGCATTTCATCAACGACTTCTCATCAACGTAATTCCGAAATTGCAAACTAACTTTGAAAAAAAAAGGACACAATAGGGCTGCAAAACCCTTCCTCCAAACAACATAACGATCCACATGAACTTTCGGTGCAAAAATGTCCTCCCACAGCAAATGTTAAGTTGCATCTCTCTTACTCTTTCCACACCCGAATTATCATTTTTATGTGGCTGAAATTTCACCACTGTTACTGTTCTGTCTAAAAAAAACCTAAGAGAGGTTTCTTCTCACCAACATTTGCTTGGATTATTTGATGTGATGATCTCGGATATCAAATCCATTTTGTCTGGCAACGACATCTCTGAAGGGTTAAGGTACGGTGAATACGTGGACTTGAGGTATCCTCTAAGGCTTCCCATATAGAAAAGGCTACGCTAATAGGTTCATATGCTAATACGAGGCCAAGTTCCATAAGAAGTTGGGTTGTGTGTTCTAAAACAAAACCAGATATGTACCTCCTTCTCAGCTCTGCTCCACTCAGCAGGTGTGACAGCCTCCAGGCGTTTCTTGATCGTAGTTGTCTTATCATTTATCCTATCCTGCTGTTTCTTTGAAAAATTCGAGTAGTTCTCACTAGTGTTAGACTCGATTATCTTACTGATACGTTCCTTATCCAAGCCCGCCATCCCCGCTTTATTATCGTTGAACGTCAACATTGTTAACGCTTCTGGAAAACAGTACTATCACCATGAGAAATACTATGACGCAAGGTATTCTTTCGATATAGTCCGGTTCAATGACAAAAACGGTTCAATAAAAAAGAGATTGTTTATTGATTCATCTAAGAAGATATCTACAGCAAAGTCAACGTAAGAAAATACAAAAAAAAGCTGAATGTTGGTGGCAGAATCAACACATAAGTAAATACCGAAAATGGGCAACAGTAAGTGCAACGGGACGCTATACAGTTGTCCCAAATTATCCTCGCAATCGTCTGCTTGCAACAATCACTATGACAAAAGAACAGATTATACAAAGAGCATGCACAGCCATGAAACCACGTCAACACACTTCTAACATCTGTTTAACGCTTTCATTCCATTGAAAATAGGGACTTCATTATGCCAGATGTCATAGACCTCAGCCGATTTCACGTTAGCACAGACTTTCCTGCACAAAAACGGACTCGAATTTGAAACAGCAAATCTTGATGATTAAATAACAACGGTTGATTGTGGATACGGTAATTCAGAAATTATGTACTCCTGGAATCGGTTTCTATCAGAAATTATTCTGCTAAAAAGCGTCACAAAGACTGAGTCAAAGATGCTGGCCCCGAAGCTCGCAACGCGAACGCGAGCAGAGCAGCCGCAACGGATATGACCTTACATGCATGCGATCTACTGCTGCACTCACCAAATTTGCATCGTGCTGGGACAACAATTCCGCCACAGGCTATAATTTTCTACCAAAAAAACCTAAACTCTCGTCTGAGGATGATGATTTTCGAGAAATACTCGAGGGTGGAAGCCCATGCTCAAGAGTACTTTGTTCCTGGCGTGATCTAGTCTCGAGATTTAGCTCAGCACCCTCAACATTATTGCTAGCTTCAGCAGTCTCAGTACGAATTCTCATACCATTATACTACTCATTATATACCAAAATTTTTCGAGCAAATAGCAAAGTCACCAATTATAATGGATTCGGCACCTATACGAATGCGTGAACTGTTTGAGATCCCGTTCAGCATAGAATAAACATACGCCTACCACAAAATACGCATCGGAACACGAACAAAATAATATACCCGGAGAAACTACTGCACTTCGGAATAAGGACAAGAATCTGTTAAACCAGAAATAAAGCACATGGAACGAGACCTTATTTTAGCATTCAGTTCATTACGATCGTCTTTTCGGCTTTGGTTCCAGCGAAGGCTGCTGGACTACGTCCGATTTCCTCGGTCTTCCGCGCTTTCGCTTCGGCTGGTCCACCATCCGGCAAACTTGTTCCAGAATCTTAACACCGGTGATATCAAAGAGCACTACATTGGATCCTAAGGAGCGCTCATAGCAGCATTGAAAAAAAAAAACATTTTACATAGCGCATGAATACCCCTCTAGGAGTGCACCTATGGATCTAAACAGAATTATTTAGGCATCCCTGATTATCAGGTAGTTATCAGGTATCCTCAAAAAGCATATCTGAGAACCAGCTGTCGCAAATCTCAAACATTGACTTAAAATGCAAAATTTCAAAGCAGTATAGCAAGGGGATCAAAGTTTTTCAAAAAAAAAATGCACGCAATGAAACGAACCGATTGCATTGCATCTTGCACATGATCCTCATCAGTTAACGCCACTTCTATGTAAGTATCTTGTTCCTGGACAAAATAGACATTTTAGAACTCAACAAGTTTAAGAAAAAAAAAAAAAAGAAACGCACATGATCTAGCTGAGACGGCTCAGACTGTCCTAGCTCACTATCATAATCGCCAAGCGACAAATCGTCATCACTAGCAGAATTCGCTTCCATGACTACTAATGCCATGTTATTCTTAGCCGAACGCGGTAAACTTTGGCGACGTTTGATTCTGGTTCCTCTCTCGCATGCTGCCAACAGATCATCTTTCCTTGGTCGTCCACGTTTCCTTTTCGGAGGTGTGTAGCAAACCTTGTCCACAACCTGAAGTTGAGCTGTTAACGTACAACAGGTTACCAGTAGAGAAACAAATCTGAAAATAGCTTCAATGTTCACATCATACTTATACCGGGGTCAATTCACTCACTTTCATAGCGGCATATTTGATTTCACTAAATATGTATAAGTAATCAGTTTGTGCTCCGGATTTTTTCTTGTAAATACCAGAAGAATTATAGCAGCTCTGCACCAAAACCAGTCTTACTGTCACTCTATTCCAGTTATATTGGAGATATATGTGAATCATGAAATACGATTATGAGGAATTAATGGTTCTAATAACTCTCGATCCAGGATGGACCGCAGTGAATGTAGATCGTAAAGGTAGGATTCAACAGATGAAGGCCACCATAGCAAAACAAAAACGAGGCTCGACGATTTCTGAATTAAGGAAATGAGATGTTTTGAGAGGAACAGAACAAAGAATTGGTGTTTTCAAGAAATAAAAGCAGAATGTGGAAGACGTATGCAAAGCAAAAACAGCCAAAGTTCGACGTTACTTATCAAGACTACGAACTGCATAAAGGATCTAGAGAAAGAAGAACAATGGAGGAAGAATTCCAATCCTGATTACAGTTTAACTTACTGGTGAGATAGAACGGAAATGATCATTAGAATTGAAACACCAAAAAATAGGGATTTCATGCATGGATAGGAATTATAATATAAAAAAGAGAGAAAACTTTTATAGATTTAGAATCGTTGGCGACAGTTAGTTCCTGCTGGAGTACAAAATCAATTGACGCATAGAAGGGTGGAGAACTGGAAGAGGTGTCGGTGATGGGAGGGGGGGGGGGGCATAATGCTATGCTAAGGACATCTGTATATATAAAGTAGAATGTCTGTGCGTGTGTGTGTGTATGTATGTATGTATGTATGTTCCTTATAGAAATCGCGGAGGGTTAACCGATCGGGACCAAACTTTGCACACATACCCGTCAAGGGCCGGCGGAGGTTTTAGGCTACTTTCCTCGGGGAAATATCGATTGATTTATCGATTATATCGATTTTATTGATTTTTCGCTATTTTTGCTCAGGGGTTGGTGGGGACACGTACACTGGGGTATCTCAATACGCTGAACACGAATATGGCAACCACTTTGCACGAAACTATCGATTTATCGATTTTATTGACTTTCCGCTATTTTTCCCCAGGAGTCGAAGAGGATACGCCTACTCGGGTTTCCTAATGCGCTGAACACGAATATGGCAACCGCTTTGCACGAAAATATCGATTTATCGATTTTATTGATTTTTCGCTATTTTTTCCCAGGAGTCGATGAAGATATGCCTACTGGGGTTTCTTAATGCGCTGAACACGAATATGGCAACTGCTTCGCATGAAAATATCGATTTATCGATTTTATTGATTTTTCGCTTTTTGCTCAGGGGTGTGTAGGAACACGTACACTGGGGTATCTCAGTACGCTGAACACGAATATGGCAACCACTTTGCATGAAATTATCGATTTATCGATTTTATTGATTTTTCGCCATTCTTGCCCTTTTCTTGGGGCGACAGACAGATGTCTACTGGAGTTCGTCAATACGCTGAACACGAGCACAACAAACATTCCGCACGAATTGCCGATTTATCGATTTCATCGACCTTTTCCACTTTCGTTTGGGGACAGGCAAGAACATGTGTACTGTGGTTTTCCAGTACGCTGAACACAAATTGATTATAACCGTTTTGCACAAAATATCGATCTATCGGTTTTACTGATTTTTCGCTTTTTTCGCCCATGGATCGGTTGAGACGTGTCTACTGGGATTTTTCAATACGCTGAACACAAATATGGTTTTGCACGAATATATCGGTTCACTAATGTCTTCTGCTCTTTGCCTCCTTCTGAAAATTGGCAAAATATGCTTACTGGATCAATCGAACGCGTTAAACATCTAAGCACGAATATGGCAACTGTTTTCCACGAATTTGTCATCGAAATAACTTTACTGACACTGACGTTTCTCTTACGGGATTAATTGCGGGGAAGGGTTACAGGGCTTTCACTGCGGAGTAAACATCGCGTTAGAGACACGCGCGCGCTGATCCATTCCACAGATCAAATTCTCAGTTGAAAGGCTACGTCCGAACCGCTAAAAACCATTCCCACGTAGCCTTTCGATTGAGATTTTGATCTATGGAATGGATCAGCTCGCGCGCATATCTCCAACACGATGTTTACTCGCAGGGGAATGCCCTGTACCTGAGCATCGCTAATGTGCTCACGACCAAAATTATGGGTGTTTGCAATGATTTTATCAACAATGACAATTGTTCTCATCAATGTGAGAAAGCCGGGGTTGTAAAACACCCGAGCGAAGCCGGGTATGCCGTCTAGTTGACTATAATGACAAAAAAAACGGTAGGAGGAACTCGGGTATTCGCAGTAGCTGGTGACTGTCAGCTATTGCCAGCTAGTATGTTGCAAAGCAATTGTCAACACCGGCGGAGACTTGCGCTGCTCATGCCGTAACCCCTACCAATCCACCAAAGAACTCTGCGCGAGTTGTAAGCATTCTGAGTGTGCGATAAAGACATTGAAACGGCTTCTAAAGAGGAGAAACGAATATCTGAGGTTGAAATCAATATTTTCTAGAAGACTTCTCTTATTTCCTAAAAGTAAATCAGGAGCACTACTGTTTAAACTACTGCTTAATGAACGAAGTTTAGATTCAAATTGAGTTCCAACAATTTTGTACGCTTCCATGCCTTTCCGTCCATCAGTTAAGTGAATGAAACAGTTGAAAAATGTGGAATTACTGCAGCTAAGCTGTAAATGATCCGAAATGATCCGAATTTACACAAATTTATAGCGAAAATCATCTCCACGTCTTGATCATGCACTCAGAGTTCATACTCCATGTAGCTAAGGCAGAGTTCTTGGTGGATAAGAAGGAGCTAAAGGCATGCGTAGCGAAGGTTTCCGATGCGTCAGCAAATGCGCGAGCTGGCATTAATTGACAGCCACCGGTGGCTGCGGGCTACTCAGGTTCACTCACCCGACTAAAACCAACCGTGCGAACGGTGGCGTTCAGAGCATCATCGACGATATCCTCGTAGTAGAGGGGCTCATAATCCTCAGTGGTGACTTCGACCTCTCCAGCCACTGCGTCGTCCATCTAAACATTTTTCGAAGGATGCACATGTACCGCCATCATTATACGAATAAGACAAAGAAAACAAAAAATCACCACCACTGTATCGGCCACATAATTCTCCTCATCTATCTCCATCTGCACAAGCTCCATTTGCTTCTGAAAAAATGAGTAATTTTTCAAACAAGTGTTTCGATACGATTTCAAGCACTTACTTTGAGTCGCAGTTCCTCGACCTCTGGAGGTTCAATCGCCATAGCCAAAAGCGTCGGCTCAAACAACAAGCAGCGCACTTGAGCCTGTGATGATTGCACCTCAGTAAAGATGTATCAAACATCAACAGCGCTCACCTTAAGTTTGAGGTAATTGGGATCTACGAGTATATTGGGATGTAGCCTTATGCTCAGCCGATCGTGCACCTATAAAAAAATTCATTGCGATACAACCAAAAGTGACCGATATTACTCCTTACCGTGAATTTACGAATAATGTCACCATTAAACTCCGACATAATATCCAAATCATTATAATTGCTAGGAAAGAAGTATCTTGACGCTCTGTTAGTCAAGGGTGGACGGACCCGCTAAAAAAACAAATGTAGAATGAAGGGAATAAAACGTGCTCAGTACTCACCTCAAGAACTCGATATGCAGAGGATGAAGTGAAAGTCGGAGGCAGAGTCGAATCTGCTGGAACATTTGTACATTCCCTTAAGCTGATTGCTACTTCCTCACACTTGCTATTTAGCATCTGGAAAAGGAGAGAACATTAAATTGAGTTCGACATACCAACAGCGAGCGGTAAAAGTTCTCACATTTGAAACATAATTCGACACTACACTCTCTGGCTGGTCCCGGCTTGCATGGAAGTTGTTGTTCCATTCATGAAAGTCGTATTTTCGCACTGCTTGACACAACGCTTCCGTCATGCACATGATTCGCTCCTCCTAAAACATAATCCCACACAATCATATGGAATTGCACTCTCGTTTTCTCGAAAAAGTTCAACGAACAAAACCGCTGATACATATTACTGAAATATTAGAAGCTTACTTATATCCCAATACTATGAGCGCTATAAGCTTTACCTCAGTTTCGTCTTCCCTGAACGTAGTCCTCTCCATAACAGAATCGGGAAGAAGATGTGAATTTTTCTTGATTTTCTTCACCATCTAAACTTTGAAAGCCATATAAAACATAGATGACTTGAAGAATACACAAGTCACTGAAACTCACACCAGGTATGCGCATCACCTGCCTTGCTCTACGGAACTGACTTCTTTTCTTGGCAGCAGTAATAATGGACGCGATTTCACTTAATATTCTCTTTTTACAACAGCAAGAAAGAAAAAACACCTTGGCCAACTGAAGTGTAAGCTAGTAGTAGCCGACGCAAAAATTAAAGGAATTATAGTTTCATTTGCTGAAAGAGGGTTTAAATTTGTGGAGATTGTCCTTCAACATTCTTGAGGAGGATAACCATTAAATTAATAGAACAACGAGAATAAGAAAAGAAGAATTATGAAGGACTACCTCTCCGAAAGGTCTATTTTCTTAATGATTTCGCTAAGGTCCGCTGTCTTCTCCCCATTCCTGAATTTCTCGGCAATCTCCTGTAATGAACGGATCGTAGGTGCTGAGGTGATGAACAGATGTTTAAACACACCTCAATTCCTTTTTCAACGATTGCCTTCTCTTCAGGCGTTAAGTAGCTGCGTTCAGTTCTGGGCTGAAGCAATCAAAGTGGAAAATTATATGTAAAAAGGGCCACCAGACACAAGCGATCAAACTTACGGCTCTTCTTTTAGTGATTCTCCGCGCTTGCTCTTTGGCCGCACGGTAACATTCACCTTTGAGAGAATCATCAGTGAGTTGTTGTCGTAGCTGCGAACAATTCAATTCAGAATTTCTAACAAGAATAATCCAGCAAACGTATGAAATAGAACGTACCACATCTCGTTTTGCTTTGGCGACAGAATACAGGGAGCTCGATATGAAGTGGTTCGGCGATCGCCCACTAAGTCTAGCGGTACACATCTGTTTTAAGTCAAGCATAGTGAACATTTGACGAGACAGGAAAGAGTAGAGTAACTCATGCGGAACACAAGTAAATTATGTCGTAGATTAGAAAAAAACTACCTACCCTTATCTTTGCAGAGAGCAGTTGTTGGTAGCGTCTTTTTACACTGTCTGCATGGTGTCTTGGCAAGATTTCAGCTATTTTGCTCCATTTACCTGTAGAAAACAACACGAATATGTTTCCCACCGTGGATTTCTGCATCATTTGTTGAGAACATGGAGGCATGCGAAGTAAATAACAGTTCAACACAGAAGAGTCTTAATGGGCATTCTACACTACAAAAAGTTGAAAGCGAAGCAGAACACACGAGAGAACACCACCAATTAAGCTCAGGTCTCGAAATGACCCAAAAGAACTGTTGACTCTGACGTTTACCATAACATCTTACCTCTTCCAAAAATGTGGATTCCGAGCAAAAGACGCTCATCCTCCTCCGCCGTCCAGTCACCAGCTTCCGTACATCTGTCCAGCACATTGCACCATCTTTAATAGAATTGAAGCAATAGTAGAAATAAAGAAAAAGTAGCAAAAGTTCAGCGCACCGTTCTCTGCATTGTCCATCAGACCTTCCAACAACTGCCTTCGCTATCTTACCCCAGTCTTTGGCACCAAATCTTGCCACCGCCGACATTAGCAACTTTAATTACGAAAGTACTCTCTTGGTAACGGAGGTTGGACTACTATAAACTGTCCACCAACCAGATCTTCCTGGTCCGTCCAACGCCCATGACGAACATTTTCATCTAAAGTGCGCTGGTATCTTGATCGAACTTGTTGACGATGTCGCCCAGGCATGTAGAATGTGACTGAAAAAAGTGACTGCATGTCAGAAACTTTAGGAATACAGGGAATAACAAACATTAGCTTCTACCTTTGTCCCATTGCACATTCCCATTCACAGTCATTACTTTGACTAAGGCAATCAGCCGATCATCCTCTTCTTTAGTCCAGTCCCTTTAAAAGTTATCAACAAATCATTCTCAAGCAAAGTATTTCCAAGAGATAGAACTCACTTGCTCTTATTGTACAGATCGCTTCGGTACCTTTCAAAGCACTGGTACGGGGATCGTTGAGTTTGTAGCTTTTTCGCAAGTGCAGCCCACGAAGTGAATGAAGGCTTAAAAGTCGCAATACTTCATTTTCGAAATTGTGAAGTTATAAAAAAAAAACCTTTCATTAGAGAAAACCTACATCTTCTCGATACTCTTTCAATTTTTCCAACTCTTCTTTGGTCCACGGACCACTGTTCCATCTCGGACATTGTTCGTTCAGCCATTTATAGCGAAGTGTGGCAGCAGAGCGGCTACCTTTGAACTGAAAATTGACTTCTATATAGACATACAATTATATTTGAGCACAAATTGTAAGTAAATTCCATTAATTGCGAAAACTTTGACGAATGACATTGCCACTCAATTCTAGTTACAAGACGTTAAAACGGTCGTTCTTCAACACCTGCTTGGTAAGGATAGCATACGAAGAGTAAGAATTAAAAGGTGGAATATGTGGATGCCCAGACAATCAGTGCCGAGGTGCATGTGGTGTACTGCGCAATTCATAGTCAACGCGCCTGTGTCTACATGATGAGGGTTACGCCCAGGCGTAGCCGTTACGCAGCTCGGACACAAGTC
Source organism: Ancylostoma caninum (assembly GCA_037903475.1). Classification (NCBI taxonomy): domain Eukaryota; kingdom Metazoa; phylum Nematoda; class Chromadorea; order Rhabditida; family Ancylostomatidae; genus Ancylostoma; species Ancylostoma caninum. Next base: position 372,221 of record JBAJFG010000186.1, read on the forward strand.
AGGTGCACATTGTTGTTGTTACGCACATGTTTACGGCGCCGCGCCTCCGCTGCTGCAGAAGAGCATTTCCACTCAGAATATGCATGTCGCGTTGATCGACGATCTTCATCGAAAATCCTCCACATATAGATGCATGCGTTTGACGCGCGCATTTAGTATAAATTGCCCTCAAGCGTTCTATACACACCGACCACTTGAATCTCTTGTAGAAACAAATGACAGTATAACTGTTGCTGTTAAAGCATAAGTATACACTGGGATAATGTACATTATACGGCGATGGTGAGTCGTTCTGATAGTGACGGACACGAAGTTACGACTACGATTTTTTACTGCCGATGGGTATACTCATCAGTGGTGCCCACAAATGAAATGCTGCTTAAAAATTCACCCACGGTTTCCAAAAACGGTAAAACCAGTAGCAATGCAAGACTGCGGGAGAAAGCATTGTTACAATTGCAGAACTTCACTAACAGGAAAAAAAGCCTACTGTCTTGCTTGCCTACCTCAATTGTCGAGATTTTGAGCCAATCCACACAAGAGTAATCGATCACATCTACTTGTTGCGAGTCGACGATTCCATTCCGATAGTGCTGTATTTTACGATTGATGGCCTCAAGCTCTTCCTTCCATGCTATTATTTCCTCCTGTGCAGTGTCCACACCAGCTCTTTGTAATTTCGACCGTAGTACATCCTTTCTAAAAACACAGAATTGGTGATCAATGAATAATACTGAAGCAGAATCCAAAAGAAACGAACTTGTCGATAAACTTCTGGACACCGGCGTGGATGACTGACTCCTTCACAGCCTCGCGCAACATGCGCAGCTCTTGGGGCGTCCCTGAAAGCTATGATCTTTATAACGGAATTACTAAAATAGCGAGGCTACCGTACACTTTTTGTCCTCTTTGATAAGAGGGTCATACGTGGTATACTGCAGTTTGTGTTTTGCTTCCTCATTCTGCGGTGGGCACTGAAGCAGGTGAAATCGTGAAAAGCACGAAAAAACGTTCAAAACTAATCTAAAGGTACTAACCATCATGTTTTCATCTTTAAAGTAAGGCGGGAGATATTGAATGACAGGAACCTTTGCCTTAGCTAATGCTCCTGACAGACGTTCGTGTTCCGCCTTCTTCTCGAGTATTGCCTGCAAGTACTTCTTACAGGTGTGCTGATCAAAATGTCAAAGTGACAAATACAGGGTGACCCAAAAGTCTTTGGCCAGTGTTCAAGTGCACCGAGAAACGTTGTATAGGGGGGGGGGGGGGGGCGATCGTGAGGAAACTAGGAGGGTGATTTAAGAAGAGTGTTTCCAGCAAAACAGGTTCTAATTCGATCCCCAAAGCCCTTTCTTTGTTGGCATAACAGAGCCGGAAATACCCCCGAGAGGAGTTGCCCATGGAGATTTGCAAGTCATCATCACTTCCCACGAAAATTTTCTAAAGTTTTCTGTGAGAACATCTGCCGAAGAGAAAATCCAATTGCAGCATAAATGGCCTTATGACATCAGGAAACAAATTGTTGAGGGTTCCCATTATGGCGGTCAGACTATGGTAAAGAGAAGAGTGACCTCAACAGAACGGCATTTTCGCTCATCTGTCGAATCGTTTACCGAATAGGAGTGAAATTCCGAGGGTGGACTCATGTCGTGACGACTTTAGAAGATTAGTTGCTAACAAGATATTTGAAAATGGTGTAGATCGGTGCGTTGAATGTTCCACCAGGAAGGATATTTGTTTTGTACCTCAGAGCTGGCTTCAAAGCTGGGTGCTTGCTCAGCATACCCACTTCTTCTCCAGCCCTCTCACAACTCACATCCTACGTTTAATCAACTTGACCATGCAGTCCAGTGTTTCTGGAAGAGAATGTCCTACTGTGGTTTACGTCACGACTCCCCCCTCCCCCCACCTGCGGACATCTTTTGAATGACATCTATGGGGAAAGTTTGGACGACACACAAATGTCCAAAAACAATTCCACTTTGGAACGTTTCCACCTCTGTTGCATCAGCACGAAACAGGCTTCTGAGATCCGAATAAGGCAGTTTTGTTGGCAGTGATCCTGGTAAATGATTCCCTCAATTTGACCATCACTGGTTCTCATTTGAAGTTTTCGCAGCACTTGAACGCCGATCAAAAACTTTTGGGTCACCCTGTATATTACTGGAATATGTACCAGAAAGCAATAGTGAACACAAAGTCTAGACTAGATGTTGAAAACAAAACAGCTATTCGTCTAATACTGTTCGACGGCCTATTTCGTCACAGAGCAGCTACCTCTGAATACTACACCTCTTTCACACCCATATCAGCTGTATAGATTTCCTGTGCTGACTATGGCCTTGTATAAGCAGCCGTGCCAATTTCCGCAATCAGTGCTTACTCTTCCGGGTGAGATCTCTAGCCGGACTCTCTGTAAGCATTGATTATCGTCGGACGCTGTCTTCAAAATGTCCACCAACGAACGGCTACGTAGAGATCGCAGTATGAAGGGAGTGCTCGCGGAAATCGACATGATTCATATTTTACAAAAATAGAACCTCTCTCCCTCGTATATCCTCTCCATACGTTCCCTCCCCCCCCCCTTTTTTTTGCAAAATTCCCACCGGAGGTGTGATCTTGTGTTTATCAGAGTGCAACAAAGCGACGACGCGCTCTATCTGGTAATGAATTATGGCTTATAAAGATGTCAATCAATTGGGACCATTGCGTAATCGTGTGAATTCACTAACTGTAAGCATTGAGCAACCATTAAAATTCACATGAATACCAAGAAGAATAATAAGATCCAGCCTCCGACCAGAAATCGAACATCCAACCAGAATTTGACATGATTAATGAGCTATACAAATTGCTTTAGTGCACACAAAGAACAACGGCAGCCGTCCTAAAGAGACTCAGCAAAAAAAAAGTGGAAGAGAAAACATAACCACATACCTTCTTTTCCGCTAGCCGCTTCCGTGCTTCACCGATCCTTATAAGGAACTGGTCGCAGAACTCAATCTGAGCCTCGACAAAACCCAGAAGTTCCGGATAGGGATCTTCGGACTCGTCATATCCAAGAAAATTTCCGCTTGTGGTATATATCTAAAAGGGTGTTTAGAACGAATATAACGTAGAAAGCAAAACAAAAGAGAGAGTAAACATGCAAATGCATCGTGACACCGTCAGTTCATCGCAATTTTTGAGCTGACCTTCACGTCAAGCAGGACCTACTAGTGGGTCTACGAAGCAGTTATGTGGGGCTCAAGCTGTGGACATACCCAGCTGTTGGAGAAAAACAGCGTTTTGTCTATGAACCTATCCAAAATATTTGGTGTTAACATAAGTCGTTGCGGTTTTTTTTTTCAGATGCAATTTTCTCCACGTACTTGCTATCATTTAGGTAGTATCCATATATGATTCGAAAGCGCTAATCTTACTCTAAAAGAATTATGTGAAAAGTATTTTTTTTCTGGAACGACAGTTCGCTTGAGTTTCAAGCCTGCGAAGTGAAGCGACGAGTCAGTGAAAAACAACGCAATCGACAGCTACCTATCCTGCCATTCAGTTAAAGCTCGAAAGGTCATCAAAACTGGGCAAGCGACTTCTACTAAGCATGAAAGAGATGTCTTGTTCAAAATGGCTTGTCATCAGCGGTTTTTAAGCTTAGAGAAGACATACTTGGTCTCAATGACACCAACCACTTCGACAGAACAGCTTTCTTTCACGAACACTTGAGAATCGCTCCAGAGAAATCGTATGGTCTCTATGAACAACATCATTATTCTACAGAGCTTACACATTCAAACAGTATCGGGTACTTTCTGCTCCCTGCTGGATACAAGGAGAAAATGATGTTTTTCCTTAAATCTGTGATTTTCTTCTTAAGCTTAGAAATTAACAAGTTCAATACTTCTGAGGAAACGCTGTTGATAAGATTATAGGAAAAGGAGAGCGCTTCCAAACGGTATACAGCATATTATGAAAAAATGACAATGGGTCAGGAAAAATCGCAACTGAAAAAAGCGCTAGCACCTATGTTAACACCTAATATAGCACAACACCAAAAATTACGTAGGCAGATAAAGCAAGGGATAAAAAAAAACACAAATCAGCACGTACAGCATTGTGACCGTCTTCTGCCTCTTCCTCTATACTAGCGAAAGAAGTAGAAGGAATGTCCATCCTCACTGAGACCTGAATATAAGCATTTGAGCATCTGAGGTAGATATTTCTGCTGTGTTATGGGTGCTCCTTAAAAGAAGAAAATAACGAAAGGGCTGAAACCCTTGAAAAGAACTGAGTTAATAGTTTGAAATTAAGTAGGTGATCAATGTTCATTGTTTCATATTCGACTGAAATGAGTAACAAGTCTAAACTACAACGTCACACTATATAAACAAGAAGAATTTCCTATGGATGACCTAACAATAACAACATCATCGCTAAAAAGCTACACAACGAATGACGGCCAACATGGCTAGGACACCGATCACGATAGAGCACGGAATTATGAGCAGATTAGGGCTATGAAGAAGCGCAATGTTTCTTTGTTTGACGTTCCGTGTCGGAATCCTTGGAATCATGCGGCTGGTCTCCTAAATGAAGTAGATATTAGGGACACGTACAGAAATGCAGGGATGTGAACCACAAGCTTCTTGCACACCTTCCTATTTTCCGAATATCGACCGCTTCAGCTTGCCCAAGAAACCTGTGTTTGAATCCCCGTCAACAGATGGCTGAGCGTCAGACTCACCCCTTGGTGAATGATGTTCCTCACTCTTTTGCGTCTTCGATTCCTGCTTTTGTTGTTTCGATTGTGATGTTGATTTTGCACCTTCAATTGAGGACATCACAGTAGACAAGCAAAAGCAGTATAATCGCAGCATAAAAACACAAACACATTGTATATGAGACCTTTTAAGGTGACAAATTGGAGGTTTTCTATGACACTACGACGAAAAAAAAAAACACTATACATCTCTAAGATTAGCTATTACAGCAGCGCAAAACAGCGGTTTCAGCCCTCCCCCCCCCCCCCAACTGCGCGTAATCATCAGCTCCTTCGACGCTCATAGTACAGCTCTTATATAGTAGGGCAACTTTTATTATCAATTTTATACATCTTAGAGTTAGACAAAATAATTTATATCTCGAAATCGATCACTACCAAAAGACTCACTATATTCGTCGAATCCTTTTACAGTGCCACTTTTCGGTTTCTCAGTAGCCGCCCATGCAAGCATCAAGGCACGTTGATCCGCACTCAAATGACTGAAAAAAACTTGAAAATTAAACTTCACTAAAGTCTTCCATAACGGAGAGTTAACCTAGGGACAACAACTTTGATGTGGATATACTGGTCACCGTATCCTGCTGAGTGCAACCGCTTCACACCTTTTCCAGATAACCTGCAAAAATAGTCTCCCATGCGACAATAGATACAACACACAGCCCAAAAGGGAAGAGTTGGAAGACACACCTCATCTTCGTGTGGCTGTTGGTCCCCGGTGGAATATGAACATAAGTATCCTCCATTATACCTGGAACTTTCACGGTGCCTCCCAGCACAGCTTGTGCAATGTTGATCTCTACATCACAATGGATATCATCCTTATCACGGCGGAATTTTAGTGAAGGAGCGACATTGAACATCATGTATATTTGGTTCTGAAAAAAACAGAGATTTATTTGAGCGTAAGTTGCAAATGAAAGCTGTCTGATCTCATGCGTAAAAACCGCCAAATCTAGTCGTGGCATGAAAAGAAATGAGCGAATGAGCTATAAGGATGAATGAAATACAAATGTGCCGCTCAAGTAGCCCAGCCCAGAAAGGTTTAAAAAATCGTACCTTTCCGACCTGGAACCGCACGCGATCTTTGTCATTCGTACCAGCTGGGACATTGAATGAAACCTGCCTTCGCTGCACACTTTGACCGTGACCTTCACATTCTTGGCAAGGATTCTTGAAAGGAATTAGAGCTGAGATGATGAATAAATGGTGCGACAAGTGAATGCCCCAGGACTGAAGGAAACCACTACTCGCAAACCTTGTTATAGTGCCCTGAACCTCCACAGCGATTGCACGATGCTTGGTAGAAGAAGCCACCTTGTAGTCGCTGTGAGATCATTCCTGTTCCATTGCAATATGGACAAGATACCTAAAATTTGTAAGTGTTAAATATGAAAGTTATGACTGCATAGGACCTCACATGAGAAAACGGGGTGTTGGTGTGCGCCAACAGGGAATCTAACTGAAGAAATATGAGAGAAAAGAGAAGAATATGACAATGTGTGACCACTCGGATGGGAAGATGAGAAAGGACGGCAACCTCCAACTTCTTCTAAACATACCTTTTTGTAACCCGGCTCAACTTGTGTACCTTTGCATCGCGGACAGTCTTCGACTACATTGACAAAGATGTTCTTCTGTGTACCTGAACACCAATTCTGGATCACTACGGATAATGAGCTGTAACAGAACATACAAAATATGGAAAGCATTTCAAAAGTAACCTCGAACTGCTTCTTCGAATGATATATCCATAACCATTTCTTGCGCATGAGAGTGACCAAATTGCGAATCGGCGAATGAATCCCAGTTGAAACCGCCGTCCTGCCAATAGTAAGCTAAGGAAATGCGACAAAAACTTGGAAGAATTTTCTCTTTTAATTTGACCCAACATTATGCAATCAAGCAAGAAGAAAACTAAACGTTATAAAAAAACAGCAACAATGGTGGAAAACCCCCACTCTGCCAAATCCGAAGGCTCGACGGAAGATTTCGTTGACATCGACTGTGCCCTTATACTGCCATTCTCCACCACGACCTGCTGGACCTCCACCTGGTGATGTACTCGAGCCAAAGGTATCGTATTCTTGACGTTTATTATCATCGCTCAAAACCTGAATTGCAGAGAATTCAACCGACAGTCTTCAACGTTCAGTCTTACTAGGCTATGATTGCAACTCGCAATGTGATTTACCTCGTAAGCTTCGGAGATTTCTTGGAACTTCTCCTGCGCCTCTTTACTTTTATTTACATCAGGATGGTATTTCTTGGCTAACTGAAAAATACTAGAAGCTATAAATTATTCGAAAGCCTACAAAACAAAGTTATTTGTGAAAAAAGACAGGCTAGCAGCACAGTCAACTCACTTGAAAATAAGCTTTCTTGATCTCTTTAGCGGAAGCATCCTTTTTAACGCCCAAGGTTTTATAATAGTCTTCTTTATTAGATGGCCGACTAGAGTGAAAACTCCGTCTAGTCAAATCTGGAAATTTAATCAACTAAAGAAATCGAAAAATTCCAACGACGAATTAAAAAAACGCCCACATTGTAATGATAACCGTTTTCGTTCAGGAGTGCTTCGTTTCAACTGAATATTTGAAGAACATATGGAAAGTGGGGCTATCTAAACGAAAAGAATGGTTTACTTTAAATGAAAATGCCACCAAAATTTTTTAGGAAATCCGAATATCCAAAGGAGCTGGAACAATCAAATCAAAAATAAGCGTCAAGATAACATTAAGCTAGGTAACTCACATGGTTAAGGATAAGAGTAGCGCATCGTTTTGCTGGTAAGCTGGTGCGACTGAGGACTATCATACCATGAAATGTGACCAGTGATATCCAAGAAGTGAGAGAACTGAAAAGATTTATTTATAGGGCAACCATTTCCACCTCTAAACAGCGGAATCAAGTGATACTCATAGAGGAAGAAAAAGAAAGAAAAAGCCGTAGAACCATTAAAAAACAACAAAGCAAAGATAAATGAACAGGAGCAAACGGAACAATAACTTAAGCAAAGTGACACCTCCCACCTATTTGTAACAAGTAACTAATATTTCGGTCCCGAAGTCCTGAAAGCAGTGTTTTGCAGGACCAGAAGCGATTTCGTCAGAAGTGCAGAAGCACTTGCCTTGGAGCGCGTTTTTTGAATGGCGCAGAATTTCGCAATCGTGCTCCAGTCCAGTAGCGACACAGAGAATCAGAAGAGTGGCAACTTGAACGAAAGCAACGTACTACATAGACAACTTTTGAGAACGTTTCGAATGAACTGCAGTCAACACTAATTTCTAATCGACTCGTCACTCTTGCGTGTTCATGGTGGGAAATGCTTCATCGGAAAACAAATTCTGAATTCGAAAGATACTGAATATGAATTCTCTTGTTTGAAGTTGAAGTTTCACCTTTTTGCTGACGTAAATAGATCTTTGGTGTCTATAGAATGCTAAACAAGATTGTTGTTCCGCGTTCACTTTCTTTTTAAAATTTCGTGCCCCACAGGGTGGCCGCACCTAGCCTCCGCGCGCGGCCAATCGTCCGAGTTTTCTCGTCGACTGGCTCCTGTGCAACTCTGGCGAGAACTTGCAGCGAGAGCAACGGCTGTCTCAACTAATGCTCAACGCACCGAACACTCCATCCTTGCTGTTTTTCGACCTCGAAGCTTATATTCAGGAGCTGCAGCTGGATTCTGTTCTGTAACGAGTGCTTTCTAAATTCTATGGTTATTGCTATAACTAGTTATTCGTTGTGAAGACCGAGGGCTAGTCTATAATGCATGCCACTTTTTATCAAGAGTCGTCGCTCGTGTGAGGACATAATTCGGACATATCCACGTGAAGGCCGTCTTCGACAAACCCATTTTGAGATCATGGTGCTTATTGTCTTTGGTAATTTGTTTTGTTGTTGTATTGTGGGGGCATAAATCTTCCCCATTCAATGCTGGGAGGTGGAAGATGAAGCCGGACAAAAAGGGTCTCAAAAAAGCTCAATGAGTTCGGGCGCCTTATACAAGTCCTGGGAAGAACGGCTTCACGATCCTCCCACATGGCCTAAGTTGGAGGCCTCTCCTCTCTCGTCCAGCTCCCCTTCTCCGATGACGGAGCGGCTCTTGATCTCACCGTCTCCGGCGTCGGCTGTAGGGCCGTTGTCGCAGACTCCGCTTCTCGAGTCTGCAGTGGCAGGGAGCACTGTACTGCCGCGTCCTGCTATCAGTGGGTGCTGTCACGGCAGCCATGCGTGGGGTGTGGGTCATGATGAGGCAAAATGGGGCGGCGTCTTCCCGGCCCTCGGCGTTGACTCGTCCGCTCTCACATTCAAATTTGCATGGGCAACTATGGGGTGAAATCGCGCGCGAATTAGTGCGAGTAGGTCCTAAAGGGCCACTTTTGCCCCACACCCCCATGCGTGCCGCTATGGCTGCCTTGGCTGCCTTCCTTCCACAGGCTCCGCCCACTTTTCAGTGCGGCCTATATAAGCGCCGCTCTCAGAGCACGCGCACCCTTCCCTCAGTCACTTGCTGCCGTGGATGATGGAACGAGAGTTCGACTGGATCGATCGATTGATGAAGGAGAGGGAGTTGGCGGACCCTAAAGTCTTGCGCGGTATCGATTGTCTACCGATGGTGCGACGAGTTGATTGTTTCAAATGTTATCGATTGGATACAGGTAAAACAGAAGTGTAGCACTGCTGCAGGACTGGAAGGAGCTGCGCCGTAGCGTTGAGCCTTGGCAGCGGCCACGGGGAGCCAGAGGGCACGGCTCTCTCAGTCTCTACCAAGGTGCGGCTTATGTTCCCGGACAGAGGTTCCTGACCTCTTTGCTAATCATATTAACAATTAGAGAGCTTCATTTGTTTACGTTCGTATTTTACAGGCAAATTTACGTAGTGCACCTCTGTGGGAGGATAGATCGCAATTGTTGGAAGACAGATCGCCATCACCTTGTACCGGGTGGTGGAAGGTGAGGCTGAACAAAGGAACTGTTCAAAAACTAAGCCCATCAAGTTCGGGCACACTATATAAGCTTGAAGAAACTTGGCCACACGTTCCACTTACCTCACATCCCAAGTCGGAGGTTCTTCTCTCTTCATCACCTTCTAGATCCTCTTCGTCTGAAGGTTCTTTTTGTAGGCCCCCCCCCCTCTGCCGTTGCCGCAGCGGCTCGCAATGCCGCCGCCTCCGGCGCCGGTTATGGCGGCCAACCCTGGGCCGGTCCCATATTTCCCGGCCTCGGCCGCACGGCCGGGACCGTTCGCCTTACCGGCCCAGATTTATAATCATGACCCTAGATACCCCGTCATGTAATCACTTTCCTTGTAACGTGTTGTAACTAACAAACATTCGGAGTGGACACTTGTGTGACGGACGCAATTAACAATCTCGGTAGTGAAAGAGCGACGTATTGAAAGAAACATTTCGCAACATTTTTTCTTCTCGATCGGCCAATTAGTCATCATGCGAGATGACCCTCGGGTGCACGGCTCCGGCCCAGGGAAAACTGGGTCGCTGAGGCTCCGATCAGGGAAACTGGGCTGCTGGGTCAGTCCAGGGGTTCACGCTTTCCAAGGAGTCCATATAACTAATGAGCTCTCTTAGTGGCCCGTTCTATCTTTACTCTGGTTGATAGATGGGACGGACGCTACACCTCCTTGGATCTCGTGTCACTTTGGTGGAGAGGCATGGACGTTTCAGCAGGACTGGGCGCCCTCTCAGGGAGCTAAAACCGCTTTGGCTCTGTGCAGGCAGCTGTTTCCCGATTTGTGGGGAAGGATGTCTGGCCTTTAAACTCTCCTGACTTGAACTCCATGGACTTCTCTATATAGTCCATCTTGGAAGCCATGTTGTCCTCTTCTCGATGCGACTCCGCTGGCAGATTGAAATGTGCACTGAAATAGGCCTGGGACGAAATTACGGAGCAAGAGGTCGCGGGCATTGTGAACAACCTTCTTGAGCGCTTGAAGGCATGTGAAGATGCCACGGAAGGACATTTCAAACATTTAATGTGTTATTTTATCCCTAGTTCTCTTTTCTTTAAAATTAATTAATGCCCGTTTTGTGAGGATCGTTTCTAAGTGAAAAATAAATAAAGCAAAACGTCCGGAAACATAAGCCGCACCCTGTGCTCCCTCTGGATTAATACGTACTACCCACTAGGTTCCCTCGCTGAGCCCCCGTAGGTCCTCTTCTTAGTAGTAATAGTGTTAGTATCGTTAGTTGTACTACTGGTAGTAGTATTGTGAGTATTAGCAGTATAATAAACTTATATAAATTAGCCGGTGAAGTGCTCTCCTCTGTGTTAGAGCGTGTTGCCTTGATCGACCACAAATCGTCCTAATAGAGCATTGTAGTTTAAACTAGTAGCAATATCGTTGTGTTTTACCTATACCTGCAGGGATAGGAGCCCGGGTGAAGCACCTATAGGTGTGTCATGGAACGGCGAGGCCAAAGGGAAAGGCCCTTGTCTTTAATAAACAGTTTCCAAAGCACCTGGGTTCCTTTTAAATCCTCGCTATAAAACAACACAATTATGTACAACAAATAAACACATTTGCGACAATGTGCTCAGCCGGTTAGCATGGATTGTGCGATGCGTAGGACCGCAAAACCGTTCGGTAGAAAACTAAGGTCATCCGCACCCCGCGTAGACGATGAGGCTAGAGAGAGGGGGAGACTTGAGGCCAATTGAGAGCGCCTGGGTCTCAATTGCTAGTGCATGGCAATAAGGTAGCTAATGTGTTGAAGGAATGCTTCAGAGGATCACTAGTCCCGCGTGGTTTAAAGCGCTAATCAACACATCTAAGTATCACGTGTCATGATAGTGCTGTAGTGTAAATCGGAATTCCTTTTAACAAGTCGTCTTCTTCATCTTTCACCTTCCTAAAGTCTATGTGGTGCTTTTGTTCTGTATTTTGATCTCCTCCTTCTGCTCTATCGTTTGGGCCATGTTTAAATGTGAAGGTAAAGCTCTAGTTGGTGGTTGTCAACGCACCAGTCCTCGAATTCGTGCTCGGTTCACCTTTCCAGCTGAGTCGAGTGTAACAATCCTACAAGCCCCACACCTACCGAAGCACATGAAGAGAGATTTGTTGCTGAATACCAGTTACATTATGATGTCTGCGACTAGGCTCACCGTCGCATACGCATACCTTCGTAAGAGGTGTATGCATATCGGTAGTCATCTCCGGCGAGCAATTCACGCAACAATCGAGCATCACCCTCACCGACATACTAAAGAGCCGTACAATCTGGCAAAATCGTGGCGAAAGCCTATCGTTGTCAGTCGATTTAAACAGATTGGACGAAGGCATAATATTCGTGGCTCGAAAAGAGAAACATCAAGGCTTTCATCCATATGTCGGTAGATTCACCCACACGCATCAAACAGCCCCCTTAGCCCAACACATGGCGCCAGGGCCGAGGACTGGTACTGGCCATGAAGATGGATGCATTCGTGTGTGGTAGAGAGGGCTGATCTTTTTAGCCTCCTGACTCCTCAGGACGATAACTGGGGATTTAGAATAGACTTCATTGGAGACTTCTGCGACGAATTCAGGATCCTGCGTCCCTCTCTGATCTGCCAAATCTAAGAGCTGTCGCCACTTGGGAATGAACTTGAAACGCCTGCCCCGTTCTACAATGCCTCACCGCATTTCATGGCTAGTTATCGGTGGACCTCTCCCATACCGACTATCACTTTTTCTGGGCTCTCGAGTGGAGTCTACCTTCGAAAAGCGACTATTCACTTGCAGTCGAATAAAACAACAGCCGTTCTTCCTTCACTAGACACCGCTACAGATTATGGAGGATGGAAAATTCTCCTTTCATTCGGTTCGCAGATAGGCTTTCGCTCCATCCCACAACCCACTTGCTGAGAGCATTTGAAATGCAAGAAGCTGGGATGGGAGAGAACATTTTCCAGAGGATTTACAGCTTCCTCCGAAATATGAGGCTGATTCAAGTGATGACATGGAACCTCGTAGCCGTTGCCACTGATGGAGCATCGAACATGATTGCGGGCGGAGGTTTCTAAAGTATCCTCACCCGAAACATTTCACAAGCCATTGTTCGTGATCTTATAGTTTTCATGCAAATGTTGCAGCCACAACGTCTGTTACTGGAGAACCGGTTATCTGGATACATTGTATGGCTCATAAAGTCGAACTTGCCGTGACCGATGCGATGATGCAGAAAGGCGACGAAGGCAGACGACAACAATCCTGCCTGTAAGAATGGCGATTTCTCACCGCCAAATTTTTGAACCAGCTTCAAAACTTATTTGGTCTTACCTCATCTGCGAGAAGGCGAGTCCTCTCGAATTCCTCGAAGACTGTCCTTTCTTGAAACTCAAGTGTGGGTTGGACCCTACCGGTAAAAGGTAAACGATATCACCTTCTTCGCATCTTCTGTATTCGTCTCTTCACAACCATTTCAGATCCGACTCACAAGTGCGCAGCTAATATAAAAACATGTGGCTTGCACTGCAACGGATCCATCACACCTTTTGTTTCAACAAACAGACTGAGCTCCGAGCTGCGGAATTTCTCTACGTACTCAAATCAGTGAAGTTCAATCGCTACGTCATAAACCAACTTCAACTGCTGGGTACTGACTCGAAGCTTTCAAAACCAGCACAGATGAGTGAATAATACTCACACCTCCCGCACCACCTGCCGATAAGATCGACTCTTTGATATTATTTCTTCATCCAGTATTTTAGATATACAGTGTAGTTGATCAAGTATTTTTTCTCAATGACAATTATTCTGTTAATCGGGTCAACTTTTAAGGAATGTTGCAGGCAAGTTATCTCCTGCATTCATCAGAAGCCGCGGTCGAGTCTGTAGAAACATCACTTTCCTCGCTCCCCCATAAAACGGGACCGAACGACTGCGTCAAGTATCGCGTTCAAACGGTCAAGCTTCTCCTTCATGGTTTTATCGATTATTCCCACTTCCGATCGACAAGCCAACTTTTCCTTCTATGGTGCTCAAGCAGTGTTTCATTTACTGCAAGTAAAAATTCTTTCCTTTAGACTGTTAAGTAATTTTCTGCAAGGAAATTTCTCTCCACTCGTGCTTCTTTCACAGCTTTATCAATTGATTTCGTATTGCAAGTTATTTTCCTTCTACGGTGATGGAGTACTGGCTCACTTACTACAAGTAAAAATTTCCCACTTTTGAGTGGCAAGAAGTTTAATGAAAAGGAAGATTTCATTTCTCATGTTTCCTTCATGACTATTAGTTGCCTTGACTTCTGCCCATGCAAGTCACTTTTCTCTCGATGATAGTCGAGTCATCATTTCTTTTGATGCAGGTAAAAATTCCATACTTCTGAATGAAAAGTAGGTTTTCGAAAGAAAAGGTCTATTTTTCAAGCAAGTAGCTAGTTGTGAAGATTTGTCCAATTTGTGTTTCCTTTTATTTGTCACGTGTATATTACGTTATTTCATCGTGAACCTGTTTTTATTGTTATTCGGCTTTAATTACCTAAGTTTGAGGTAAAGCCATAGTTTATCTGGTGTTGGTTTTGTGACAAGTATATCCGCGTGGCTGGTGGTTCGTTGGGTACCATTGGCGAGCAAGTATTTCAAGTGTCACATACCAGCGCTTCATGGTGCATAGGCTCATCCACAAAAGGTTCACGTCGGTCATCACTTTCACACTTACATTTCATTTGTTAGTTTGCTTTCATCTAGTATCGTTTGATTCTCTGGCTTCACTGATAAGTTTTGGCACAAGTGTCTCTGAGTTCGCTGGCAAGTTTATGGTACAAGTATCTCTTCTATCACAAGTGCCTCTTTTGTCTCACCTGCACGTCTTTGTCTCTCGCATCTGAGTCACTCAACCAAAAATTTCCGCGAGACTAGCCACTCCGAATCGTTTGATGACTCATTACTTCAACAAATTAGGAATTGCAATATCGTGTTCTAAAAACGAAGAGTTGAAATCACTTAGTGTTCGAAGCTTCAAGGAGAAAACTTTCCGCGCTTGTCAACGGAGAGCATGCAACGTTTGGAAGAAGCAATATGTGCTATTGATGCCACAACTTCGAAAATTGAGCAACCTCTGCAGGATTATGCGTTAGAATTCGCTAAGTTGAGTCAACCAACAGAGAAAGAGCAAGAGGATTTCGACGAATACTCCACTAAGGCAGAAATTGCTCTCACATCTGCTTCTGACTATTCACTGCTTCGGAAAACCAGAGTACGCGCATTCAAGTCCTGCGGCAGCATGTCATATGTCAGAGCATCTCACGCACATTTAGAAGGGTTTTGCGGCAGCAACAGCATTTCAACCGAAATGAATTGAGCTTTCTCCTCTTCCCATACCCATTTTTCGTTGCAACATTTGGGAGTGGGACAACTTTTGGGAACTCTTCAATGAAAATGTGCATTCACAAAATCTACCAGAGCTTTTCATATTCAATTAATTGTTAAACGCTTTGGAAGGCGAGCTCTAGAAGCCGTCAAGGAGTTCCAAATCACTGAAAAAATTGTGGCAGAGCTCTTGAACTTTTTCATCACAAGTATGGCAATGCAGAAGAGCTTGTTATGCGTCTCATTGACAAAGTTTGGCACTGTTCTCTCCATTCATCTTCTTTGCGGGATCAGCGAACTCTTTTTGAGCAATTACAAGTTATTGTGGCTCAACTCAAGCGAAAAGGGAAAGTTGATAGGCATAGTTGCTCAATCAGGTACTGTCCAGGTTTCTTGACTCAGTTCAGCGCTAAGTGCTCCTAAAGAAAGCAGCCTTCCGTTCGACACCCCATTTTGCATGGAAATACTTTTGAATTTTTTGGAGGAGGTCATAGCAAGTGAGGAGATGGTATCCTTGTACATGCAAAGAACTACCAAACGTCAGCGCGAAGCCCGTTCTGATAGATAGACTTATGAACCATCTAAATTTTCCATACAGCGGTGTATGTATTGTGGAGAGAATCGTAAGCCTTGGAATTGCTCAAGTACAGGACACCCAAAGAACGTTCTCAGTATTAGCGGGACCACAAGCTCTGCTCAAAATGTGCTTCACCTCACTACGCTACTCGTCAATGTCAGTGGCGACCTTGCTTTAAGTGTGAGGGAGCGCACCATACCTTTTGCTGTGGTAAAGGGGAAAAGCAAGATGCTTCACAAGTTAGTAAAACACCCACCTCCTTTGGATCAAACGAGACCACGACAATGCAGCGTCAAGTAAAAGATTCCGGATCTAACAAATAACAACAGAACTAATACCGAACGAATAATGAGCCAACGTGATCTCTGAGTCATAATAATTTGCTGGTTATTTCAGTAAAATCTCTTCACGCAGTTGAAGATTTCAGCATGTACTCGTCGACGTCGTCATGGCTGCAGCAGCTACAGTAGCGAACAAAAATATTGCAACTTTTGGTTTTTCGTCTATAACTTCTTCCAAAGCGAAGCGTGGGAGTTCAAATTTTTATGGGAGTTGTTGATACTCATGGAAGATGGAGACGAGGAATAACCCTTTCACTCCATTAACTTCCCTTTTTTAAGAAAAGTTTTTTCTCATAGAGGCCTTAATTTTGTAATTTGGCACCATCCGCAATGTCTCATAAACAGGGTCAAGCATGACGATGGGAAAAACCGACCCTCAATACGACCCCCCCCCCCTATTCCCTGGTCCAACCCCTACCTTTTCACGACCCCCCCCCCACTTGCTTCCGCTTTCCCTATACACTAAACAGTTTCAAAGAAGAAGGTACAAAAGAAATACATTAAAAACACAAAATTGGAACTAAAACAGCCTTGAAGTCATTATGCATCCATTCTTATCCGATCTGAGCAGACTGCCAGCGGGGACGATCATGTCATTACGTGTCAAAACAGGACTGGTTGCCAGCGCATGCGAGGGAATCGGTTTCAGCGTTGGCATTCGCGCGCTCACGGGTTCGATTCCCGGCGCCTCCAGGAAATTTTTGCACGGGTTGGAACCGCTTCAGGACTAAGTGTGGAGTAGAGAGGATTTAGAGATTCAAAAATGAAGTGAGGGAAGCGAAATCGATCGATTATACATGCGAGAATTCGCCTACAGGGGACGCCAGTTTGTGGGAAACTAGGGTTAATTAGACCTCGTACTGAGGTATTCTAACTCAAAATCAGCGATTGCTTTTCTACATATCCATAGAGGACGATCAGCTCTATCGTTTGCCAGAGTTTCATTTTTCTAGAACTTCACATGCTTTTGGGAGCTCGATGGGAAATCCATGGGAAATTTCGCAAATTTCCCATCGATTTCCCATCTAAATTGCGGGAAAACGAGCGAACTTCGTGGAACCAGATTCTGTACTCAAATGGTAAATTTCCTCAACTAAAACTCATAAAAGAAAAGTTCTCTTGATATCTGCAAATTGCTTCTCAGTGATTTGCCAAACAGATTTACTCCATCTTCACCATCTGTTCAAATTCCGAAATTTTCACTCCTTCAACTCCCATGAAGAGAGTTTGCCTTTTACCGAAGTTTCACTACCTTTACGTAATAGAGCTCCAAGCAATGACTCTTCATTTCCATTATCGCACCCCAATAATCGCTCCTGCTTGCGTGAGTTAGATGGGAAATTTCCCCTCGGAGACCCAAAAATTTGAAAAATTTCTCATCGAGCTCCCAAAAGCATATGAAGTCCTAGAAAGTTGGGACTCCGGCAAAAGATAGAGCTGATCGTCCTGTATGGATACGTAGAAAAGCATTTGCTGATTTTGAGTCAGAGGACTTCAGCACGAGGTCTAGGTCACCCTACTTTTCCACGTTCTGACGGGCCCTGCAGGCGAATCCTACCATGTGCAATCGATTGATCTCGCTACCCACACTCTATTTTTCAAACATTTCCACCCTCTTTACTCCACATTTAATTCTGAAGTGATTCCGACCCGTGCAAAAATTTATGGAAGGCGCCGGGGATCGAACCTGTGAGTGCGCTGAAGCGGATTTCTCTCATGCGCTGCCAACCAGTCCTGCTTTAACTCGATAAGACGTGATCATTCTTGGGCGGAACGTCAATTGTCATGTCATAAAACTATCATGAATTTACATTCAATGGGCAAGCCACCCCTCTACGTACAGTCCTGTAGATCAGGAGGGAAGGATCTCCGCGTCGTTCCACGTCGTTATCTCCAGCAAGCAGATCGTGGGTCGACATGTTAGACATAACTGCGTATCATGGTGGAACGTTGTCTTCAGTCATCTCCAACATGTCGACCCATGATCTGCTTGTTGGAGATAACAACGTGGAACGACGTGGAGGATTCTAAGCGTCGCGGAGATCCTTCCCTCCTGATCTACAGGACTGTACCCCACCCACATCTCTCCAATACGACCCCCCCCCCTTCCCAGCCCCCTCCAATACGACCACCTCATGGGAAATTCGCATCGGACGCTTGACCCTGCTCATGAAATGAAGTCTATCGATAGGATCTGACTACGAATTGGTTCCTTGCAGCAGAGCCAACCCGAATGTGCTTGAAAATGTGCATGCGCTGACCAATGGTCGAGAGCTACAAAGACTGTGTGAGATTAGTTCAGCAGTGATCCTCTATGGGTGTTTCTGTCACTTTGGCGCCGCCTATCGGCTCTATTTAAAAGGGAGGGATGCTCCTGATGGTTCTACAAGTTTGACTACAACTGTTTGGTTTCAACGCAGCTTAGTGCTCCCTCGCAGTTCCGGAATATTCGGGCTTGTTGGCGTGCAGCTAGTCGTGCACATCACGGAAAATAAGTTTTGGAATTTTTCTGTCTCGAGGAGTGGGACACCTTAAGGATCCCATAAATGATAAAGATTCCACAGGGTCTCTAGAATATTGCCGCGTGCGTGACGATTCATACCGCCTTAGATTTATCAATACAGGGCTACTCGAAGTGAAGAGTGCTGGTCACTAGCACGAGCATGTATGGACCCTTGCTCCACCTACGAGTTTTCCACTTCGCCAGAAGCCTTTTGACTTAAAAATGTCTAGTTTAATTTGTTTCATCTTATTCAAACTGAATTAGCCAGTTTTTATGGTGCTAGCTCACAGTATCCCGCCTCGGTGATGTTTCGTAGAGTTCATTGCACTTTGGCAAGATCTACCTCATCAAATTCAAACCGGCATGAGTCGCCACGCACACTGCAATATTCGAGGGACCCTGGAGAATCTTTTCTATTCATGGGATCCTTAAGGTATCTTCCTCCTCGAGACAGAAAAAATTCCAAAACTTATTTTACGTGATGTGCACGATTAGCTGCACGTCAACAAGTCCGAATATTTCGGAGCTGTGAGGTAGCAATAAACTGCGTTGAAACCAAACATCTGTAACCAATCTTGCAGAATAGTCAACAGCACCTTGCCCTTTCAAACAGTGCTGATAGAGCGAGCCAGGGTGACAGAAACACTCATAGAGGATCACTGCTGAACTAATCTCACATAGTCTTTGTATATGTGAACCAGTGGTCAGCGCATGCACATTTTCAAGCACATAAGGGTTGGCTCTGCTGCAAGGGACCAATTCGTGGTTAGATCCTAACGATAGACGTCATTTTATGAGACATCGCGGATGATGCCAAGTTACAGATTTAGGCCGCCGTGAGAGAAAATTTTCTTAAAAAACGTGAAGTCAATGGAGTAAAGGGGTTATTCCTTTTTTCTATCTCACATGAGTATCTACGTACAACTCCCACAAAAATTTGAACTCCCAAGCTCTGCTCTTAAAGAAGTTATAGACGAAAAGCCAAAAGTTGCAATCTTTTTGCTCGCTACTGTATATCCCTTAACATTATCTCTAATTTTGTCAACATTTCTAAGAACTAATTTCATACGGAAATATAATTTATTCATTGAACTCATAAACAGGAGTTCATTCTGTTAACCAGCCAATTAGTAACTTATCGACAGTTCATACATAACAAAAATCGAGTTCAATAGAGAAGACGATCTGAAAAGTAGTTTCAAGGCGACTGTTCGTGGTTTTTTAAAATAGAGGCAGTGCACCTAGCTTCAAGCCTTTCCCTGTTCATGCGATGGACTAGAATAAATGGCCTGGCAGTGAGAACAATAGAGGATTCCATAGGGATGAGGCTGACTAGGCCCACGAGAAGAAGTTACTTGCATGAGCTTCACAACCACGGCAATGACATTTATGAGGTCATTAGTGCTCTCCAAGAGGTCGATTTTGCTGCAGGTTGAAACTGAATCGTGAGTGGCAGAATCTACAACTCTGCAAGTCCAGCGATGATGAAGACGTCGAAATGGAACCTTCGGCGTGTTGGTCGATGTACCTGCAATGTTCTCCACATCACGTTCGAAACGTCGTATAAAGGAGTGAAAAATCCGGTTTTGCTGACAGTAAAAGGATCTCACCTTATCAAACGTATATCGCTAGGAATATATGGGATTATGTGCTTCGATATGTACAAATTCTCTATGATGAAAGCCTCCTTCGAGAGATTTCGTGCCCTCTTTTGCATCAGATTTGCGTACAATTCTGATACAAGAACTACCTGAAAAAACATCACTTGCATGTACCCAAAATAAACAAAAAAAAATAAATTAAATTAAAGAACTCATAAGAGACCTGTCAAAAATTGAATATTTCAAGATTTTTCTGTCTCAGAATCTCAGAAAAAAATATCCCAACCTTCCACGAGATATGATGTATGCCTAGTGCTTACCATAAACAAAAACGTGGCACAGAGAGAAATTGGCGAAATAACAAGAAACATCTGTAATTTTTAATGCCGTAGTCTTCCCCTCCGCGCCGCCGTAGTAGCATTTTCTGGCCCGAATTCCTAAGATACGGTATTTTCCTTCCATGTATCGTTAAGTAGAAAAATTTGTTACTTCCCAAAATGAGTGCGATGTTCTGCATTTATTATCATTATATCAAGTAACTCGTCTCTGCAAGATTTCAAACGACTCAGGTAGATACCGTATCCATTGTGTCCGAACTGCAACTGTACTTTGTGTTTCAACTTCCCAAAAGATGCGGCATCTCTCCCACACCTACAGTTATGTACAAAAGTCTGTTACAGCAAAAAGTTAGTATTATTCGACACTGAAGAACATGATGTCAAGTTACCGCACTATGCACGGTGCCAGATGAATGATCTAGATAGCATATCCATCCATTCGTGGCGACAGATTACATTACAAAATGAGTACACATCAAATAACGCTCCACAGCGAAGTTTGGATCAACAAGTTTTTTTTTTCTCGAGATCCTGGACAGAACGACTAGATTGGGGTGTTGAAGAGTATACCTGGTAGAACGTTACCTTTCCGCCAACGACAGCCAACGCTGATCGAGCATCTTGAATTTTCCGTCCGAAATAGTGAATTTTGCGAATATACTGAACTCCGACAAGGTCGATACACATTGTAGTAATTGCAAGTCCTAAACCGTCATGTGTATACAATTTTAATATAATAAGATATGCTATTCGTAGGTTCTCTATAGCAAGTTGTTGTTATTCATGTTTTCTATCCAAAGAGGAATAATTTTTGCTGGAGATGAGCGCGAAACATTCGTGTAAGGAATCAACGGAGCAGTGCTACTACTGGAACTACACCAGTGAAGCAATGAATGTTTCAGCAATGAATGTAAGATGAAATGCTCAAAAGTGATGGAACACATGTGGCGTTCCAACGTTAGGAAGTACATTGGGAAATCATCCTATGATTAGTGGAGAACATGTGTTGCAGATGATCTGTTTCACTGTATGAGATGTCATTCCGTGTTACAGGGTATGATTACCAGCATCAACATACATAATGTTTCAAGTGTCCTGAAGACTGATCATACTCAGATTTTTTCAGATCCTGTGGTCACCGACGGAAGAAAGTGGAACGATAGAAAAGCCCATTAATGGGCAAAGGCAGCAGATAAGTTCCAAAGAGGGCACCGGGAAAACCCCAGGAGCGGCGCTGGAAAACCCCAGCTGTGGCAACGGTAAAACCTCGATAAAGGCAATGGGTAAGTTCCAAAAAGGGCACCGACAAAAACCCGGTGATGGAGAAACCCCAGCGTGGGCAGCGATAGTACCTCGGAAATGGCGCTGTAAATGTCCCAGCATGGGCATAGACAAAATCCCAAAAATGGCGAAGGAGAAACGCCAGCATAGGCACCGATGAAACTACGGCAAAGGCAGCAGGTAAGTTCCAAAAGGGCACCGACAAAATTCCCAGGAGAGATGCTAGAAAAGCTCCAGCACGGGCACCGATATCGTTCCAGAAATGGCGACAGTTGAGCGCCCATACTGGCGCTGCTATTACCCCTCTGTTCCCCCGACATAGGCGCATGTGCCCGTTTGGGTCGGCACACGTGCCATTATTGGGGCGGCACATGTGCCCCGAAGTTTCTGAGTTGTTTCTACGGGAAAAATTGTTCGGGGTGGGTGCCAAAAGTGACGAAAATTATGTATGCTTGTCAAAAGGGCGCACATAATGTTTTAAAGAGCTCATATGTTAGTTGTTGTTTTGGTTACAAGTAAGTTACTGTAGCTCCAAAAGGTTCCATAAAAGGTGTTTCGAATCGAAAAAGCTTATATGTGAGTTGTTTTGAACAAAAAAGGTCGTATGTAAGTTGCAAATATGCGAAAACTCAAAAGTAAGTCAGCTAGACTGCCAGAAGGTTACGTGTAGATTTTGTTGACTCGCAAAAGGTTGCAAGTAAATTGTTTCGACGACTCCAAAAAGGGAGCATGTAAGAAAGTCTGACTTGAGAATATCGAAGGTGAGTTGGCTGGATCCGAGATGGTTACAAGTAGGTTAGGAGCGCTGAACACGTCACATGTATGTGAGCAGTATGTGAGCGAAAAGATACATGCAACTGTCCGGGTGATAATAGATTGTAGTAGTAACAGAAACTCTCCGAATACACAGTAATACATATAATCTTTTCATGATTACTGTGTAGATCATAACCTCGCACTTTGATTAGCCTTTACGTGGTATATTTTGTGAAACGTGGACCCCTGCTGTGGAACTACGAAAAAGAATTCAGCAAGGAACGAGCTGATGTGAGTCAGTTCGAATAACACCGACATTAGAAAATCCATCAAAATCACAGACAGTATGAGGACATCCAGAAAACGGCGCGGTCTTCATAGGGTTAATTGAAGGAGTTCCCGGAAGTGAGCCTTGGATGTTAGACGGCCCTCAGCGCTACTTGCCGGTGAGTGCCTAGGTCGAGTTTTCGTAATTAAATTTTCGTGTCTCTGTTTGGACGGCTCTACCACTTTGCACAACCGGATAGGTAAGAATGTTTCGAGAAAAATCATAGACGTTACTCAAGAAGTATTATAGATCTATGTGAAATTTTAGAAAGTTGCACCTCTTTGTTATCATTACAACAAACTGCTTGTGGGGAAAGATTTGAGATGTTCCCAGCGCATGTTAAAAATTAAGCATAGTAACCTGGCCCATTTTAAACATTCCAAACAAATATGGGTAATGAGGGTCCAGATAGAGCAATCCTCCAGACTAGCCAGGACGATTTGAACATTATTGAAGGGGGGGGGACAATAGGATACGGTTCAAATGATGATCAAGAATTTGCATGGATCTATATTCTTCGCTTATAATTTGCTCATTTCTTTGGATGAGGCTTCCATGAATATTCGATGACTGCGGGTGAAAAGTAGCTTTGATATATTTCCTTAAATGTATACAGATTCTGTCAGAAAAGTAACGAACATTCGTCTTTGCAACATCAGGGTTTAAAAGGAATAGAATACGTATCCCTCGTGCCCACTGTGTCAAAGCAAAAGTGCCAAATCTGGGACAAAAAGCAGAAAAATGAAAGAAACTAACCTAGAATAATATATAATAAAATGATATACATGTACTCGTCACGACGTGGCATCAAGTCACCAAACCCGACCTAAAATAACAAAGCTGATTTATGGGCTTAAAAAATATTAGTTGCTGACAGATAAGAAACACATAATGACGAGTGAAAAGTGGAAATATAGAATGGAAAATCAGATTTTCTCAGTCTCCCTCTTTTATTAACTGCAATTTCCACTTTAGAAGAAAAATCAACTCACAGTAGTCATTGTGATAAATGACCAATAAAATGAAGTGAAAAACGTCCATGTCTCTATTTTCGACATCAGAACTCCGCCGAGTGCTGTGTATAATACAAGAATAGCTAGCACTAGAAGAGCAGGAATCCTAAAAGACGTTGCAATGGAAGTGAGAGCCACCGTGAAGGCTACTTCTGTGAGATAGCGAACCTTTGCTCCTCTATCACGTGCATATCGTGACCTATTCCGTGTCGTTGGCAGTGCTCGCATACGTGTTCTCGACGTTCTTTCCGGCCACCACGCTTCACGAACAGGAAGTGCTTCAGCTTGAGATAGTTGCCGTACATCCATACAAGGTGCTCGGAGAGAAATTTGCCTAAAGGTGAGCAGGTCGAGATGTCGGGATAAGAATTTAAACTACTAATATTTATAAGAGATACGAATGGTGCTTATTCTGAGCCAAAGATGTTGTTTTCAAACTGAATTTAGCGTTTTGAAAATTTAGGCACAACTGGGCCACGTATTTCGCACACAGCTAATGATCAGACTGTTCGTAACTCGACTATTTGTAGGGATCCTAATGTTTAGATGAAGATTGTTTCGAGAGTCCTGTCTCCGATGGGGGGCGGGGGGTGAAGAGAAGTCCAAAACAGTGCATAGGCTGGTTTTCTTACTAACATCCACCTAATCCGATACGTTTTAGCATGCGGTAGAAAATAACGGCAGCACTCGCGATGATTTCATTCCTCAGATTTTGATCTAACGGTAGGTTTAATGCTATTGTGGGAACACCGCTGATCACTTTTTGAATCCTACGCAGAGAATTGGGGATAAGCGTTTGAGCTCTTAAGAGAGAATGAACTTTTTTAGTGACTCAGAGGTACGAAAACTTTGAAGAAACGAAAAAGAACAACAACAAGATTTCTGCTGAAAAGCTTTACCATGTTTTTCTACATTAGTTTTACTCTTTGCTCCGCAATGTATTGGCGTGGTGATACTACCCGCTAGCCTTTCGCACTAGGAAAGGATGGCCGAGTTCCCCGGTGGAAAATGGAGGAGAGTGAACTGGTGGTGGAACACATCTTACTTATATCTCGAGAATTCTGAAGCCACTCGGTACAACCTCCGCAGATTTATTGGGACCATCGCTCAACCTCGGAAAAAGTCAAAATATCGCTCAATTGCTTGCGTGCTGCATGCATTGCAAATTTCATCACTACTTATCATTGTGTTTTATTTAGAACATTTTTTTCCATTTTCTCCACATCCGCATTGCATTGATTTACATGACAAATTTTTCTTCATTGTATGCATCCGCTGTATCTACTCCGTTTCAGTATAGCGACTGACTTACAACTAGAAAAAGTGCAATACCAGAACATCACCGCACTTCATGCTACGATATCCCGAAGACATTCAGATGAGACGTTTCGTGGTAATGCGGTCTAAACGGTGAACGGAAATGTGATGAGCATTGTTGAAAGTCAGATCCCACTACCCACAATCCGGCGAGTTGTCTCGGTGTTCACGAAACCTTATGGCGCAGAAATTGACAGTTACTGGGGGAGTGGAACAAGTGGGGAATGCTATCTACGATCTCAGTGATTAAGCGCTGGTGCGTTCTGTTAGCGCTAGCGTCAATGTATATGGGAGATTTCCAAAATACAAACAAACAAGAACTCATTCAAGTTTTAATTGCGCTCAGGACTTTGCGTTTCAATTGTAAAAGAAGCCAGTGTAGTATCATCACAATATTCGCCACCAATATCACTTGTTTGATAGAATATCAGCGAGTTAAACCTTATCTTCCTTCAAAATGAGGGTTATAATTAGGGTAGAACAACGTTATTTTTTTTTCAATAGTTTTTTTTTCAATTTATGCCACTGTTTGTTGTTGAGAGAATAAAAAAAAGAAATGAGACTTAGAGGAAATGGTGTAGGACTACCAAAAGACGAAAAGTCTACGTGTAGGTTTTACCAGCTAATAAATTTAGATTCTAATCATTGGGATTTGCCATAGTTATGGGACACAAAATGTCCAGAGATCGAAGAACTGATGAACGGAGAGACTTACCCAAATCTGCTATGGTGACCAGCGTGAGTGGAATTCCAAACAATGAGAACATAATGCATACAACTCTGCCTATATTGGTAATCGGCACCGGATTACCGTAACCTGCAAACTTTTCAAACTTAACTAATAAGACATAGAAATACATTTTTAAAAACTGTTCAATCAAATACATGGTAAGAAGGCCATGAAAATAAGAAAAAGTCCAACAGGAAACTGTAAAAGTCACACAAACCTATGGTCGTCACCACCGTCACAGCAAAGAACACGGCGGTTGAGAATGACCAAATCTCCACTGTTGTGTTCTTTTTCACCTGAAATGAACGGTAGTAAATGCATAGAAGTATTGATAACACACGAAATCAAATGGAAAATTCTTGGACATTGTATGCTTGCGTACTTCGTATTGTCTGTTGCATTTTACCGAGGAAATAACTAACACGATAATCAATAAAATCCAATAAGCTGCAAAATCTTGAGATATGTGCACAAATATAGTTCTACAACAGCAATAGATGCAGCCTAGAGCAACGAAAAAAACACTGATTTTGATTGCCGTGAATGTTTCACGAAACAAGTTTGGGAATTTCTAGCCAAAGACCGCAGTTACATGGAGGCAAGGGATTGACGAGGTTGGCGGAGGAGTCCTATCCAAAATTCTGATCCCTTTTTGTTGATATCATGACATTGTCGCATATTCAGTCACCCATGGATTCATCGTGTTATAAGGGACCATGATGTATTTTAGAGGTAGGCATTGATCTCCTTTACTCAGAACATCGCGTCCTGGAGGTCGAGGAAGTCCGAAGTCAGCTCCTAATTTAACATAGTTGGTTTTGGAAAATTTACTCTTTTCCAAAAAAAACTTCAGGGGGCAGATCAAATAATACTAAGTGAGAGAAGGTAAGGCCAAAAGCATTGGGAGGGTGGGTAAAGGTTCCCAGCTCAGCTTCGATCGTTTGTTGTGAGTCCTTTTCTCACAAATAGTGAAGAGATCAAGGTGAAATATGTGTGGTCAGCTTCAAGGAGGTTCAGCTTAGGATTCCCACTCTCCCCCAGTTTTCGTTGACAGTTGCTGCCAGTTTCCGGAATCGGCCAACTCAGTTGACCGCCATGACTGTCTTGCCTTGCAGCAGCTGGGCTTAGTGCTTACTAAGAAAACAGTGAAAAATGGGAGATGTGCCAAGAAGTATATCTTCTATTCTGAAGCACGGTTCCAGTGGAATTCCTACTGTTAATGCTATGCTTAGGTTAACAGCTCAGCGAATGTACGATGAATGCCTTATTGGCCAGTTCCCTGTTTTTGTCGACTTTTTCTAAGAAAAACAACATTTGGGAAATTCCGAACATAATGGAATTTCCTACAAACCCTACAAAATACTACAAATGAACAAATATTTTCTTTCAGTTTGAGGCCTTTCTGCCCCCTTGATTCATGAATCACATCGCGAGTCGTTGAGATAGCTTACGTGAAAAAGAACACATAAATCGAGATTTCTGACAGGGAGTCAATGAAGTATTGTAGATTCCAGAAGCATTTCATTCATTTGTGAGTTTCAAATTTGATAAGTACAACATGCAAGTCTTAAAGGCAGGGGTCCACCTCATTTTCGTAGTTCAGCTAACAGCAGATTCTGCATCTACTCAGCGCGATGGCTCCAACGGTATACATAAATTTTCTCAGAATGGTCTGTAAACCCGTCTTCCAGGACGGGGTCTGTAACAGTTTGCCAACCCGAGTTGACATTTGAAGCCGTTGATCTTATCGATTGGACACGCCAAGACTCGTTGACCGACGCGGCAGCCGTGGCAGGCAGCCAGCACAGCTTGGAGCGATCCGCCTCCGGGCTCCAAATTTTTATCCAGTTCGAGCCTTTCAAAAATAGGGATTTCGTCGCTTCTGTGCCTGTTGATGTACATCCCAGGGATCAGCATGATGAGAAGGTCTAGGATATGCTGGTAAATCCAACAGGCAGAACGAGGTGGCTCTCTGCCTTTAAGCTGAAGATGTCATGGTTTGACAGCGTTCAAGCGATTTTGATGTAGTTTAGAATGATATTCCTTCAGACTTCATTGGAACCCCTCAGTGCCATGTTCACCGAATTTAACCGAAAGACAATAATCAGGTTACACTTTCAGCAAGGCTATTTAGGCTGGATCTTTTACCAGACGTAGAAATTCGCAGAAAAGAACTATTTTATGGAGTAATAGTGTATTTACACGTCATAACTTCCAGGTCCGCTTTAATTGTGAGTGTGAATACCGTTAGAAGCACTGCGATTAAAAACGTGTGCGACTTGTCAGAAGCGAACCCCAACTCTGTACGTAGGAATACGTCAGTATTCGCTGTTTCTAATTTTTAGTTTTCAAATAGTGGATTATCCATGTTAAAATAGATGATCCAGGCATTCAAAAAGAACATTATCAGTGCGTTTTTTTGCGTATAGTTATCAGCTTGGTATAGTTCTTTAATTGTGAGAACATTCCAAATAATACCAACCTCAATGCTTGTGAGGAAGTACTTCTCAAAAGCGACAAACAACTTATCGGACATGTTGTGGAGGTGCTGCTGAGCGACGAGTTCCCAGTCCATTCTTCCTGAAATGCCCCGTTGTTGAAATCCCTCTACAGAAACTTAAGATCCGCATTGCTTTCAACTGCTTATATTCTTCCGAAACACATCCAGCGCTTGTTTTGACTCAAGAAGTGTGAGTTGCAACGAAGTGAAGACGGATTAGTAGTGACTAAGAGGAATAACGTTGATGCCCACTGATCGAGCACAAGGAAAACATTGACTGCAGTAGAACAAAGACGAACACGTGGGATTTTAGCGTTGCAAACAGATGGATTCGCTTGGAGTAAGCGGAACAGACGTACCTGTGGTATTCACGGAAGCTAATCGAATCAAGTCGTTGACGAAGCTGTCTTGTTGTGAGTAGATCTCTCTTAGCTGAAACCAGTAGAATTACAAGAGGCAGAACAAAACAATTTAACAACAGCATAGTAATTCATATGGAACAAGCGAGCATATTTTCAGAGGGACACGTTTGGAAAAGTGTTTACATCGGGAGCTCTAGTTGTTTGCTTATGGATCAGTTCCTTTAAAGGCAGCGTCCCACCTCGAAATCGTTTCCGAGATTTCAATGTTAAAAGAATCTCCACGAGCTGATGATCACAACTGTATACGTGATTCCATGGAATACTGCGGAAAAACCCTATTTCCGAGACCCAATTTCTAAGGAGCCTTTGGGCGGAGCCGGGGGCGGGGCTGAGTATCTTTTCGAATAATTCACTCTAGGAAGCGCGCTTTCTGGGGAAATTCGTATTTCTCATGAGAGTTCCTTATCAACTCTCTAACGGAATAGGAACTATGCTGCATTTGCGGCGAGCAAGGGAGTAAAATCCCTGCAACACCGCATTGGCTCCGGAGCCAAGGTGAAGTTGCAAGGTTCACGGACCGTGAACTCCTTTGCTAGTCATAAATGGAAGACAATTTCTATTCTAATAGGGAGCTTATGAGGAACTCTTACGAGGAACACGGATTTTCTCAGGAGATGTGCTTCCTAGAGTGAATTATTCGGAAAGATTCTTAGCTCCGCCCCCGGCTCCTCCCAAAGACCCCTTGAAAATTGGGGCTTCGAACTGGGGTTTTTCAGCATTCTTGCATGGAATCACCGTTGTGATCATCAGCTCCTGGAGATTCTTTTCACATTGACATCTCAAAAACGAATTCGAGGAGGGACGCTGCCTTTAACATAATTAGGTTAAGGATGCGTTATATACGCTTTCTTAATGCCTTTCTACTTTTCTTCATTGGTCGTGAATGCTTGTCGGCCCGTGCTCATCCCATTTTTTATAAGTCTGTGTGTTACTGCTATTCACCCTCTTTCTCCACTTGGCGCACATTATGTGCATGAAACAAACTGGTAAATAAATAAACATGAGTCACTGAATTACTTCAACTTCGCTTTATGCATTTATGCATTTCAATTTCAAGGAAATTCTCCAAAAAATCAAGAGAGGAGTGTGATCTGTTTCTAAGTATAACTTCTGAAGTGAGAAACAATAAAAATGACAAACATGACGTTGCTTCGATTCCATTTCGTGCGGTCGTTCGACAGTGTAGAAGATCGATGCTCCGAGGACGGTATAGGCACAGGTGAGCAAGACGAGCGCTACGTGAGGGAGGATCAGCTTTGCATACTAAAATATGAAGAATATGTATCATAGCAGAATATCCTCGTAAAATTCAGTCCATGACTACGCATATCCAATTAATTGATTTTATGATACTGTTAAAGTATGCCTAGCCCAAGGCCACATGGAATCACATGAAGACCATGGACCACTGTGCAATGGAAATTCGGAATTTTTTCCATGTTTTTGCCCTAATGATTATTACGTCATTCTGGATTCTGACTTTTTCTTTGTGTATGTCATAAAGGGAATCTTCATAAGAACAAACATCAGCTTCCAAGTGGCATTATTCTTAATCAGGACGAGATTCTCTAAATAGCATTTGGCGCTTTAGAGAGCATATACAACTATTGGTTTATTTATTTATTTATTTGCTTATTCATCAACAATCGGCGGTGCACTAAACAGAAGAACAAAGTAAACAAGTTAGAGTTGGGAGTGAGGATATTTTAGTAGATGGTAAAAATGATGGATAGACGCTCAATCTACAGGATGGATGATCAATGGTGAAATTAATGAACGTTCTCGGGAAGGTTGTCACACACTCGTTTAAGCTGGACGTGTTGTCCAGGCAGCAATGGGTATGTATAGACTGAAAGACTTGCCTCAGTTGGAGATGACAACTGATAGTAGAGATAGCCAAGTATATCATATTTTGCTCAAGACACTCATCCACCCTATATGAGAAAGAAACATACGTAGAACCTCCCCTGGGACGTTGATGAATCCCGACACAGGTCGTTCTTCTCTGTTGGGACGTACAATTTACAGATTTATTTTTGAATTTTAATCAGCTTAGTTCAGCAAATATAAAGCAATAACGTTTAGTATCGATAAAGAAAAGTTAAGAAGTTGTTAAGAATCCAAACTCTCTTCTTGGATATAGGATGTTCGCCTGTAATGTCAAAGCTGTCGAAATAACGA
This sequence comes from Ancylostoma caninum, assembly GCA_037903475.1. Lineage (NCBI taxonomy): Eukaryota > Metazoa > Nematoda > Chromadorea > Rhabditida > Ancylostomatidae > Ancylostoma > Ancylostoma caninum. The sequence continues at coordinate 403,193 of JBAJFG010000186.1, forward strand.
AGGTGATTTGATAACTCCTCATTTCCACCAGCCTACTCACTTTTGCATAGCTGTGGTGGCAATTTTCCACAGCTCCCACTTAGAGACATCCTCAAAAGAGTAGGGCTCATTAAGGACACAACTGCCCTCATTTGAAGTGCCCATCTCGGTCACTTCCTACCTATAACCTGTACCAGGAGGATGTACTTTGCTTTGATTGAACATTAAACTTTGCTGATTGCAGCACGATCGTGAAAGACAGGCAAGTGGTGACTTTAATTGTGCATAGTTCAGGAAATTATAGTCAAATGACAGTTAAATGAGCAATTAGTGGCACAGCAAAACCAGCAACAGCAATAAAATGAAATACCATCTGACTTTCTATCTCTCCTAGAAGGCTCCCCGAAAATTCATAAGAAGAGCCAATTAAGGAGTACCGTCATTAATCTCCTGTTTTATGATGACTCTTTTCACAGATGGATTTGTAATGCAGCATATACCAGTGAAATAAAAATTCCTAGATTTTAGCTCGCAAGCTGTGTGCCTCTAGCTTTGGAAAACTTTCAATCATGAGAGGGATGATATGTATAAAGACAATGAGGCTTCATTTTCGTTACAGGAAGAACAAACGAATAATTCACGCATGGGAGAATAGAAGGAAAGCGGGTACTGCATGCAGCGAGTGCATTCTATAAGAACGGATATATCTTTGCTAAACGGTGCACTTAGTATTTTTGACAAAACACATATGAGTTTCAGGAAGAAAAAGAAAAAGCCCAACTAATGGTTAGCACCTGGCCGGCTGACACGGATGAAACAGGGGCTAGAATTATTGAACGCATAACCAAGCTAAACCTCGCTTACAAACCAATCTTCACATCCTTTGTCTCTTACAATTACGTAGTCCTTGAGATAATCAATAAGGCTGACCATCGTTGGTTTGCTTGGTTATGGTTTCATGGAGCCCAGCCCGGGTGAAGCGATTTTGTAGAATGAACTGGAATTTCTCACAGAAGCACTCAGTAGTATAGGGAAAATTGTACGATAAAAAAAGCACTCAAGTCAACAGTACCGCCAGAGTTCGAAATATCGGTTTGCACTTTCAAACCAAACCGTGAAATAGTTTCTGTCAGCAATAGGGTTCTCAAGGAGTAACGGTTCCTCGAAGTTCCTTCCAACCATAAGTCACATGGTGAGATTTAATAGAAAAGCTCACCGAGACGATTCGTAAAGAAATGGGAGTCAACAGCATAGCGAATGAAATCTGCCCTATATTAGGAGCTGCACATCGTCAAAGCATCTAATGAGAATCTTACGGATCTGGAGGACCTAGATGGGTTGAGAGAAAAAAGTGGTGTGTCTGTCGGCCGATGTCCTAGCTAAAAATGATGATCTAAAAAATTATCTCTACTTGACCATGAACCGGAATCTTTCGAAGCAGTTACAGAACCTGGAGCAAAATGAACCAAATCTGAAATGACTAAAGAACATTTACTTCTAGGAAATTTAGTTTAACTTTATTCTCAGTAGAGGAACAATTCAGTTTCCGAAGACCACTAGAACAACTTGCTGAGCAGCATTTGGCGTGCAAGCTTCTGATTGCATCTGAATTTGTTTGCACATAAGCTTGATAACAACTTGTTATCACCTTATCTTGCTAACAGGTTGTCGATCCCAAAGCCTGTTGACAACTTGTTTTCACTCTTTCTTGCCGCCAAGCTGTGTATTCCAGAGCTTGTCATCAACCTAGTAACGCTTGTTTCTGCCGACAAATCTCCAGCAGTACAAAAATGGTGTTAACTTGCTTCCCCGTTTTCCTTCTAGCAGGTTGCAGGAATAAAGGCGGTTGCCAAGAACTTGCCTTCGCCTTTTATTGTTATTGTTTTCTTGGCAGATTTTTTCCACAATTGTACCACGTCAATCACAGCCCCAATACCCTTAATGCTTGCATCGTATACATATTACGCAGGTGGGGAGAATAACCTTCAACTTGCTTTTACTCTCCTTCGTCAACAAATTATTTGGTTGGAAGGTTGTCGACAACATTTTCAACGAGAAACTTGCCGACAAGTTGTCATTGTGATAAAGTAGTCGACAACATATTTCGGCTCTTCCTCGTTGACAAATTGTTGGGAGAAAAAGTTGGTGAGCAACTGCTTTCAGATGGCTTGGTGACGTCAGATTTGTCGACAACGATTTGCTAGTTAAAAAGATTATCTGCTCGTTGTTTTGTGGCAAAGATGGACTGACAATTCGTTCCAAAGTTCAGAATTTAGTGGATTTTTTAAGCCTTCACAGCTAAGGTATATGGACTGGATGGATATGCTATCACACAACCTGGAAGAAATTCATGGTAGGTAGAAAGAAAACCAAAATAGTATGGCCTTTATGCATTCGACAACTGCTCGGTTCTAACTCGCTCAGCTCCCTCTCCCACTCTCATCCATTATTTTACCTCACAAATGGCTCAGTAGGGTATTGCACAGGGACGCTTATTCTTGGAGATGAAAAATGCCTCCCAGCAAAAAAAAAATCCCTTCAAGGTTCTTTGCATTTTTTCGAAGGCTTCAAAATCTGCGGCGGCGAACAATTTGTCTACTATCCATAAAAAGGCAGGCTGAAACCGACGTGGAGGTACAAAAAGCGTGACGTTAGGACATTTTTTAAAGTGCTTACGTGAAGGATTTTCAGCTTTTCGTGAGGGTTACATGAAAAAGTTAATAGATTCTTGGAATAGCTAAGCTAATTCATGGCTAATTCATGCAAATTGATAGAAAAAAACTGAACAACGCCTGCAAAAAAGTGAAGGAATGGTAGTGGTTCTATAACCGTATAGTTCTTGGACGTTCGCTGGACTTCTTAGCAATTCAACGGTAAAAGCTGGTTAGCTTGAGGTCCAAACCTTAAACGAAAAAATTCCCGAAAAATCCACTCGCTCATATTTGACGACTTTGTTACAGCGCAGACAAATCTGGGGCTTCAAAGAACACCAAAAGATGGATAACCATAGACTAAAGCGGAAGGAAAGACGGCAAAAAAAGACCCTCACAGCCGTCCTGGATAGATGCACGGCCATGCCGTTTCAGTGAACTGTGCATTTTTGCGTTTACGTCGCAGAAACATATTAGTGGGAAAGACCAAAAATAAAAAATCCACTAACATTTCCAGAAAAATTCAACCTAAAATTTGAAAATTGATCTGCAATATGTGCCCATTTTGAATAAGTGCAGCTCCATTTTACTACAACCATGAGTGACCTTGAACTTTTATTTCCCATAAGACATACTAGATTCGTGCGTTCGACGTGCGTGCCTTTCTGTGATGATGAAGAAAAGGCCCAGTCAAGCCCCGACGCAGGTGAGATGCACGTGTTTGCACCCGACGGCTTACGCGCGGTATTCGAGTCTGAAGTTCTGCTCCGTGTGTTTTTCATGGAAAAATCCTCAACAAATGGATGCGTGCGCCTGACGCGCAAGTAACGGACGCATCCAGTATACAGGGTGGTGCACATGAAATGTGACACAAGAAACTACCCACAACTTTGCACCAATCCATTTGAATAAGGAATATTTACTTTCATTCAATAGATGCAGAAATTCTACACAAGATCTCACACATTCCATTCAAGATGACCGCCTTCAGCTTCAAGACAAGCGTCTAATCTCTTCCGGAAAGTTTTGAAAATGCGCGCCCGCACTTCTTTCGTTCTTTTCCTTCATCAGGCCTCTTTTCAGCAGATCTAGTGACTTGCATTTGAAAGAACAGACCTTTTACTTCAAGATCAACCAGGTAGCAAAACCTAAAGGATTGAGATCGGGCGAGTTTAACGGCAAAACTTCATTCGTCCAGAAATCCGAAGATTGGTCTCACGCTATTCCAGTGTTTTCCTCGCGCCGTGGGCAGGTGCCCAATCTTGTTGGAAGATCCGGTCTAAACCCTCAGTGTTTTCTTTAGTTCAGGGAATTAACGCATCTTTCAAGGGAATGGATTTTCTGTCGTCTGTCACACTTCATGTGGACCACCCTGTAAATTGCCTTGAAGGTGAGTGGGGGTGGTTATGTACAGGGTTCAACTTACTGTTGTTGAGATTGTTCAGCGGCAGGCTACACGGTAAGCGACTCCCATCGGAACTGAGAATTTCTGTGAGTGCTGCCCTTAGATTCATCCATGAGACCAAGCGTGCACTCGAATAGCTCCGAACATCAACTAAAACTTATGTACCGCACAAAAGATACACGAAAAAAGCCCAGACTTTTGCTTGCAAGAAATTTCAGAGGAATGCTGTGAAGTCCAGATCTCATGAATTGCGTTGAAAATTGCAATTTTGAGAGATGTCACAGCTCTAAAGAAGTGTTTGAACTGCCGCCTAAAACGTATGTACCGCAAACAGAACATATGGATTTAGGCCACTTACAGAGCATACAGTTTTTTTAGTTTACAGAAGTCAGGGCTTACCGATCAACAGCTCTATAGCAGTAATAGTAAATCCATGCAAAACTTATGCACACCTATGGATAATGGGTTTTGCATGGGTTTTACAAGGATTTTGCATGGATTTGACCATTGCTGGTATAGAACTATTGATTAACAAACTACATTACAACGCGTGTCTGGTATTTGCACCTTTCAAGCTCATGCAAACACGATTTTTAAGTTTCCTGAGAAGAATCAAGCCTTCAACCTCACATCTGCCAATGATCGTTTCAATTGCACAACATCCTAGTTTATTCTTACTCGGATTTTAGGGGTTCACTTTGGATTTATGTTCTATCTTTCAATTGCTCCAGTATGTTCTTCTTTCTACGTACGTCTCCTAGATTATAGTTTGAACGCTGAACTTATCCTCCCCTACAGCACGAGTTGCTCCCCGGAATTGTGACTTCCAAAGTGATTTCTTTCATTTGCTTATTCAAAGGGAGCTTCGCTTTGATTCTGGCCCGGGAAGACCTCGTGCTGGAGCCTGGGTTGAAGGAAATAGACATAGCATGCATATAGCACTCCCTCCCGTATTTGGAACTTATTTTGACAAGTTAGTGTTGCTGAATTTCGCCATTCCCGTATTTTTTGACGTTGTAGAAAAAAAGCTGCTTTACCGCAGATCATACAAAGATATTAGAAGATTTTTGCTGTGTCTTCTGGGCATACCCACCCAGTAATTGATTGCTTTAAAATGGCACGAACTTGGGTAACTGAACTGAAATTGTTTTCTCCAATCAAATCATCGATTGCCCTCTACTTCATATCTGAAGTTGAAAGTCGTGATCCCGAGAACATAGCAGCCTTTTCGCAAGACATTTCAATTTTTCCAATGTAAATTGGAATTTAGTGCATATTCAATCAATAATTCTCGTACTGCTTGTCAGTGAAATAAGAACCTAACTCAATTCACGACAGGTTTTCAAAAGTTGCCGGCGTCTCCAGAGAGCATGCTAATGACATCGTTGTTGTTTTCGGTGGTGGCGCACAAATGGGCTACGTACTTCGTCGAAAATTTCGCCAAGAATGCTATTCTATACAATGTACTAGGATTCCATGGTAGGAAAACTGGAGAACTTCTGGATCAACATTCACAAGATTTGCGTGATAATAAATCAGGTACCAACGCCTTTAAAATAGTTGTTTCACAGAAACAACTATTTTAAAGGCGTAGGTACCTGATTTATGAGTACGTAGAGCAGGTTCATATTAGTCAGCATTCAAAAGATTGAGGGCGATCCCATGCAATACCCAATCAATGGGAGAGAAAGAATTCGTGGAAAAAGGTAAAACATTTCGAAAAAATAGCAAAACATGCAAAAAAAAAAGCTGGCGTAAATATTACTATAAGAAATTGAGGTGAGGAAATGCAATGAAAAATCGAGAAAAAAAGCCCAAGGAGAAAGCATGTTGCCTACACATGCACCTATTTAGGAATGAGGAGGAGAATAATTTCTTCAACAAAGAAAGGCTGGCTAGTGGAGTTTCCTCTAAGTAGAAGAAAATCCACGGGAAATAATAAGCGAATTCAATGACAAACCGAAACTTTGAATGTGAATCCGGGAAAAATCACGTAGCAAAGTCAATAGTTGCGGCAAATTAAGCGTGCTCCCCACCGCTGGGCATAAAAACTTTCAAGCAAACCTTTTTAGCTCCTCCGCGTTCCTCCTCCTCTTCTTCCTCTTCTTTGGAATCTTCGCTTTGATCAGTATCGTCATGGCCACTCTGTATGAATGAAAAAATGGGAAAGGAGCAACAACGAGGCAACTTCCATGTGGAAGGATAAATTGAATTTCCGGCTAATGTCATATTCAGATACCTTTTCGTGACAGGAATGTAATAGCTGACTGCTTTCGTAGGCTTCGGAGTAGCCGCCACGAGCCACTTGCGATCCAAACAGCGCTTCCTGAAAGCATGAGAGATGATTATGTAGTGGGTGGTATGCCATAGCAGGGGTTGTCAAGCAGCGCCAGACCTGATCATAGTCCTGCGACGGTCTCATAGCTTTAAAAATTACATTAAGAGCTCATCAGAAAGGCCGGGAGGCGCGTCGATAGACAGTAGGCGTGATAGGCAGAAGCCGAAGGTGCTTCCTTCGGCGAGACGAGCGGGAGCAGAGGGGCGGAACTCGTCGTTCTTTTTCGGCTTAGTTCTCCAAGAGGTCAACACACCAGCGAATCTTTTGGCAATAGCAGTTACTGCTGCCCTGCTGCCTCGTTTTCCCGTTCCACCACTCCTTTCTCGCACTTTAGCAAACTAAGAGCCACTTTAAGAGCTCGCTGTCCCCAAGGAACAGCAATTTAGCGCTCTGAGCCGCTATGATGGGGTAGGGCTGCTGCGAAGGTCAAGCTAGAGAGCCTTTTTTACCTTTGATGATTTCATATGCGGCGTAGCTCCGACTATGGCCGGTGATCCAAGGCGACTGCCGAAAAAGGACGTGTTATGAGTGCATTAGTCTAGGTCGTCGAGGCTCGCTCACCGAATGAGAATAGCTCTTGAGAACCGCGACGGCAGATAGCCCATCACTAGGCTGCGGACAAAAACGACGACTTCATAGAGAAGCCCCTTGGTAATCTCCTGCGTTCGGACTGACACAAACTCGCCCAAATTCTCCTAGGCTCGTTTAGTAGGGGCAGCACAGTGTGGCCAACAACTTCCACATCATTATTCATAATCTCATTTTTCGGCTGTGTTCTAAGTTAGAATTCCTCGGAATCTCATTCTGATGACAGAAATTTTGATAACTCGGTGAATAATCTATGATGCTTCTGTTTAAAGCCTCATCAGATAAAAACTTGTATTCAGCATAGTGTGAGAGCTTCGTCAATCGTTTATTTGATAAGCTTTTGGTACACAGCGCCTTCATCAGATCTTACCAGAATTTTCACATACCATGCAACGTCAGGTAAGTGTCTATTGTTCTTACGTAACCATCTCGCTGGCAAATGCGGAGTAATGCATTCGTTTCGGAACCACAATGGGTATTTAAAGATTAATGATACTGTAATACTATGACAGCTTCTCCTCTCTAATTGGTCGAGCAATAAAATTTACAGCTTCCACTAACTCTTCCTGAATGTTGATCTCCGGTTACCACCACCTGATTTCTTTCGCTCACATTGTCTTTCTCTTTGTTGATGACGATGCAGCACTTTGACTTCAAAAACAGGAATCTGGACTGCATCAAAAATTTGGCTTCTTGCTTTATTTGCAGTCGCGCTTCTTTTCTGTAAACCCTTCAGCCTCTCTTTTGGCTACCATTTCCACAGGTTCTATCTTCACTGTATCTCCGCTCACTCATTCTGACCAATTTTTACAGAATTCAGATTCACTGTTACAATTCATTTCCATTTGTTTTGGTCTCATCATACAATACTAAAATGCCAAATAATCATACTCGATATTTATACTCATCAGATGTCCGTGTAATAATTCGAGATAAAAGTACAATTACTAGAGAATGAGGTTCCCGCTCTGATAAGGGGGGGGGGGGGGCAGAAAAGCTGCTAATCCATAACGAGACCTATATGGACAGAGAACCTGTCCAACATGATGTTACGACCTATATTTGAAATCTGCTAGATGGTCTACAGAAGCTCAAAATCTCAAGTGCAGCAAGGGAAGACACCATGGACCCTATAGAATTGTGGTCTCGTGAACACTGCCTTGTCCAGCTCTTGACGCTGGTTTCAAACCTCTTTTCATCTTTCCTTAGCCTTGTTTCTGTAAGGAGTTACGCCTGTTTTTAGCAGGCGCATGTGATAGGGCTGTACAAATACAGGAGCACTAGTCGTCGTTGAGGAACGGTTGTGGAGCAAAGGTAAGTCCCTTGCTCGTCTTGAACATGCTCGCAGGATCAAATCCTGCAGTGTGCGCCAATTTGCCATCCTTTTTCTGATCTTCTACTGACCATTTAGCAAATTACAAGTGCGTTATTGAACATCATTTCGGACAGGCTCCCGAATCAAATGAGTTTCATCTTGAATTATTATAGCAGCTTAATTTCGTGCACTTCCCTTGTGAAACCAGTTAAATCCTTTTCTCACGGCTGTTGCTTCTTGGTTCAGAAATAACACGCATAGCAGTTCTATGTAGGTTCTCAGCTGGCAGAACATCATCTCCACCAGAGCAAGGCCGATACTTACAGTCCGCATGTTCCGCCCATTCAATTGCTTTTTATGCGCTCATATTTTTCATTTTTACGCTTTCGTCAAGTCATTGAGAGAATAAATAGGCGTTTCAACATTGCAATAGGTGACAAAGTATTTCCCATTCAGACGAATTGCTTTTGCAATTCAAGACTCGCTACAAATGAAATTTAATTCGAAAAAGTTTGGAGAAAAGATATGCATGGTCCCGGCCACCGTGATTCAATTTTGGTTACTCCGCAAGCGCTGAAAAGCAGCAACTTCGCAACGCAGTTTCGCCACAACTGTTAGCTGGTTCTGTTACTTCCTAACTCGTACAGCTTATTGTTAGATCATAGCAGAAAAGTAGTGGAAAGCACTTATAGCATCCTCGTGATGCCTGTCGGCTAAAGGACGACACTAGCGATGGTCAAAGTTGAACTTTCACGGCAACCACCGCTATTCTAACAAATATGGGACAATTCAGAATAGATGCGCAAGTTCGTCACGCCTACCAGAAATGATGAAGGATAGAAAGGAGTAAATCTGAAATAGCTCGGATAGCAGGTGATGTTGCAGTTTGTTTGCGACGGTGGTCATGTCATTCTCGTAGTGTCGCTTATGCAGGGCAAGGTATGGATGAGCATTTAAGTAATGACCCGTATTTGAAACTATGGTCATCATTTTCATTTTACATATATAGCGTACTCTACCGTCACACTTGGAGTACAAGAAGGTGGATTTTTTGGTAGCGCCTGACATCAAGTCGACTTCTTTCCTTTCTTTTTCAAATCGTTCTCACTGTGCCTACTGGAATGCATTATTTCTCTTTCACTCTCGTTTGTAGACAATTTCCATAACACTGTGTTGGGAACATAAATCCTTAATGTCTGGTGTTCCCGTCGCCAAAGTGTAGAACGGGGGAAAATCGCGCATAGCAGAGTGGAAACAGCACGCTACACTTTTTTGAAAATAAAGCCAGTGAATATCTAGTAAATCGAATAAGGGGTGTCTCATCGATCTATTGTTTTCTGCAATAGTATGAATAGTTCGGTACACTATAGCTCTGAGATGATGTCATTTTCGCTCATAAAGTCCGCAGGATAAGAATTCGCCCCACTTTTACAGCAACCTGTGCATAATAATTATCAAGTTGTCCTCCCAGTGAAAAGTCTCTTATAATTCCTTTTGCATCTGTGAGTTTCTCTCCATCAATGAAACAGAAGAACATCAGCATGGTCAGTTACAAGTGTAATACGATCTGCTTCTTTTTCAGCGGTCGTTTCTTAAGTTGTCGTTTAGTCTGTGCCATGTGCAATATTGCACCGCCATTTTTTGAAAAATGGCTATTAATGGCGCCGCTCGGGGAGAATTTTCGGTCATTTCTGGCCATTACAACCCTGCTCGAGCAGACATTCAAGGGCAGCTGGTATATAGGACCAATTAGCTCCGTATTTGCTGACAATTTGCATGGAAAAGTTGAATAAAAATAAAGAATTCAACTCAGTCGAGGAATAGAAGAATTGTGACTTGCTTGCAATCCATGCTGTGAACATACGTCGAAATCAGTCGCACTATTTGCTAATTTCTAAACGTTCGAATTATTCGAATTTCCATCCATATTGTTTTTCCAACGAACTATCATATTATACTCACGACGGAATAATAATCGAATAACTCAATTAATTTAATTATCCATTCAAGACTAGATGCGAAGAATTCGAATGTTAAAAAAGAGAAACCTAAATTCCTTTTCATTATTCCTAGAGGATGGTATTGTTCCCCATTTTCCAAACATCCGAACTATAGCCTTACTCGAAATCGAATTTTCGAAATAGGTCGAAAGGTATGTGATGATTCATGATTCGGTCTAGGTATGCGAGCAATGTGAGTCCGGCACATTTCCCACTTCCTGTTCCATGGCATTAGCTTTTTCAGGAATTGCGGGCAGAAACGGGCCCGTCGTCCGAAGCAGCACTCGTCACCATTAGTAATGCAATACGTAAGCCGTTCTCGTGCAATTTCTCTTCATTCTTCTCGAAAAATTCGCTTGCACTCGAAGCACATTTGCATTCTGTTGACACATCCATCGGCTTGCATTACGTCAACGTTTCCTCATGATATCTATCCATTTCTGCGAGGTGAAAGAGAAGTATAAGTTTCACGACAAAGTTATGCGAACCAGTATAAATAATACATCAAATAATGATGCTTCCAAGCGAGATGGAGTGATTCTTGCAGAACTAAACACAATGTAAAGATACAATGTACAATTCTAATCTGGGCCCACCATCGTGCCAAGCATTTAACTAGCATTAATATAACTTGCAAATGAAACTACATTGATTTAAAGGCAGCACTCACGGAAATTTTTGTGCGAGAGATTTCGCCGTAGATGGGGGTTTTTAGGGTGGTGAAATCATCGACAATGATGATGTAGCATAAAACAACAAAGCGCGAAACACAGGAAATGGTGGCGGTACTTCCTGTGCGTACAAGCGCGGATAGCTCCGTGATAGGTTTCGCCACGAAACCCTGCAAAGGGTACGCATTCCACTTCACCAACTGCGCTAAGCACACACCAAGTCAACATCGTTAGGTGGAGCGACAAAACGTCTTTTGTCGCGACTTCGTGCAACCCTGTTTGTAACATCTTCGAAGAGTCGCAGATCGCAGCGCGCAATGGCCCTACGCTCCTCGCACGCGCATGTTAGGCTCCGCCCCCTCCGCCGAAACTGCATAAATAGCGGGCGCGCGCGTACTCACCGAGCCATTCGTCGAGTGTCAACCACGGGGAGCGGTAGCGTCAGAGAGCAAGAGGATTGATGATGGAAGAACACATGTGTCAACATCATCCATGTGATAAACAACAACAATCCACATGGTACGACAAGGATAGGAGCAGCGCTACAGAGAGGTAACCCGGCGTTCCTGGCTGCGCGAGGAGGTATGGAGCACATGCTGCTCCTGCCTAGCACGGCTCATACGTCCTCTGATAACTGTGCAGCACGAACGCAGCCCGAACGGCGTAATGGTTCGAGTAGAAACCCTAACAGCAGCGGTTCCTAGTTGCTGCCATCCTCCCCTCAATTGGTGTCCAAGCTTTCGTCCCTTTAGCAGCAATCGCTGAGTCCCGAAGGGCGAGGAAATGGTTTAGATCCAAAAACAGCATAATTCTAGCCAGCATTATTTCGATACGATATGCACCTAATGCCTAGGTTACTTTAAAAACTCATCAGCGAAGTTGTACCTCGTAGATGACAGTGATTCTCTTAAGTTTAGCTGGCCTGGAAATAACGTGGCACACGGTCCTGAGACAAAGCGCCGCGAAGCATTGCTCTGGCTCGATTTTTATGTAAAAGAAAAAAAACGCTGATCACAGGAGTCAACATAGACGGACAATTCTTACACCTTGTTCTGGAGTAGGAAATGATGACAGTTTAGTTTTTTTTAAAGGCCAAAACTGTGTGACTATGAAGAATAGTGAAGAACACAACCTAGCCTAGAACAAACATACAAACTATTATAGAATTTTCACACTAACCGCTTCTGGGCCTTGAACTAGAAGGAAATGTAGTTGTACCTCGCCCGTAGGGCTCGAGACCGTTAGGGCGGGGTCCCGCAGCGAAACTCTGAACGTGCTGTCTAAACCTCTCTCTTTCATCATTGGAGATTGTATCTGTATCCATTTTTCGTCACTGCCGCCCCTACGGTGCTTTGTTAAGAGGATCATTGGCGTGCCCGGCCATGGACCCTTTCCCCAACAGTTTCCAGGGAAGCTTCAAAAAGTCTCAACGTTATACTAATTAAGAAGACAGTGGAAAGAGAGAGAGGTGTGCGAACTGGTAATAGAAGACGTATGCAATAGTTAGTTGATAAGTAAGTAGATTAATCACCAGTACTGTTTCTAATTCACACCATGGATTTACCCCCCTTGTTGAAAGTTAGCCCACAGATCAAAGTCCAAATATACGCTGATGATATTAAAATCTATGCACATTATGATAATGCTGCAGCTGACGGCGCACATTCTGTCTTATCCAGGTCTATCGAAGAAATATCAAATTGATCAAAAAATCATCATTTGCCTCTAACTTGAACAAAACTGCGATCTTGCACCTAGGAAAACTTCCATACAAGGATTATTACTCAAATGGAACCGTAATTAATCGAAATCATGAAGTATGAGATCTCGGAGTTCTAGTAGATTCAAAACTATCCTTTTCGAATTACATCACCCACACGGTTAATAAGGCTCGAAAAATGCTGTTTCTGATGTTCCGCAATATTCACTGTAACAAGCCTAAAATTCTGATTCGCCTCTACAAGTCTTATGTTTTACCGCACTTAGAGTATTGCTCACAGATCTGGTACCCCTTCCTTGTTAAACACATCCGGAAGATAGAAAGCGTCCAACGAACGTTCACTAGAATATTGCAATATAAGGCCCACCAATCCAGAGATCGTTTGGAAACAGCTTTGACATATAAGGAACAATTATTTGAGTTAAGAATGAATAGTCTACAAAAAAGAAGAGTAATTAGAGATCTTGTTTTTGCTTTCCGAATTTTGAAATTTGAAACTAGATTGAGGCCCAGCAAATACTAGATATTTAGACCATCATATGGAAGAGTGAATAGGCTATCATTAGATCCCAGAATAAATACCTCAAAATATTCGTCTATTTTATTCAATTCTTTTTTTCTCTGGACATCAAGGTGGTTACGCAAGCTCTCCGTGAATTTGCAGAAATCTACCCGTGTCTTTCTGAAAACATTACGAAAAAGCGATATTCTGAAGGTATTAGGACTTTCTGAGCACTAGCGATAATAAATAAGTGATCATTTCTTTAGATGGCTTTACATGTGTTCTTGTTCCTCCAGTTCCTGATTATGTTTCGTTCTCCTACCATTTCTTCCCAATCTTGGTATGCGACGGATAATGGTGTTCTTCCTTTGGGTGGACGTCTTACATTAAATTATAACTTATACTACTTGCTGGACTTCATACAGGACTTAACTACTATTAGCACGGTGCTATACTAACGCCATGAGTTGCGACCACAAGTGGTCGCTGAAAGAGGGTTCTCCCCGCCGGGGTACGTATGGAATTAAGACCTGACGCTTCGGTGCTTACCATTTAATTTCAGTCGCATGAGAGTGAACATGCTGGCCATTACATGGTACATTCCAGTATCTCACATCATGGTACGTCTAGGTATACTAACCAGTGCTTTTTCTCTGCAGCCGTTCAATTATACTATAATTATAATTATACTGCCACTGTTGAAGATCTAGCATCTCTTACTACAAATCATAAATCTACGTTCACGAGGGATAACACCATTGACTCGGCCTCATTCTTATAACATGAATGCTCTACCATATCACCTTCTGGGTTGATTTCTCTATCACACACTATGCTGTAGTACACATATCAGTATCTGCTCTATGATTTTTGATGGCACACTTCAAGTGTATAAAATAAATAAATGAATTAAAAATATTAAAAAAAAAGAAAGCGAAAAATCGCTCTTTTCGATCCTACCCTTAGACGGCACAGGAAAATTTGAAGGAGTACTCTAAGGTTCGGCTATTTGACGGGGTTTATTTGGCAACCTAGCAAACGGGTTCGCCAACTATCCAGGTTGACGAACTCCGCCAAACAAGATGTCCCGCCAAATGGGTTGCCATGCAAACCTCGTCAAGTAGGTCGCCATACAAACCTTGCGAAATTGGTCGCGCGTGCAAACCTTGCCAAATGTGTCGTCATGCAAGCTTGCAATTTCACAGTGTACGTGAAATTTCACCACATACTTTCTGTTTCCTCCCATTGTCAGGAGAGAGCTCCAGAATTACTACAGCTTTCAAGCTTTGAACTTAAATATCATATCGAGGAAGTATTGTCGATCCAGGATCTACTTTCTTGAGTGATTGAACCGAACAGTTCCATTGAATCCGTGCTTCGAAGCACAGAGTCCCTGGATATCGCGAGATCCAAGGTGTGTAGCCTACTGCGCAATAGTATCGCTAGGACTACGGAGGCACCCTCGAGCGAAAATCGAGCTATGGATTGGTTGAACGCGAGATTCCAACCCAGAACCGTTGCCCTCCTGGTGTACACCTCTTTTTAGAGTGCATACCTCAGACTTGGGCAAGTGAAGCGAAGTATGGACTCGAGAAACGAGGTGTCGTATGTCTTTGTCCTGGGAAACGTGTCGCCAACATATTCTCTTGTCTGTTGTCTTGCCAAACACCCGAAAAATGGGTCGCTAACACATTTTCTCACCTTTTGTCGTTCCAAACATACTTGGGGTCCATCCTCCCGGAAAATTTCTAAGGAAAGAGGATTTTAACCCGTAAAATGTCTTCTAAGAACATTTTCTCGCCAAAAAGATCGCCACTGAATCTCAGAGTAAAAAGCGCCAAGGTTGTGAGCCTTCTACATACATATTAAACGTCCTGTGCCAGTGACCTGGTTATTCAAAAATCGCGCCACTAAGGTGCTGTTGGACCTACCTCTCTTTTCACTTCACTTGTGACATAACCAGAGCTTTCACGAACAAAAGAAAGATGTACTGCATTACTAAACCCACCCATGCAATATGAATGGTCTGTGTTTAAGCGCATCACATACAGTTCTGATAATGCTTGGAGGGGTCCTACCATTGAATACGCTAACGGCGCTCAGCTCCATCATCCTATTTTTGAGATTTTCAATCCTAGTACATGTCCCACCTATTTTAATGACTTCTGAGATAAATGGATTGTTATTTATATGTATAAGGTGAGATGTTTGATTTACAGTTAGGGTACCTAATAACCTTGAAATTGTAGTCATCAGTCGTCATGTTTCTGGTTTACCATCAGTGTTAGAACTCATTAATTTTTCATTAGAGCTCACATTTCAGCTGTCGCTGCGACTGTTCACCACCACACGTTTACCCACAGTGGTTCCTATGCCAGCACGGTATTCCATGCAAACTGTGTGATAAGACCTGATAACTCGTAACATTTGGTTCTCATCATTTTCATTCATTTCCTTCAACGCTACGGTGTCGCTGTGAAGTATGTCATAGGTCTAACGCCTTATTTTTCTACAGAGCGCCATTAAGTTCGCAACCGAATCCAAAACAGCGAAGGAAACACGGAGTAGTTAGCGCTCAGCCTATTGCCGCCACGACGACCGTAGTCACACCAATAGCACCAAAACTTCACACCGATAGTATCGAGAGTATGCTCGGTTGGTGTAAATGGTCCCAACAACCCGCCACAATCGAGTATTAAGTTAGATGCAACGTTATTTTGTTAATGGTAATAATGCACTCATTTTTTCTGTTCGTTTTTGAGTTTTTCCTGACAAGACAACATGCTACCAGTGTTGTGCGAGCTGTCAGCTCGAGTCGTACAATTTGAATGTCGGAGTTCAATGGTTCTCGGACGTCTAGAAAGTCATGTCTTAGAGAGTCCATCCATACAGTTGATTTTTGATAGGGATATAGTGGGGGCACTCCTACACTTGTAAAAAAAATTCATCCCGAAATGACTGCCTTACTGACACCATTCCTATCATGTTAGGATTCAACTCTTCCAGGTGGGTGCATAGGCGGTATACGCAAGAATGCGAGCTGACTGCCTGCGATCATTACCTCTGAAAGACACTCTGGAAGTCTGTTCCTGAATGATGGGAGGGAGATGATCATAGTGAGCAGACGCAGCGCGGATAATGCTTCTGTTATGGGTCCAACGGGCAATGGCTCACGACATGTCCTGCTTCGCCTCATCATGACCCATATCCGCTTTTAAACAGAGAGGGCGTGACATATCTAAGGATAGGAGACGACATAGGACACACATGGTGTGGAGAAATGAACTCGAATAATACGTTACTACGTATCGAGATCTGTGACTGTTCTACTTAATTCAACAAATAATCGTAAAACTCGGCCACGGCACTCTTCCAAGTTGAAACGCTCCATTCATCGTATTTAGGTGCCAATAAAGGAACAAATGTGGCAGCTATGTCCCCCCCCCCCCTCCCCCGCCCTCAAAAAAAAAACGAGGTAAGACAACTTTTCACTTTGCTTTCGCTGAGAATTACGTACAGCCATTCAGCGCCCTTCCCATCGTATTAAAATCCCGAACACGAATGTGAAGTGGAAATGGAGCTTTGATTCTCCACATTTTAGAAGGCATTTGCAGAGTTAGTGGTCCGTGAAAGACTGAAATTGAAAGTGCATTTCCCCCAGAATTCATTCACTATAACCTTGGGCCGTAGTAATTGCGCTATAACTGCCGGTTAACCACGAGGTTGAACTGGCAGTTATACACTTTATAACCAGGAACCATTACTATCTTGAAATAGTTTGAAAGAAGTGAATTTCGACTTGGTTTCAATAATCGTGATATAACCTGCAGGTTATACCAAAGTTTGTATGCTGCTCTCGGGCGCTGCAAAACCGTCGGTTTGTTGGATCGCAAATGCACTGCCATATCGATATTGATAGAGCGCCCGCAGAGTGCGCGCAAATGTCTCAGACGCAGACAAGGGGATATCCCGGTTATTAAAAAGTCCTCCAGAGGACTTTTTAGATCATGGTTATACAAGTGTGTAAGTGGTATTGCAGCATGATTTTGCGTTAAAATTTGGGCTTTCCTAACTACTCATTGTAACCGTAAAGCCGATATTTTAAATATTTAGGAAAATCAAGAAGTTTCCCTCCGTTTTAAGCTCCAGATTATTCTTTTTGCATTTAAAACAACCGAATAGCTCTGCCAATGCATTCGGTCTCATTATACAACTGCGAGAAGTTAATGAAACAGATTGAAATGAAACCTACATGGTTTGAAGGTTTGACTAACAAGGTTCTACATCATGTATACCAGTAATTGGCCAGTGGCTATTATAATTCATGGTTATGAGGCGCCTCCCGCCGAGAAATACAAGTTGCTGTGTGGTGGGGTGGGTAAGATGATAGGATGTGATCGAGATGGTACGGGGTTCAAATCCTGTCGGTGTCCGTAGTTTTGCATTTCTGCGTTTGCGCCGTTAACACGACTGAAATGACCAAAAAGGTTCGAACACATTAGTTATGCACGTAATTCTGCACTCATTAGTAATGCACGTAATTCTGCACTATCTGCGAAATATAGTAGTTGCAATATTAGGAATGTAGTTCAAATCCGATGCGCTATTGCTTCAGAATTGTAAAATAAACACCCTTTCATTCGAAACAGGAAACGGATTAATCGTGGAGAACATCTACTAACAGCGGCAAGGTGTACACCATTGAATTCTTTCGTCATTGCCTGGGTTTGAAATAGTATGTCCATGAATACTGTGGCTCAGTGCGATGACTGTTGCCATGCACGCAAGTCTTCATGTAAGGGTTTTGATGTGTGAGCGCTAAACGCAGCATAACTTTGTATTGAATCAGAAGAAGAAGCAGAAGGAAGCGCCAAGATGAGAAAGCAGCTCGTTCACTCACGCGTCGCTGTCTCCGATGAAAGGTGTCAGGGATTTCGCCGAGGTGATCTTCCAACTCTCGCCTCTCGATTTCATCGAAACTGCTTTCGTCGAGATCTATACCGGCGTGATACGTCGAGGCTGAAAAAAAAGAAATAAAATGTAACAAGAAAACAAAAAGTTAGAAACATGAAAAACGAATAAATAATGGGGTGGGGGATAAGTTCGTCCGGTTTTTTTTTTCAACTTGTTTTTTCACGGCGACTTTAACTTTCCTTGACCGGCAGTCATAGTCTATTTTGAAGCCCTTGATTTCTCTTTCTGAACGTCGTAACCTCATTCCTGAATTCTGGTTTTACCTTGCTTTCTACCGCATGGATTATGACCACCAAGTCGACAAAATTGAACCTCCCCGCAACCGACAACCGTTCGACTTCAATCGTGGATCAAATGTGGCTCAATTGGCTAGGGAAATCAATGGCGTTTGGAGAGGAATCTCTACTGATGAAAGGACAGCATAGAAGTGGTGAACCCACTCCAGACAGGGCAAATTTGGCTTTAAAGTTATTTCTTGTTCTGGACGCCCAGTTTGTAGGAAATAAAGGCGATTATCCGCTAAGGTTGCTTCAGATGTAAGGAAGAACCACTACTGATGCTAACTCTCAACAATGTATAAGTTTAGCTAACGTATTCCGTGCAAAACCTCAAAATGCTGGATAAGTGGTGATCGTCCACATTGGGTATGCTCGACTCCTCTGTACAAATTTCACCAAAATGACAAGCAAAAATCTCAAATGTAGGGAATTTCTACCACTACCGACTCTTCTGGTCTAGTTCAGTCATACATAGCTTATTTTGTTCGGTTCCCAATTAATTTGATAAACTTCATCCAAGAGTTGCGGTTGCGGGCTACAATTTTAGTCGTCTCAAACAAAGAAATTTTTCGTAGACTTGGAGCTGACAAGCAGCCTTGTGCCTGGCAGCATTAATAGAGGAGGAAATGCGCTACGCTACCCATTTAGTGTGGTTTACAATGGTGGAAAATGGTGGTTTCTATGCTCATGAAAAACCGAACAAACTTATTCCCCAACCCAATATGCGGACTGGTGCAGCATGAGGATTTCGTTTTATTTTTTCTTCAGGATTCTACTTTTAATCACGTGACAGTAGATATATGACAAATCTTCCTTTTTGTTCGCCGTCTTTCTTGTAATTTTGAAGGACACTCACCGAAATCATCGTTACCGTTGAGCAGTTCAGCGCGTGGATTGTCACTGAGGGTTGGGTCCGAGTCGACCCGTTGGTAGCCATGAAATGTCATTCCCGACCCGTCCTCCGACGCATCTGAAAAATGAACGAATTGGTCGCGTAAAGCGTCACCCTTGCAATATAAGTGCTTCGCTATAGTAATATAATGAGCAGTGGATGAGATCAGATCAAAGTAACTCAAGCCGAATGGTTCAGGTTCAGTACCCCACCTAATGAATATCTTTTCTTTCCATAAATAGTAGAACCCACCCCTCAAAGCCTTTTGTTTGTATTTCCAGCCGCAACCCCTTAGGCTTTGCTCAGCTTGTCTTAATTTCGAGGTCATTTTCAAAAAGCCTCAAGAAGCAAATGAAATCGTGATGGGTACCCTTCGAAATTCCTGCTAGGGCCACAAACGAGGCAGTAAGCTCTGAAACGTATTCTCACGATGCCAGCAATTAGAGAAACGTTGCACAGGTTGTACTGCAGCTGAATATTTCAGTAAAATAAGAGTAAGAAATAAGATTAACCGCTTTTCATCGATAGGATTATCCCAAATATATGCATGTTAGTTCAAACGCGGTTGAATGTGTGTAATCATTAGTGATTGTTTCTTAGACTTATTATTTAACACAATGAATGCTTCAGCATTCTAGGTAGAACTTCTAGGTAGCCGTGTTCAGAAGAAAAGGATAAACATTACGTATGTAAACTCTTGGTAATGGTGAATAGTGCATGAGGTGATTAATATCTAACTTTCATTCTGGCAAAAAACCGTGAATGGCTACATCTTGGGTGTGGAACCTAGATCTGGATGGAGGACTTTTCACCGTTTATTCGAGAACGTCTGGGTCTGTCATAGTTTTATTTCGAAATCCTACCTGATGAATATTCGGTTCTATTTGGAGAAAAATAGATATATAGATAAATAAACAACTAAATACATGAAAAAGCTGAGGGGCAAGACAAATATAGACTACGCTGAAGATATCCTACTAAAAACGATTTATGAGACTATTGGGGAAATGTCCTTATACAACTGACCAGAACCGCGCTCTCCCAATAATTGAGCTCCTAACCTCCAACGGCAATAACTCTAAAATTATTGCAGTAAGAACTATTATTGTTCTCAATCAGAACAGAATTGGGAGAATTTCCTTCCCCTAATCGGGCAGAATGAGCGTATCTGCACGTACGACCTTCCAAAGTGGTTTTCGGGAGAAAATCTCATATTTTCAGATGATATATTACACATATTACAGGTGCATAGCCGCTAATGCAGGATCAGATGAGTAAAGATTTGCAACAATTAAGGAGTAATGTCGTAACCTTATTCGAGAACTATGATAGCTGGATGTCTTGTTTGTTGCCTGCCTTTCTCGTACTTCTCTCCGGATACCATACACTTTCGTGGATTCTTTTTCTTCTTAATACCAAGTATCAGTCCTAATGAAATGGAGAGCATATCACAGAGAAGAGAAGAGTGACGTTAAATTTCATCTCCTGCACAGATGTCTTCAGAATCAAACAGAAGAAATAAGCATTCAGCGCTAAATCTGTCAAGATTTTTTTGAAGGGGCGGGGGTAGAAAGGGGAGAGGCGGATCTGCGACTGTACGCTTTCATTGAATATTTTTTCCTGGAAACGAATAAAAGTTAGGAAACCACTGCTGCTGACGATGGAATGACAATGTGTGACCAAAAAAAAGCAAGAGTACACGTAGAGAGTTGCCGAAATTCAATTTCGGAAGCACCACGGCAGGAAAATATGATTAGGATGCCACAAGACATAAGGCTAAAAGTACCTAATGAAGGAGGTTGGAGCTTAATGCCGCTTGTCCATCATGCCGAGAAAAATTTCAGATTTCGTTAATCCATCAATTCGTTACCTTAGGCCAAATATGGCCGTTACGCGTTAATGCGTTGATTCGTTAATCCGTTAATTCATCAGAAGACGGACTTTTGAATTTTTTGATAAGTTTTATCAGCTGTAATAAGCAGTCGAGTTCCCTGACTGATACTAGAAGCAAATAAGGTGTAGATTCATTTGGCTGTGGAAGGACGGTATAGCAAGATAAAAACATTCCATATGATAATTTTTCTTTAGAAAAAAACAAACATGCCGTCAGACTACTGGAAAATTAACTGGAGATTATTTTGGTTAAGAGTTGGGTTACTGTGCGCACAATTTTCACAATAAATCTTTGGCAATAGAAACTGATGAGGATTCTTAAAGGCGGCATCTACGTAAAATTTGGTCATCAAGGTTTAGCCGGATGACCAACACGAATACATTAACCAATTTTCTCAAAATTTGCGGAAAGCGCTAGCGTGGAAGCAATAAAGCACGTTTCGGTCCTTGAGAAAAGAGTAGCCGAGTTGGAACGGGTATAGTAGTTAGGTGTGATGGGTGGAATTCCGTATGGAAAACAAGCTTTATTAAACAGAATAGCAGCGGTAGCAAACATAATAACCGATCGGCCTTCATGCAACAGCTCATCCTGGGATAGATGAACATCTATGTATGCTCCTACATCTCGACAATGTCGTTTTCTACGACGGTGCAAATTTTGTTGGTTTGTTAGAGCCACTGCTCAAGGACCCGTATAATCAAAATCTTCGAGAACTATGGTGGGTGCAGCCTTTAAGATCATAGGCTTCATATGAGAAAGTGAGAGACTCAAAGGATTAGGCGCTTAGGTGTTCCTCAGAATCCTAGTATAAGTGTATTATGCTGCAAAAAGAGCAGTTTTACCAGGTTTTCTGCAGTCAAACTGGTTCTTATATTCAATTTAGTGAAGTCTGCTGTTGAGAAGAGATTCTCGCACTCAGTTGGCGGTGAAGAAGGGTATTCATATGCCAACATTTCGATATAAGGGAATTCTGAGGTGTTAATATCGGTCCACCAATACTCAAATGGATCAGTAGAGAATAATAGCTTCTGCGCAAGGCATTCATCCACTTCCTAAATAGTTGCAGATTTATGAAAGTTCTCATTAGTATATTTAACTTCAGTAATTATACGGCTATTAAACCACTGCCATAGCTTGGGTGTGTTACTGCAGATCATATTTCGCAATCGTCGTGATTATGCGTATAATCTGCTGTACATTGCAGAAAGTGGCATAGGGCGAGAACAGGACGCATTTCCAATACTATATGGTCTGTTAACGAAATGGATCCTAACGGATTTTTGGGGTTTTTCGTTAATTCGTTACGTAAGGCCAAAAATGGCCGTTGAGCGTCAACGCGTTAGTTCGTTACGTTAGTAACGCACGGCCCTGATCGAGATTCATTCCGCGATAATCTGCAAACTTTGTCTCACGACACTGGAACAGTCCAGTTAACAATTGCTTGAAGTAGCCCTAAGCAAATTTGGCTAGATGATCATATGAAATCAGCCTTTAAGGACATCAGCCATTTCGCCTCACAGTCTGCGCCTCAAGATTGCGGTGTCTATAACAGGCCCCAGCAAGAGCCTTTCATAGGGTTGGAACAAAAACGAAGCCCCCTTTGAAAAACACAAATTTTACGAAGTCACCCTTGGATACTGAGACATTGGGGAAATCCCCAATTAACCCGTTTCTCACGGACATCCGCCCAAAAAGAGCAGCGTTCCCGTAAACAGCGGTTTAAACTAAATGCGTGGACTCTATAAGTGCCGCCGCGTATCTCTAGCCGCTCTAGCCCCCTTACTGCGCTTTGTTTACTAGATAATGTGAGCATAAAGTCATTGTGGTTACCTCCAAGCAGAATGATTCTGGAAGGCCAAATTTGGCCACGTTGGACAGGCGGGAATCCTACCAGGGTCAGAAAGATAAAATCACAGGTCCTGGTGTCCCCGTACTTAGCTTATTCAACCGAAAAACAGTGCATTTCCCATCTGAGACGTTTTACAGGGGTAACTGTATATTTGTCTACGTCGAAGGAAGATATACGGGAATTTACCACGGTCTGAAAGTGAACCCGAAAAAGTAGCTTTTAGCCTGTCGTGTGTAAGCGAATGAAGTCATGCATAAGTTCAAGTCTTACTGGCACAGATGTTTGCATGGTCACTTCCATAACTCTGGAAAGAAACAGCAGAAATTACGGGGCTTTTTCAAAAAAAAAGTGTCCTGATTGAAAAAAACAAGTCAACTTAACAAAATATTCTTCCATGGGATTATTAATGTGTGATTCTTGCCTGCGAAAATGAATAAACAACTTATACCAGTGGAGGAAAACCATATGAAGTGGTTGAAGAAACTATCTGGCACCCGGAGGAGGAATATGGATGTAAGAAATTCTGGAATGGTTAGCGTTCCCTCTTCCAACGCAATGTGAGTAGCGGGTTCACAGTTACCACTATTTTTTTGTAAAAGCACGTTAGGAATCAGAATATTCCTGATGCTACAAGAACTCTGAATGACTTTGATTTCACGACTTGCTACAATGATAAGTGTTTCCTTGGGTAACCAGTTGTCCAATACGTACCTTGGAGAGAGGTGTAAAGGGTCTCAAAGAAACAGCGCAGCATGGCAAGAAGCAGACGATACACGAGCACAGGTGTGATTTTCCAGACCTTACCATAGTGAACAAAAACGTTTACAATCTCAACGATTGTCCATAGAGCTATCGCATTTGGAGCAAGTGTGGTGTTGTACCAATAAAATATTGGAGAAAACATCGGATCAAGCCTCGGGAGAATGAGCCTATAGATACAACTTTGAATAGTAAGTGACGTTTGAATTAAATTAAGGATGGTACTGTAGAGGAAGCTGGTTGTTTCGAATAGTATTCTTTCACTTACAAAGTTTTAAACCATCATTCAATTACACCATCTGCTCTTTGTGCAGTACTCCCCATAGTGGAATATGTTCCGTGGGATAAGGTTACCATTAGCTCGCACTAGAAGCCTGGATAATAGCCTGGATAAACGAAAAACACCCGGATAAAGATTGAACCGACAGCAGTATGTGCTCTACCCTACGATCCTTCATCGATGAGTTTATCTCACACAAAGATCCGTACTTCTGCATATCTTCTCAAAAGCGCAGAGTGGGCATTCTTGTATTTTCTTCAGCTGATTCAAAAACGTAACAACCACAAGGCCTGAAAACACAGGAACACAATGCTACTTTCGCACCATTCAACGAAAGTCCCTTTCTGAATGCTGTTTTTTGCAGGTTCAGCAGTTTTGAGAAGTGATCAGATATTAAGAGCTAGCACGGACCTTAAAGGCAGTGTGTCACCTCGTTGTTTGAGGTTTTGGCGAATTCTGAATCTCTGAGTCCAGCGGTACACATGAAATGTTACAAAACGGCCTCTAAACCCGTTTGTTAACCATTTATCGGGACGGGGTTTGGAACAGTTTGTTGAGCCGAGTGGACATGTGAAGCCGTTGATCTTATCGATCGAACACGTCAAGACGCGTTGCCAACGTTGCAGCAGCGGCGACAGCCAGCACAGTCACGGACCGCTCTGCCCAAGTGGTCCGCGAACTGTACATTCAGACCCTCCGAAAACGGTCTTCCGTCATTTCTAAGCGTAATGACGTGCATAATTGGAATCAGCGTGACGAGAAGGTCTAATGTATGCTGATATTCACAGCCCATGGAACGAGGTGAAACACTGCCTTTAAGAACAGGAAATGGACGTGGGATGTTAACGGCACTCTTATACAATACAGATAATACTGCAGTTAGCAGTGCATGACTGACGCGAAGCCTCACTGTGCTTTTTTGCATCTCCGACCGGGTCATCCAAGGTTTATCTACGAAATTATCTCGGCAATGCTGAGCGGCATTTATGTCCGTGCATAGCTCAAACCCATTAAAGAGCCGAGTAGCCCATTCGGTTCGCGGCGCAAAAAGTCATAATATCTCGCCCTCTACTAGCAGTGCCCTAAGCACGCGGCTCATTCTGCGGCGGCAATCATTTTACTCCTGGCGCCAATCCAGACAGCTTCCCGAAAAGTCTATATGTGTGTGCACGCGCTGTGCTGTATGGTGCATGTGTGTGGTAAGACAAAACGCTGCAGTCAATTGATCTCTTTCGAGAGAACGACGTGCCCGAAGAGAGACAACGCCAGCACGGGGAATTGACAGGGAAGCGGCTGAAGAATGAGTTAGTGTTGCGTTGCTGCTGAAGGAAGAACTCGTCTGCCTTGGAAGCCACTGAAAAACTAATTAAGCTGAGGAAAAATTAACAGAACTCGGGGAGGAGTTCGAGCCAGCTACTCACAAACACCCAAACAATATGTCGAGAAAATTCCATTAACCACCAAAAAGGTTTTAGTACTCTTGCTTCACCGTATCGTGGTTTGGTTTTTTTGTTATGTTTAAAACACAAGCAAAAAAAGCGAACTTTAAAAATTAGAAAAAAAAGTTTTCGTCTTGGACCACTATGGAGTACACAACTAATTGTAATTGAAGGCCGAAAAGACGAAAAGTTGAACTCCCAGAAGTCAGCCACCGAAGAACCGCGTGTGAATGCTTGTTTTGACAAATAGTATGTATTTATGTGAATTTAGGGTTTTTTTTTGCAAAAATTGCGGGGAACTGCGAAAAAATGCGAAAATTTCGAAAAACATTGCAATTTTCGAGGATTTCTGCTGATGGGCTAATGTGCCTGATCCGAGACTCTTATGTCATTTTGAGTTTCAAATGCACTATGTGGTAAGTTGTTAGGAAACGTGTCCATAATTTTGAAGGTTCAAATCTATAAAGCAATTATTTCCGTACCGCGAAAGGACTTGCATGCGAATAGACTTCCACCACGATAATTCAGTGTCAAGTTCAAATGGAAAACAACGCTGACACATGGGTAGTCGAGAAGTCCAAACAATCTTCTCCCAACAGAATTTGTACGCGAAATGGACAGATCGTGCCAACAGACTGCTAAAAATGTGGAAAACCGAGAAGGTTTAGTACAGAGAGTGGGTGAAGCAGATAGACTGATGATCTAGCCCAAAAGCATATTGGAACGATGGGTAAGCTCATACCCAATGGATAGCAATTGCTATGGCTACCAATGGTTATAGACAACCTCATGTATGGTTAAACATATTGATGGTTGCCAGGTAATAAGGTAGGTTCGGGTACGCCGATACATTACCCCGGGTAATCTCAACGGTGAATCCGAACCCGTCCAATATGTGGGATTTTCTGATTCAACAGTATTTCACATTGCTTTGAAATCTTCCGGGAATCCCACAGGTCAGCATTCCGAGCTACGTAGACCGTAGCTTAGAGAGGTGTACACAATTTTCTTCCTTTTTCTCACGCTACATGAGGGCAAGATTACACCAGATTTCGGTAGTTGAAGGTCGACAATGTTACTCTTGTTCACTTGCATATGAACTTACCCCGTGGACCCTTCACATGATATAGTAATCGGTGTGAAATGACCGTGGAATAAACTAATAGAGCTTTAAATGAAGCCTATATGCTCTGAAGCGCTTTATTTCAAACAGAACAAAAGCATGCGACGCACCTGGAGGCCCACGTGAAGAAAAAAGTGCACAGTTGACATGGAGTGGAAAATTTATGATGCATGCTGTCAAATAAAGTGTCTGTATAATGCGGAACTGCTTCACCAACGATAGAACTCGTAATTTTGTCGTGCGGTTTCAAGGTAATGAGGATAAGTCCCGCCAATCCATCTTAAACTTAAACTACCGGTAACAGGAGGAGTATGTAGAGTGTTCTTCTATAAACAATTTACCACAACCAAATTCTGAGAATATTTCAGCAAATGAGGTGTTTTCTCTCATTATCATAATAACATTTGTAGTCAAATAAAATAATGTACCCATAGAGTAAAACATAAGATAAAGTATGGAGAAATGAGTATAGCAACAGAATCATTCAAGCGTCAAATTCGGGATAGTCCACGCATCAAACGAAAGAACGTTGAACAGGAAAGCTTGTAGGTTGATCAAGGAGCAGAGAGATTGGGGGGGGGTGATGATGTGAGGTGGGGGTGGCACAGTGGAAAAATTTCAAATCAGTTCAAGTTCAGGAACCAGTTCCGATAAGATTCGCAGCGTGGTAATCACTGAAGATATGGAAAAACAAATAGAATTGTGGTGAAATAATGACAAAAGTGTAAAAAAACGTGAAATCAAAGTTGAAATCAAACTTATTTTGAAAAAGAAGGGAAAAATGAAGATCATTTGTTTAGGTAGTCGCCTTCATAATTATTTCCATGAGTATTCTCACTTAACATTGCCTTCTGTACAATACGAAGCACCACGAAATTATATATGAACAAAGAATCTTTGAAGGTATTGAGCAGATTTGAGCAGTCCTGTTGTGGTACTGAAGGCGTGAAACGCTTTTTTTCTACATCCAAAGTATCGTCAAAGCTAACTCAAGCGCTGTCGCATGACAAAAAAAAATGACTTGTCAAGTCATTTTTCACTCATATGGGCCTGGACACATCATTGGAAGCAAGTATAACTAAGTATAAGTAATAGCTGGGTATTACAACATCACATCTAGGTATACATGCGGGCGATTTCCAAATGGAGAGTAGATCCGGATACAACACTCTTACCATGGGTAATCGCAATGATGTAGTGATCCAGATCATGGTGGTGTTATTCAGATAAATAGTGCTCAAAATTTTTCTTCAGTCGCAAGTTCGTGATAGGTAGCCACGAATTAAATAATATTGTTCTCAATCGATGTTCTGCTAACCAGCTCTCATCTGGTCACGGTCAGCCCTCGTCTTTTCAATTCATCTGTTTTATGGACGAACAGAAATCCAACACGCAGAGCATCCTGAGGAAGGATGATGCACTTGCATTATTCATCCAAGAAAAGTTGTAATAATGAATTAATTCATGTGGCGTGGCAAAAGGGAGGACAATGCCGTCTTGCTCCCCAACCTAGCATGAACTTTTGACTGCTCACCATGTCCTCGTAAAATTAAAAAGCTAAGTGAAATACTGTCGACCTGAAGGAAACGAGGGTAAATGCTGCAGGGTAACTGTACGCGTGGATCACGTCCAGTATGATTAATTATTTGAATATTTATGCATCCTACATGGTAGGTTGAATAAGGTGGAACAACTAACATGAAGATAGTACAATAAATGAAATAAATAGTGAATAAGTAGGTAAATCCTGTAATAGGTATACAGAAATAGGCGTACCAAGGATTTATAAAGGAAGATAGAAAACTGTACACTGAATTCGTAATAAATTGAAATGGAAACTGCAGAACTATTGGGACTACCCAGTATCTAAACAAAAACCCTATTTAATTGAATTACAGCTGCAGTTTGCTGAGAAGTCGGCGAAATCCCATTGATTGTACGATTTAGGGGGATATTCTGAAACAAAATGAATAAATATTAGATTGATTCATAAGTTCTGTTCCTATACATACTTTTATAGCATTGTATCTTGTAGTAGCAAGATCTATTGCTGCCCTAATCTAGATCATGAAGATCATGAGGAAGCACCACATACGCGCTACTGAAGGAATAGTCATCCGTCCTGAATCTCAGCAAGGCAAGATCCCTGGTCCAACTGAAACTCATCTCTTGCAGTGCATATTATTCCGGTTTGTTGCAAGAACTTGGTCAGGAATTCCACTTGAACATCAGAATTTTTTTAACGCTGGCCAAGGCCCAATCGTATGCTGAGCTGCTTTTACGCTGCTGCTGCTTTTACGTAGATTTTTTCTCAGATGCCTAGCTGGGAAGGCACTTCCCATTCATTTTACTCCTTAAACCTAGCCCTATCAGAATACCACCAGTGTGTCACTAGAAAATAGTGTGCCTGGAAAATTTATCGCTAAACGTAAACACATCGAAGCAACGGTGTTGATGTCTGTCGAAGCCAGACTCTTTCTAAAGCGACAGGGACGTTGAGGTGCTTGTCGGATAGCGCAGCATCGATTACACGGATGACTTACAGGGAACTCCAAACGTACGCAGACAAGAGTCGAGACCGCGGCGCGGCTCTCTTGGGCAGAGTCGCGGGAGTTCAGCATAGTGCGCGTCTGCGTCTCTGCCCAAGAGCGCCGCGCCGCGGTCTGACTCTTGTCTACGTACGTTTGGAGTTCCCTATATATACGTATGACTGATCGAAACTTCGTTCTCTCAAAATTGTTTGAATTCGAAGCAAAGGTGCCAGCAGTTAAAGTGTTCCTCTTTTCAATGTAATAGGTTGATTCATAAGCTCAGGGACAGAACATATGAATCAACCTGAAACATTGAAAAACGTAACATTTTGAGCTAATGAACCTTTTCAGCCAATGAGAACAAATACATACGGTAAGTTCGTAGTAAATACATAGATGTATTGAGTTGCCATGAATTTTGCCCAAAAATGTCGTCGAATCCAGATGAAGGAACTAAGACTCTTCCCGGTAGTTCTGAAGTAATTCTGATGGGAAAAGTTCCAGACCTGATTTGTGTCCTAGTATTTGGAATCACGAGTTTGATGTATGCATTCTTCCCTAGCTTTTATGCGTCCTGCGCTCTAGATATCCCCAGCTCTAGATCAACCTTGAATTTCCTGTCAAATGCAGAAGCTCCGTTTATTTGTGATTCAGAAAAAGGCGGAACTGAATTCGTATATCTCTATGCTTTGCGAATATTTCGCTCCTTGGAGAATGTCGTATTGATTTTCAACTAATTCATTGCACTAGGATAGTTTCGCTTAATTTCGTATCAACACCAAGGGAAATTGAATAGAAAAAAGTAGTGTCGAATTTCCTAGCACTCCCACTTCTCTTGAATATGACACTTGAGAAAGAAGTCGCTATAGAAATTGCGTGTGCAAGGCGATATATTGCCAGAAGGTGTTCGTAGCTAGAAAATCTTTACAACTGTGGGAAATCGCCAGAAAGTGGTGTCTCATATCTAAATCGTTTTCGTGAATATTTGACTAGTTTTCGTGACTTCCAAATTAAAAGAAAGAATCTCACGAAGAGTGATCACTATTTTCTAGGCGATTTCTTAGGTGCATCTCCGAGTCCTTCACGGAATAGGGGAGGGGGCTCAAA
The DNA here is from genome assembly GCA_037903475.1 of Ancylostoma caninum. Lineage (NCBI taxonomy): Eukaryota > Metazoa > Nematoda > Chromadorea > Rhabditida > Ancylostomatidae > Ancylostoma > Ancylostoma caninum. Next base: position 433,488 of record JBAJFG010000186.1, read on the forward strand.
AGTGAAGAAACAAATTCGCTTTTGAACCCGCCTCCTTTGTAGAAAAGGCACAAGACTGCTTCGCTTGTGATGGCAATCGTTGGTGCTTGAAGCCTCCTTGTGATAGATGTCTCAATGGGATTCCCGAACACTCCCAAACTCTCCACAGAACAATGGATCAAAAACGATTTTTTTCTGCGCTTTGCAAAGGGTTATGTAAACTATTGCAATCAACATAAATCAAACTTAGCATAATATGTTCCTGGATAAAATTTGGGAAAAAGATATTAGTCTCATGCAGAATACCGTTTTATAGAGTCGAGCTGAGGCAACAACATAAGTATATAGAAGGGTTGAAAAGAGTTTGGGAGCAGCGACAGGGAGCGAAAAATTTTGAATTGAAGCCGTCTGCGCATACGTACATGTTGAGAACGATTTTCGTGCTCGCATCCTAATCCAAGCAGGCCTAAAGTATGCGGAATCTGATGCATTTATCACTCTCAGTTATTAGAAATTATTCCTTTTTTTTTGCTGATCTTCTAGAAGGTCCACGATAACGCAGAGCACAGAAACAAATGATTAGGATTCATGAAATTCAAGAAAATATCTGAGATGTTTCTACAGTCATCGCCGTAGAATCTGAAAAATTTCGCGGGATTCGCGTCTTTCGCGGGATTTGCGGGATTTTCTCGTAACTTGCTTAAAAATGATTTATTTGGAGAGGGAAAAGAATGGTGGTGTCTTATACAATGTCCTGCTCATGCTCACACACTAATCGCGTCCGATTTCCAGCAGCTGTCAGCAAATATTTCAATAAATTCGTTAATTACCTTGACCCCGCCCACTAATTGGGGTCAGACGCTAAAATTTTCACATTTTTTGCTTACAACTAACTAATTGGACATCTGGGACAGATTTTAATGGCAGTACTGTTTTCAGGATTCGACGGCGGATAGGTTGATGCAAAAATTATTCGGAAACCTTACAGTTTTTTCATCACCAAAATAATGCATTTTCCCCAAATTGCATGGCTTTTTTCAGCTGATAGAAGAAGTCTGGGGAGCTATGCTGATTCTATCGGAATTTCCAGCAAACACATATTGATGTGGTGTGCACTGTGGTAAGCTTGCTTCGACTACTCGGTTATAAGCTAGCTGCGAAGTTAGTGATATGAGCAAAACCATTAGAATTTGTGGCAATTAATCAGCAAATTTTCTCATTGGTAGATTTCCTTTTCAGGTGTGTTTAGGGGAGGAAGTAAACTACTCTACGCTTTAACTGTTGCACAGGTTTTCTACTGTAATCACGACACCCTAAGCTGAATAACCCTGCTTCAAAAAGGCCAAAAATCAAGTGTGTAAAAGTATCAGCACCAGATTTCGAAGTTAGGTTTGCTCAGAAACGCTCACTACTCAACATTTGCGCTAAAACTGATGAACACTACTAAACAAAGTTGATTGCTTCTTGTATTGACCCCAATGACCTTTTCAATTCCAGGTGCAGAGGGTACGTCGCGCCCTGGACGCGGGCTCAGTGAGGTGGCGGGGGTATGTTAGCACCTCAAACATTGTCCTCAGGCATATTTGGTTGTTTTTACGTATACCAGTAAACTTGGTCAGGTACTAGAAAACACGTTATATGGTTTCTACAATAAAATCTCCAAGAAATTTTTTGACAAAAATTCGCGTTTTCATCATTTCAAAGCTTCTTTTCTAGCTTCACATCTGTCCACTCGGTTTCTCGCACCTTATACACATTAAAAACAACCTCTAATATCCATGAAATTTCACAGATCCCACTCATACTTCTTTAAACAGAAAAACCCGGTATCAAATATGACAAGAGATGCACTTTCGCATAGCTTCAGCAGCGTAACAGCGAGGTTCGGCAGAATTTTCTTCGTGATCGTGGCGTACCGATGTGAAGCATTAGTCATTTGAAATACTATGGGATGTGAACACCGTGTATGAGGAGCGAGAAACCGAGTGGACAGTTGTGAAGCTAGAAAAGAAGCTTTGAAATGATGAAAACGCGAATTTTTGTCAAAAAATTTCTTGGAGATTTTATTGTAGAAACCATATAACGTGTTTTCTAGTACCTGACCAAGTTTACTGGTATACGTAAAAACAACCAAATATGCCTGAGGACAATGTTTGAGGTGCTAACATACCCCCGCCACCTCACTGAGCCCGCGTCCAGGGCGCGACGTACCCTCTGCACCTGGAATTGAAGAAAGGTCATTGGGGTCAATACAAGTAGCAATCAACTTTGTTTAGTAGTGTTCATCAGTTTAAGCGCAAATGTTGAGTAGTGAGCGTTTCTGAGCAAACCTAACTTCGAAATCTGGTGCTGATACTTTTACACACTTGATTTTTGGCCTTTTTGAAGCAGGGTTATTCAGCTTAGGGTGTCGTGATTACAGTAGAAAACCTGTGCAACAGTTAAAGCGTAGAGTAGTTTACTTCCTCCCCTAAACACACCTGAAAAGGAAATCTACCAATGAGAAAATTTGCTGATTAATTGCCACAAATTCTAATGGTTTTGCTCATATCACTAACTTCGCAGCTAGCTTATAACCGAGTAGTCGAAGCAAGCTTACCACAATGCACACCACATCAATATGTGTTTGCTGGAAATTCCGATAGAATCAGCATAGCTCCCCAGACTTCTTCTATCAGCTGAAAAAAGCCATGCAATTTGGGGAAAATGCATTATTTTGGTGATGAAAAAACTGTAAGGTTTCCGAATAATTTTTGCATCAACCTATCCGCCGTCGAATCCTGAAAACAGTACTGCCATTAAAATCTGTCCCAGATGTCCAATTAGTTAGTTGTAAGCAAAAATGTGAAAATTTTAGCGTCTGACCCCAATTAGTGGGCGGGGTCAAGGTAATTAACGAATTTATTGAAATATTTGCTGACAGCTGCTGGAAATCGGACGCGATTAGTGTGTGAGCATGAGCAGGACATTGTATAAGACACCACAATTCTTTTTCCCTCCCAAAATAAATCATTTTTAAGCAAGTTACGAGAAAATCCCGCAAATCCCGCGAAAGACGCGAATCCCGCGAAATTTTTCAGATTCTACGGCGATGACTGTATGTAGTAGCAGTGAAAGGAAAAAAAGTGTAAGAAAAAGAAAAAAACAACCTGCGCATTCCTAATAATAATTATTGGGTTGAGGAATAAGTTCGTGCGTTTTTTTTTCAAAATGTTTTTTTGCGGTAATTTGAACTCTGCTTGGCAGCATTTCAGAACTCACAGCTGTCACAGCCTCCTTTCTCAATTCTTGTTGCCCTGTTTTTTCTCGCATGGGATGTGACCCTCCAAGTTGACAGAAGTGAACGACCCCGCCACGCAACTGCCGTTCAACTTCAATCGTGGATCAAATGCGAATGTAACGGGCAGGTGCATAAATTATGTCTACTGAGACCTTATCTGCTAAAAAGACAGCGCAGAATTGGCGTGGAACATTATCACCTAGGGTTGTTGCAGATGTGAGGAAGAATCACTACTGATGCTGATATGCTGATTTTCAGCAATTTATAAGTTTCGCTATCACATTCCGTGCAAAACGTTGAAATGGTCGATGTGAGGTAACCGTTCACGTTGGGCTTGCTCGATTTCTCTGCGGAAATTTCGCCAAAACGACTACAAAGCAACTCAGATGTAGGGAATTTCCACTACTTCCGACTCTGCAGGTCTGAAGGAGTCATATACCACCCATTTTGTTCAGTTTCTAATGCACTCCTAAAGTTTGATCAAAGAGTTACAGTTAAGAGTCACAAAATGAGTCGTCTCAAGCACCCAGTTTTTTCATGGACGTGTAGGTGCGAAGCTGCCTTGTCTCTGACAGCATTAGTAGAAAAAGAAGGGTGCTATGTAAACCACATAGTCTGATTGTTACTGTTCGTGAAAAATAGCGTTTACTATGCTCATGAAAAACCGCACGAACTTATTCCCCAACCCAATGCAATTACGACGACGTACAATAAATAAACACGACAAAGTCAAAAACAAAAAAGAGAAAATAGGAAAATGTGATTCGTTTCGCCTCTACCTTCAAACGAATCACATTTTGATTCTAGTCAAGTTCATTGCTTTACTTTTCGCAAAGTAACCGCTTATAAGAATTAACTAAGAGAATCTCTAAACCACGAATCTCCAGAATGAATTGGAAACTGAGTTCTTCAGAAAAGAAATGAAGGAAAAAGTTAAATGATGAGGAAAGTGATCAAATGTCCATTGAGCAACATCTGCTACATTTCTTTGAGCATGGTATATGTACTTGTCGATGTTGCTAGAAGCCTTGTTGCAGAGATTGCGAAAAGTAAAGCAATGAACTTGAAGAAAGAGGTGATCAGGTGAAGGAGTAAAAAGTTCAAATTGAAACCATGGAGACGGTGGTTAGTGAATATCCGACCCCCAACTCAGCTTATTCGAGCGAATGACGTCAGAAAGAAATTCAAATAAAATTCGGACCAATCGAAGGAGTGGACGAAGTTAAAGAGAAAAAAGATGGCTACACTTAGTTGGGCGTGTAGGCCCGCACATCTAAACGCAGATACTAATGCGATTGTGGAGGGCAACGGCTCGCGGCGTTGCCCCGACCCCCGTCAAGAGTACCCGCAACCTCATGTTGTTTCGCTCAAATTTCGTCATGGCGGTGTTGACACAGCAATCGGACGACCTACTACTGAATTACTACGTTACTGCTAACTGCACATCTGCCATAAAACGCATACATGAGTAAAACAATAAAACAGTAAATAAACCAGCTGACAGCAGTGGCATCAAAAATAAGAAATTTAAAGTGGTAGGTTGCCCTAAGTCGGCTGAGAGTGAGAAACAACCAGTAAAAATATGAGCGAAGGGGCGCAGGAGCCAAAGGAAACAGCAAAAGTAAAGGGAAAAAGAGATAGCTCAAACAAGGAAAAAGGCAACACTTGACGCTTGTGCTGATGTGAAAGAATCCCAGTATAGCCGAGTGTATAGCTGAATACCAAAGAATTGAGATATTGCCGACTTGTGGATGAATGATTGCTTTCACACAAGTAAGAACATCCTCTTTCCATCAGTGAGTCTGAAGTGGTACATTATAGTGGCAGTGGAGGAATGTTCAAGGTGGCTAAGCACGCAAAATGGATTGAAACCTAGCCGATTTGAAGCATTTTTGCTACTTGGGCCCGGATACCCATGTGAAGGGTCATTGAATGGATGTGTAGTCTCATACCTGCAGCCTTGCCTACCCAGGTGTAGCAACTGGGCATAGACAACCTAACATATGGATAAACATCTTGATGGGTGTCACCCGAGGTGTAAATTTGAGTATGCTAGCACGTTTACCATGAGTAATAGTGCAATGTGTTTTCAGTTTGAATCATTTTTGCTGGAAATACAATTAGAATTGGTGGGATGGGAACCGGAAATCCCTTATCTTTTTTATTATTACTCAGGCAACAACACCGTGCGACCCGACGGCCAAATTGGCCGGAGCGGACCACCCGAGCTACCAAATTTGTGGGCGTGGCCTGTTACCGGGCGACCCGAGGGAATTAAGTGAAGCATCGGGCGACCCGAGGACATTGGATGAAATACCGGGCGAGCCGAGGGCATGATAGGAACCCACCGGGTGGGCCGAGGGAATACTAAAAATTATCGGGCGACCCGAAGGCAAAGCTTGCGAAATTCAAGGCATGTGAAGAAAGCATCTCCAAATTGCATTAGAGAAGAGATTTTCATGCTAGCTAGATGCTATTCTTCTGCATTTTTCCAAAGAGTGGTTACTGGGAGACCAGTCAAGTTTTTTGAATGAGTCCCCTACTAACAAAATCACTGGTTGCTCATTGAATTTGAACACGGATTATGCTATGACATGGACTTGTGAAATCCTTGAAAAAATCGAGAAAGAATGGAATTGATCTAGTAGGAGTGTTCAGTGGTCCGGAACCGCTCTCTGTACAGCAAATTGCTCTTCTTGGTCTTCTGATTGTCTGCGCATCCGTACGTTTCACTGTCGTCGCCGTTCTCATTTTTGATTGATATTAAGGTGTGGGATGGTGAGCAAATCCGGGCGACTGATATCTCATAAACATACATTTGGCTAAGAAGAAGAAGCAATGAGCAAATAATTCAGAATGCCTACGAGATGGATCAATTGCTCTAGAATTTTTTACTGTGCAGGGCCCCGCGTTCACAATGGATAGCGGTGGACCCGTAGCACCCTAATTCCTAAAACGGACCCGTTTTTCTCGCAAGGTGGACCTCCACATCCTTGACGTGTCCCAGAGGAGTGATGAGAAGAACAAGATTGAAGTCAAAACGGATGGTGTGTCGACAAGAATGGCCGAGTGGATAAGAAAGCGGATTACCAAGACAGAATTCGGTGTGAAGGACAGGTTCGAATCCTAAAGGTTGAAAGGGCTGCGATAAAGCACTGGTTGGGGGTCGAGAAGTTTGCATTTTCCTTTCCGGACATTCTATGTTGAAATCTGCTTGTCTCCAAGCTGCCACGAGCAGGTAAGCGCAGGTCGGGTTGACTTTGATTTTAACTGCCAAGTGAAGTGCGGGTGAGCCGACAGCATTTACAGTGCGACCCGATGGCGATTACAGAGCGACCCGAGGATAACGCGTAGGGTCACCGGGTAATCGCCGTCGGGTCGCCCTGTGTTATTGCCTGAGTAGTAGCCCATCACGTTCCCTAAGTGGTCATTTCACTGTTTAGCCTTGATGTGTAAGCTCCCACAGGTGAGAAACGAACATTTTTATCATCCAGAGGCAAAAATGCCATGCATACTGTAGCATGGCTAGCTGCGTCACAAAAAGGAGCAGCCGCACAGCTAAAGCAAGAGACTCATATTATCAATTGCTGGGGAAATAGTGTGTCATATTACAATACTACACTTTGAATAACATTTCACAACTTTTTTATCGCATCATTAACAAATAGTCCAGGGTGTAATCACAACAAGTACTAGTAAGTACCTTTGTCGATCGCCCTGACTGTTCTATTGCCAGCCGGATGCCTTTTCCTCCAAATTTCGCTAGTTATTCTTCGAAGATGTTGGACATTCCCAGTAGTTCGTCCACATTCCGGATGCTTTGCTCTCGCAGATGACGTTCGAGGCACAGGAGCAGTTGGGAATCGGTAATGGTGAAATAGGGGGAGTACGAGGGGTAAGGCATCTGCTGTAGTCGCAGCCGCAGACGGCGACAGCAACATGAGGGCGAGTGCTCTCATGCAGGAGTGTGGCTTCCACCATTCTCCGTCCGTTATTTTTTTCGGATGACGACCGTCAGTGTTCAGAGCTGACGAGTTCATACTAATTTGTCAAAACTATTGCGTCATTATGTTGGCTAAATGTTCATTTACACAAACATCTGGCACTGGCGGTGGAGCACGTTAACACGTTAGCACCGTCATAGAATTTTTGAATTTCCAGCTAAAATTTAAGAAGAGACGGAGATTTTGGAGGTTTCTGCCATTAGCTTGATAGAGCAATATTTCCTGAATACAAGAGTGCGAATAAAATTGGAAGTAATTGATTTTGGAAGAAGTTATTTGAAGAAATTGTGTCCAAGTGGTGTTGAAGATCGTTTTTTAGCTATTTTTCTCCTGTAACTAAATAAACGGGTCAATTTTACTACTCACTGAAACGAGCAGCCTCTCCTCTAGCTAGCCACATCAACAAAATTGGAAATATTCGATTTTAGAGGAAGTTGTTTGACGAAAATTCTTTGGACCGGTGCTGAACAATTCAAATTTTAGAGTAAGTTTAGGGTCTAGAGAATTCCTGAGCAGTATCTACCTTCAAAATCAAATAATTCCAATTTTTTCTGGCAGTCAGCGGTAGAGTCGTACTTGTGATCTTAGTACAGAGTTTGAACAGGATCCATTCAGTACCAACGATGACGTGGGTACTGCTAGGTACTTTTTCAGTTGTAACTCTAACTAGATTCGATTAAATCCAATTCTCTTTTAGATTTAGATAGCACGTTGCGAGCTGCAACTGTATGCCTGTTTCCAGCAAAACCCGTGCAGAATCTGTTTTTCTATAAGCGCTGAAAGCAGTGCTGTCTGCAGGAGTTTCGCATGATAGCCCCATGAACTCCTGCAAAAATCGATTAATTCAAATTTCCTTTGAGAATTGGATTGAGGATAGTATGTGCACTCTTGTTACAAAATTTGAGCAGGATCCGTCTAGTATAAACGATGCCATGGGTACTGCTAGGAACTTTTTCAAGTGTAATTTTTAAAAAATTTCGATTCTGTTCTTATTCCAGTCAGAATTGGTAGAACTCATGGATGAAGAATTCCTCGGTTCCATCTGTATTCTTTACTCTTATCTGCAGAGGAATGCGCTGTTTTCCGACTAAGGTCAAGTATCTACGAAGTCCCCTTTGCTCACCTTATCCTTTACGAGGTCCCGTTTGCCCTGAGTCAAGTTCCTGCCGAAGTCTGACTCCCATTGTTACTCGAGAAACAAGTCAGGTATAGTAAAACAAAGATAAATTAAATAATATTTTTTGACTATTCGTTTATGCAGTAATCATAAGATTGAGTAGTAAATAAATAGACTTATTAAATGGACAAACCTAAGTGAGGCAATACCACAGGAAAAGCAGAATTCTTTGTTTAGAAATTTAGAGAGGTAATTCCATGCCACACAGCTTGGTACTCAGAGAACTCGAACTTTCGAAACAGCTTGGTTTTTTAGATGGAAGGAACAAAACTTCAACAGTTTATCTCCAAAGAGTTTCTGAACCGCTCGTAAGAGAGCGGAAAGAAGGGTGAAATTGAATCCGTGCCACAAGTGCGTGAAATCTCTAAAAGCGCTGCCCCTCACAGCGTAAGATTTCACGACTTTCACACAAACAAACTAGTCAGGAGACTCTCCTCCTAAAGATGAGCACAATCTATCGGAGAAACGCTTGGGAAAATATAGCCTTATGGATGAAAGGTTGTAAAACTGCTGAATGAGCGAACAACATGAGTCTTGAATCTTGGGGTGATTTTTTTTTCAAAAAGTAAATCTTCTAAAATCAATGGATTGCTATGATTCGGAAAGAATAAGGACAGATTGTTGAATACGTCAAACCTATGATCTAGCAAAAGTTCAAAAATTCGAATACTTGAAAAAAAGAGCGCTCCACAGCCTTTCTTATCATTCCTCTGGGCTGTAGTGCCCTCCATTTTTAAAACATTCGATCTTTCAACTATTCAAAACTGGATATTCAACTTCAAATATAATCAAATACGTGGAGTATACGAATTTCACCATGCTGGAAAAGAGTGCCATAGGTGAAACGGCGCCGTTCAAGAGTGAAACTAATTAGGATATGGCAGGCGTGGCAGTGCTGTTCCCGGAAGTTCCTTTTGCCATATGGCGCGAAATTTGAAGTATGAAGTGTAAAAGGAATATAGTGTGCATTCTGCATAAAAATATAATTTCAAGATATTTTTCGAATCAACATTCTTCATGGTTTTTCAGAAAGATATGTTCATGCAATCTGCAAAGGACCCACAATGAGTTCTGTAGTTATAGGCCGCAGCAATGCCCCCATATTGCAGTTTTCCACAATCGAGCTTACTTTTCCGTGCTATGGTAATTTTTCTTTACTAATAAGTTTAGTAAGTCCACATCCAAAACTAACGCTGCCATCTATCATTTAGCCTGACCTATAGTAACGTAGTAAAAATCTCGTAGTTTGCAGGAAATACTGTTCGGGAAAAATTTACGTAATCCTCTTGGAGATCCTGCATGAAATGATGCAGAGAAAGATTCCCACAGTTTGCACAAAAAATGCAGCAGAGTAAAGTAATGTTCCTGGGAGATTTTACATGAAGTGGTGAAAGGTGAGGAAGATCTACACGAAAAGTACTGCGTGTGTGAGCTTATTAGTTCGGAAAAAGATAGAGTAGCAGTCAGTTACTATTCGAAATAAAATGAAAAACGCTTCAAATGAGCCAGTTTGTTCTTCTGGGTGTTTCTCAAAAGATAAACACTATTCAAATTTGAATGCATACGCCAAAATGCATATTGCTCAGCTGTAATACATGCCAGGCTATCCAGAATTTCCACTGCGAAACGAGCAGACGACGAGATGTTCAGCGCGGAAGCGTGCAAAGTAAAGAAATTTCCCTGCGTAATGAAGAACTCGCTGCTCATGCCGCAATGTTGCTGAAAGAATTACCAACAGCAGGCGAAACGAATCGGAATCCTCAAGAAGAATTGTTGCCGCTGCCCACAAGCCGTAGAAAAACCCCCTGCGAACTATTCATTTCATTTCTACGGCAAAAGGATAAAGTCACTGAAAAAACCGCCTTTCACATCTCCACAAACCCACAGGGATTAAGGTCAACGCGCTAGATGAGAATCGATTCTGAAGACGTCTTCAGCGAAAAAAAAAAACCAACGAAAAGCGTCTGCCACATTGCAAACATTGGCGAAAACGAAAGTTCTTCATGAGAGAAATGTAGGAACTTTTAGAGGAAGCGGTGACACCTGTCCACGGAACTGCTGAGAGGCACGGAACAAAGCGCACGATGCGCTCAAATCTTACACGCTAGTTGCAACAGTAGATTTTTCCAACGTTCCCATATCTTCCTAATATTGGCGTTTGCAGATGAAGTAGAGAACGCAGGAGGGGGGAGGGGGTTAGAATGGGTACGGAAAAGGAGAAAAAGAGGGGTTTCGGGGAATAGGTTGGCCAGGAAAGAGCCAGAAAAACAGTGTGATTAAGGAAGAATTAATCATGATTCAAGGTACACACGTGCGTACCTGTCAGTAATTATTTTAATAAATTAAAAAGAAGGAAATAAAAGCAGAAGATCAAAGTTAAGCAGATACAATTTCTGAAATCTATTTTATTATTTATTTATTTATTTATTTATTTATTTGATACACTCTAGGTGCGCACATAATTGGTGCAATTAAGAGAATACTAAGAGAAAACAGAGAAACGGTTAAGAACAACACACTCGTGACCTAGTAGAACAACCAAAGAGAACCAAAAAAAAAACAAAAAAATCTGACTCCTGGCGTTTCATTGAATGTAAAGGCAAGAGAGCATCAAAAATCGAGATGTCTGAGATGCTCTTGGATTTATGAGGTGACAACATTCTGATTTGATTTATATGGTAAATGAAAGAAGGGCTTAGAGAGTTCAAAGGCATGTCATTACGATCTGTTCTACATTACATTCTTTTTTGAGGAAAAAAAAGCGCAGGGGTAATAGGACTAATCAAAGTTTAGTGTTATTCTCTGAGAGGTGCTGTAATATGTATTACCCAATACCCAGATTATTATGTAATTTTTATGATTTTGTAGACCGTTCTCGCGCGGAGATGGACGCCAGTGCTTCTATAGGATGAGGTAGGGTATCACGTAGAAAGTAGAGTAGCTAAAAAAGAGGAGAGTGGAAATTAAAAGGCACTACCAAGAAATCAAGTTTCAAAGTGACGAAAATAAAACGAAGATGTTAAAAGCAGGCTAATCCAAGGTATAAGAGATTTTATGACATTATCATCACGACAAAGTATGATAAAAAATTTTACCCATCTTACTATTGCTACATCACTATTTCAAGGTGAATTCCAAAAATCGGTTTACCCACTGGGCAGGACGAAGAGGCAGGCGTGAAGAGTTTGGGTGCGCGCTGAAAGATTTCATAAAGGATTTTTTAGGAAGAATCTTAGAGCAATGTTTCGCTTCACCGAAGGGATAGAGCTCACCGATTTCTGCTTCAAAGTAATTATGGTTAATTGTTAGTTACATTGTTCATTAGGAATTAGTAATTCACTTATGCACGACAAAAATTCACAAATTATCACTCAATGTATAATAACTTAGTTAGCCCAGAAGCAATAAATTCTGAATGAAGTAGAGACACGTGAATTGTCACCTTAAATTTCATCCACATATTCTTCCACAAAGAATCTCCTTTGGTGAGAAGTACGTAGCTGGCCTACATGCCCATTTATTTTAGTTTTTTTTTAGATGTAGAGCTGTGGCGAGATTCATGAACAACCTCGGGAGAATTGTGATCCGCGCAACTACTTACATAGGCTGAATTAGGAATTTTCCAGGCAGAAATGTTTGCGTTGTCCAAGCGACACGCCTCAATCGGCGATGACAGATGATCATGACTTATAATAAAGGGCTTAGTCTGTCACATGTGTGTGTGGGTGTGTGTGTGAAACGAAATTCCCTGATTGGTCAATGATGTTGATTGCGAGATCAACATGATGATAGAGACGAGTATAGTGCGGTTCAAAGAATGAAGAGAAGCTGTAACGGAAGGGAAAGTGGAGGGCGACGGGTTTACTGCGGTATGGAAGATGCGCCGACCTCACCAAGTGGAGAAACGCCGTAAGGAGGATCCAACGGTGTGATAAGGATGCGCCGGAGCTCAAAAGTTGGGGAACGCCTGGAGTTGGGTCCAACGGTGTGATAAGGGTGCGCCGGCTTCCACAAGTAATAGGAATTCGCTAGGCGGGTCTATTCCTGCATGAGGGGTACGCTTATCCTGTTTCGGTGGACCCTTCTACCTAAATCGCCTAGATGTACATTGTTTCCTTTCGTATCGGTGTTCTCTTCCCATTCCGTTTGTGTCTGAATGAACCACTCCTTCCTTTCCATTTATATACACCGGTGGACCCTTATCACTTGAATTATCACAACAACCAGTTGGGCCCAAATCATTTCAAGATAAGATTTGCACTGAATTGCTTGCACTCAATTCTTCCCGGCCACTAGCTTCGCTCAAATGGGAGAGCATAACTTCGTTCATATGGGGGAAAGATACCATATACGTGGTCAAGAGTTTTTCAGGAGAGCGATAGAACCGCGTGGAACGATACAGATTTTATCCAACCATTTACACCTTTGTGTTTTCTTTCAACGTGCGGTAAGCGAACACCAACAGAAGTCTGGAAGTCCGGCGTTAGCCGAACGGCCAGACTAGTAGTGAATATAGCGGGATATAGTTTTGGTTGAAAAGCTCCTCAAACGGAATGAATTTGGCTCACAATCTCCCCAGGAACGCCTATAAATTCCTCCACTGATTCCTTAGCTATTTCAAGATAAGTGGTGAGATAGGTCCCCTTCACTGGCGAGTAAGACGGCAGTTACTAGGTAAGCTGACATAGTATGACATACTATTGACATACTATAAAAATCGATTATGTAGATTGATCTATTACTAGAGCAGAACGACAGACGGCATAAGTCGCATTGCGATCTCCAGGTCTTCGCAGAATTTGACCATATCGATGGTCGGTTTCAGAGCTCTTAAATATCGTACGCCTCTGGGATCTGTTGCGGAAGCATTGATGTACTTAGCGGTAACTCATAGGCTTTATGTTTTTAAATGTTTGCCGAAGAATTGAACTTACTCCATAGACCTTTAAATTTAGACCTTGGACATCGTGGCGAGTTTTGGGAAACGGCTATACATACGCTGGAAAAAGAGAACCAGCTCGAACTACTTACTCGTCTACTGAGAGCACCTTTCAGACTCTTCACTTTTTTCTGTTAGAAGAATGCAGTTATGCAAATTCCGGAAATTGTGCGACTTTTCTGGATTTCAGGCATGTCCAAGGAAAAAAGATAAAATCCCTGCAGCGTGGATCAATAGCAATACGGAAAACGGAAAATAACGTGTGTATTAAAGTGACACTTGATGGAGGCAATCATAAATTGTATAGACGTTTTCAGGTTGTGAGCAATGTTGCAGTATTTTTTTTTCAAAAACTATTACAGAAAAAAAGGTTTCCTTTGATTCTTTATGTTTACAAAACTCCATAGTTCCCCACAGCGTGTTGCACTTATGTGTTCCTCTTCTGTTTTTGCTTTATTTATGTAATATCCCAAAAAAAAAAATGAATTAAAAATTGAAACCACCAAAAAGGGGGAAAAGAAGCGAGCATACAAACTAGTTACCCAATAACAACGACACCTCCTCATGACTATTCTCACTTTTTACATACACCACTTCCATTAAGGATATTTCTCCGGCTCATTGCACATGTACATTTATCATGGTCTCAGCAGGAGATTCATATTTCTCCCTGTTCAGCAGAAGAAGTGTCCGGCAACCGAACGTTCGACATACAGCAGCCTTACTGGGACAACAGCTGGACTTCTTTAGCCTCCTTAAGTTCAAAGATGAAGCCAAGAGGGAAACATTTATCTTTGGAAGCCGTTAAAAAAATGGGAACTCAGGCTGCGTCAAGCATTTATGACGCCGAAGTGCTTTCGAAACCCCCATTTAATCCTCTGATTCGTCCAGAGAACCGTCGAGAGCTCAAAAAGGCATTACGTCGTGCCATTCAGTGTTGCACTTCGGAATGAAAGGTGAGGGGCGGAGGGGGGGGGGGGGGGGGTGGGAGCGACATCTGCGTCTGTGAGATTCTGTAGCAAGAGGGAATAAAACAATCAGGGTGTGCGTACATGTGCGTGGGGTAAGGGAACGCAAAACGGCGAGAAGGATTGCTGATGGGCTGTCAAGTAGAGAGAAGGAATCGAGTAAAGTTGTTCTGACAAAGAGGCCACGGCCGAGAGAGGCGTGAACGATGTCGATGTCGTGTGCAGAGCGCGCAGAAATCCCCCCAGGAGCAGCGCGTAAAGACCGCCGAGGATCAACGGGCCAGTAAGGATGTTACGAACTTCAATGCAAATAGTCTGCCCACTTGAGATCTTGATGCTATTTATGGGAAATGGCTGGGCAGTTGAAAGTTAAAGGGCGATGCGCGCAAAAGCTCCTCGCATTGAGGGTAAAGGACCTCTTTCTGAACCATCCAGAAAAGCAAGAGTAAATATGAAGTGATAGATAAACGTAAAGATAAATACAAAGATTGCTTCTTAAAAAAATTTGTTAGGCCTTCGAGGTCGAAAGGGCGTACTCTCCGGACGTGCAGGAGATCATAATAATCAATTCCTGGACGAAGGATTGGAGGATTTCCCACAGGATCGAGCCAGTTATCTATCTCGTCGCCACCGGACTATTGTTCTTCTGATGAAATTTCTTATCCGCTGTGTCGTTCCTTTTTCCCTGCCATTTTGTCCGCTTGTTACCAAACTAGTGAAGAACGCATGTTTCTATCAGAAAGTAATACCATCCTCGTACAATTTATGAAGTGAATTTAGACAGTAAAATCAATGCTATATTCATCAATTCATAAGCCACCTGAAACACTGCAGTCATTCTGCCGATTCCAGTTTTGACTGTCAGTTCTTAATTTATATTATTTTACTTGTTTTTTTTAGCGAGCTTTGTTCTTTTTAGGAGTGCGAAGTGCAGTAGAAAGATTGTTCAATATGGTAACTTCAAAGACTGGCTATCTAAAGGACCCTGGGTTCATCCTAGCTTTTGCTGCCCAATGAAAAGAATACATGTTGTATTGTACAGTCCTCTGATATTATAGTGCTTCGTGACCTCATCTCCACCAGCAGTTCAGTTTTCCTTGTATTAATTTCAACAGCTTGCTTATTTTTTATTATTTTTGTTTCTGAGAGTCTTCTTAGTGGGCTATACAAATGGTAGCATTTGAGACAAGGATAAGACCTAGTGGAACTTCTCAATCAAGCTTTGAGGAAGTTCCGGCGATTTATCTTGGCGAACGGGGTAGAAATCACAAGGCAAAACAGTTGACGAGAAATTGGTAGGAGAAATATTGGGATATATTATTATATTATAGTATTATATTCATTTATTATTGAAATATTGAAATTGAAAGAGAAATGGAAAAGAAAGCGACACTTGGTAACACGGCTCTGTGGGCCTATCATTGTACAAAATACAAGTATATCCAGATTTTCTCATTGAATTTCTTATTTATGGTGAGTCTATAAGTGCGCGCTCACAAACGCAATCACAACCCCACACTGACTGCATAGCATAATTAATAAGGTCCTTAGGAACATGGCAGAAGTATTAAAATTTAAGATACTGAAAAAAAGGGAAGAAGTGGTTGGGAATTTAGAGGGAAAAAAAGAAAGGTAATCTCCGTAGCTCCTCAGTTCTGCACTCAATCGCGATCGAACTGGGCGATGTAGCAATATAATACTGATATTTTATTTTTAATTGCGTTGAGGAGTAAATGATGAAAAGTTCCGGAAGAGGCGAAGCCGTTGTAAACTCCAAATCCACCAAAAGTGGGCGGCGACATAATCCACTCGCGACTTAGACATTTTCTTATCAATGCGATCTTAGTGGGCCAGCGACACTGCAATTTCTCAACTCCGCGCCAATATTGCGGAAATAGAGCCGGCAAAAAGAACCCCGAGCCCTACATCTAATATCAAGTAGATGATTTCCCCCATTTTGGCATTTACATACGCCATACTGAGGCTTAGACAAAAGTCACGGAGGCTAATCGCAGTGATTAATGGGTTGTCGGAAGAAACTATCTTATGCCAGAGATGTAGCGCTGAGGGGAAGAGTTGGCATTAGTCACATTCAAGAAGCAGTGCTCTGCACGAGAGTCCCAGCACCAGCGAGAAGCAGAGGTATCCAGAGTGCATTCTGGATGTCCTAAAAAGGGGTTTCAGTGAAAATGTGTGCAACGAGTGAGTTTTGGCTACTATGAAGGCAAATAAATAGTGTTAGAAGCATGTGCATTTACTAGAAAATGAAAAGTGTGTGAACAAACACAAAGGAATATGGATTAATGAACTGTCTAGTTAAAAAGGAGCAATTGAAATGAAGCTTACTTGGAAAACATCTTCACTATAGCCTAGCAGCTTCGTCTCTTCAAGACGCTCTATTCTCGAATATCCGATATGAGCAGACCTGGCATTCCCGGATTTATTTTCAAAAATATTTTCTTACATAAATGACTGGCTGCAGATGAATAACCTTTACACCTTTCTTACATCAGTATTTGTCGGTGTTCACATTTTTTTTTGTTGTATACCTTCTTTGTCACAAAAGTCAGTTGACCGATGGACGTGGATGAAAAAATAGGGTTATGGAATGGCGACCGTCGACATGGAAGAAATCAACAAGCCCACCCAAAAAATAAGGTTGATAGAAGGCTTTGTGGAATACTTTGACGAAGAAAGCTTGTTTTCCAAAGATTTTTCTACACTGACCGATGGTTCTTGGGCTGTTCTCCTCTATAAATCACTGCCGTTTTCTTCTTTCACTTTAACTGAGGTTTTAGCACGTTTTCAAATTCCTCTATAGCCCAGGAAAACAGAAAAAAGTTGCCTGTAGCCACACTGGCTCGAAAAAGAAGGTGCTCCAAGGGGTCGTTTTGTCTCTGGTTACTAAATGAGCGCAATGACCCACGTGAGCCATCACGGTGGAGGAGGGATTCGCCTGTTTGGAAAGACTCCGAATGATTTCGCCTTATATTTATACAGTATATAGTAATTGTAGAACATCCAGACAAAACATTTCATTCGTTACTTGACTTGAACCAACTAAAATGTGGATGAACAAGTCTCATTAATTCTTATTTATACTCACTCTACTTATTTGTTTATTTAGTACATTATAAAGGCTTGCGCAATGGGATGCACCAAACAGTTATGCTAGTGAGAATCTCAGTAGCAATTAATGACGCACTAAATATGCTCCACTAGTAAAGCAGCATAAGAGATGCTGAAAAAACATCTTTTTTGGGGTCACTGCATAGTTTTCTGCTCAGAAAGATGCAAACAAAAAGAAAAAGCACTGCTGAAGATAACTCGGATTGGCAGAGTGAATGAGGCTTCTAAATAAGTTAAGGCAAATGTTATAGTAGAATGCAGCATCTCATCATTTGCTGCTGTTGTGATATGGAATAAAAAAATTTCCTAAAACAATTCTTCAGCTAGCAGGGAGCGCCTCTGCATTAAATGTCGGAAATTTTGCCTTGTTGGTAAGAAGTTAGAAGTGTCTAGGTACAAAAATGAATGTTTCACCTTCCGAAACACAAAACAAAACTCATTCCGAATGTTAAAAGTTTCCTCTCAAGGCTATAAGACACTGCTCAATAATTTATTTGTTTATTTATTTACTGATACACTCAAGGTGCGCAAGACAAGTAAGGGCGTGAAACTAAAACAAAAACAAAACAAAAAGAAAATTTGACCTTAACACGCTGTGATCAGCAGAAAAAAACAGGAATGGGTGAAAATAGTGGTGAGATTTGCCAGTAGAGGGGGAGGGAGCAAGCACCACTGAGTTTCTGTCACAACCTATTCCAAGAATAAATTGACATCCTACTCCAGGGTTCAAAAGCAAGGAAGCGAGGGGTAGTCAGGAGATACGGGGCAATTACCGGATAAAAGAATCAAAATAATAATAATAATCGAAAACATAACCGGACATTCTTTGCCACAATTTCGCGTTCCCCCTCCCCTGCAAAGCTGTCAGGAGAGTGACGTAGGCACGTGCGATGTATCACTGCATTTTAGGATTTATTGGAGAAAATTTACACAGTTCTCGTTTCCCATTTGAAACTTGAAGTGCACGATGTGCAAGTACGTTTGCGAGGCACATTCACTGTGCCTGGTATCACATGTGCAGCTCAGTATTCACGACAGTAACCATTCCTCGCTTTATATGTAAATTATTGCTGTGAAAAAAAGCTTCTATAATGGATGAATGAGTGGTCAGGAATGACGAACATCACCAGGGTTATGAAAAAATTGTCCATTCACCATCATTTATCGTGATGGTGCTGAAATGTTTTGGTAGAAATCAAGTGTACACGGAAACAATAGAAAGTGTAACGTCACATTAGATGAGATGGAAAATTTCTGAAAATGGATTGTATGGCTAAGGTGAGAAGTGATTGGACTACGGAATTTTTGAGAGTTTCTACGAACTACATACATTGCCATGACAAGTGAGCAGCACGCTGGTCTTGAAAGGCTACATACGTCGGCTAGATACATATGTAGATGCTGTACTACGGTAGACCTACCCTTAATTACTCCGCTTAACCTTGTACCCTATACCGAATAAAGACAGAATAATCTACTTAGTCCAGTTATTAATGAAGAGCCCGACCAAAAGATAATCAAGCATCAAAAAAGAGCTCAATTTTTCTCGTTAGCCCAGAATTTCCATTCATTCGAGATCAGGTGTGCTAATTTTTATTTATTTATTTATTTATTTATTTATTTATTTATTTATTTATTTATTTATTCACACGGTGCTCCAATATACTTACGACGATTTGCACAGACTGAAAGGCATAGGGACCAAAAACAGTAAAACTTTGAAGAAAAAAGAAAAAAAACTAAAACGGAATAACAAATAAGAATCGGCTTACGAGAAATATTAAGTAGCCGGATTGAGGTCAGGTTATAACAGGCTCCAACGAAGTCTGGCGCATGTGGCCGCGCAAACCAAGAGCAGGGCGCAGCACTTGGTGGTCACTGACCACCAGGACTTAGTAGCATCCTACAGATTCAGGGGGCTTGGCACCAATGTCCGGGTGTCTGCCAACCGCTAACCGTCTACTGATGTTAGATATGTACAGGCAGAAGCAGATTTCAGAAAGGCATGTCTGAAGGATAATCAAACTTGTCGTTGAAGATCACTTACTCCATCGACCATTTACTCCATCCTTACCCTGCAATCTAGCGCGGTCAAGTGATGATCAGCTGTCGCTTAACCTATAGGAGGCATATCATGTTAAAATTTTGACTGTAGATGCACACTACACTAACAAGAATCCCTCCAAAGTGGCACACTTCGT
The DNA here is from genome assembly GCA_037903475.1 of Ancylostoma caninum. Lineage (NCBI taxonomy): Eukaryota > Metazoa > Nematoda > Chromadorea > Rhabditida > Ancylostomatidae > Ancylostoma > Ancylostoma caninum. Next base: position 453,165 of record JBAJFG010000186.1, read on the forward strand.
TTTTGAGAAGCCGTCCTCGATTTTGGAAAAAACCGTCAAAAATGGTTAAACAGAGGTTTTTGACCACTAATGATGGGTTTTTTTTTCAAAAACGAAGATGGTCCCTCAAAAACGAAAGATGCCACTTTGCGGGAGAGTTGATACCACCTATTTCTTGGAGTTGACAGCGCATCGAAACACTTCTTCAAACGAGAGAAATTTCCTGGGAAAGTTCCGATTTTGAGAAAAAACACGCTCCAATGACAATTTCTTGTATCTTACAGGTCCTATAACAAGTTTCAACGGGTTCTAGCGGGGTCGAAAGTTTCGTACTGAGATCGGTTTTTCGAGGATTTTAGCTTGAATTTGCGATGAATTAGACTGTCTTCGCTAAATGGTACGCAATTCTTGCTGAAACATCATTCGTCGTCTTCACTCACGGCTACTTAAGTCATTTTTTAGTGCTTCTTTTCAGTGGAAGAACCCTAGCATATAGGTGCGAACTTAGTAGCCCATTTCGGAATGCGATTGGACTTAGTACTTCCCAACCGACACTGATCACCTAGTGCTGTGCCCTGACCAAGAGTTAACTAGATACGACCACCACTCGCATCAGTTGGTCAAGATGCCCTCATTCTAGTGAAATCAATTCGAATTTAATTAATGAGCTATTCAGTTCCAAATATTATATGTTTGTCAATGGGTTATTTTTTTTTTCAGAATTTTTTCTCGCCCACTGTTAACACTTCTCAAGTTCAGTAGATTCCTATTAAGACGCTGGTGTAGCGTATCGTTGCAATCGACACAAAAATAATTTATATTCCCTTTTTCCCTCTCGAGCTATCAATATTAAGAAGACGTAACCATTATGCTTCGTCTTCTGAGCAATTTAAGCCGCATGCACGCAGCAGCTACCGAAGGTATGTAGGTATGGAATGAATGCATCTTGGAAAGATCATTAGAAAAGCATCATAGGAGACCACGAAATCAGGCATTTTCCTGCTATTTTCGGAGATGAAAGTCCCAAATGTTTGTTTGATGGATAACGGCAATACTAGGAAGCAGACAATGACCAAATCCGCAACATGGCGAAATTCGTTTAGATTTCAATTGATTCGCTAATTTTCTGAGGGTAATGTAGTAATGGAAATCACAAATACATTATTCAATGACCCTCAATTTCTGGAATTCACTAATTGAAATTCCAAAGAGAGCTCATTTTTTATCACTGCATCTGCCATATGTTCTATAGGGCTGTCAAACTCGAGAATGTTCCTCTCGCTGCTTCGTCGACTTCAGCTGTGTTCGCATCTGTCACTCATCTACTTGCGAAGCGGCGCTTTCACGGGTAAATGGAGGGGATGGTGGTGGTTCCGGTGAGCATCAAAATCGCGATCGAGAGTGCTCGCGTCCTGAACTCGTTTTAGCCAGGAAATTGAGTTGCAGACGTCTTCAAAGTCAATTTTCCTTACCAATTCTGGATAAATCTCGGAGAAACGGAAATTTTCTCTCAGGCAGAAATAGCTGCTTCCTTTTTAGGCAACTTTTCCCACTGGCTCTAGTGTTGCCCACAGCAAAAGCTCCCAAACATGAAACATGTTTTTTGTTAGCCGCATGCGAATCGCCACCGGACATCATGAACAAATCGTTTCGTAGGCGGCGTAGGGCGTCTGCCGTACTACTGACGCTCGAGTACATCGACTCGTTGACCCCTGAGAATGTGTCGGTTCTTCGGTTTAACGTGCGGTCCCCGGGGACCACGCGGGGAACATTCCTCACCCGCAGCCGAGCCGAGCGGGAAGCGCAGGCGTTTATAGATTAGAACAAGAGGCCGGCAGTTAGATGGCTGACGCGTTGAGAAATTTCAGCAATCATCGACGCCCCGGCACGAGGCTACAAGGCCGCGGTTATGAATTGTCGCCCCCTAGGGATGCGGCCCAGTTGCCAGTGTGTTGAAAACATATGAAGTTGCGGGAAACTGAGCATCTCATAAATACTGGATTCTCTCTCTTAGGGATTGGTCTGTTGTGTGATAATGGTCGCGATTATTGCTCTCTAGCGCAGCAAATAAGCGGAGACGGTAGCCCGACTGTAGAGCCCTGGACTAGACAGAATTATAAAAGGTGATTCGGGATCGGATTCGCATTCTTTAGAAATTCTAGCCAAGACCTCTCTTAAGACGGTTATTCGGTGCCCTAATCACGAAAATCGCACCAGTTCCTACCCTAACCCCGTTTTCCTATGTTTACGGTGGAAATAATGTAGGAGAGTGAAATAAAATGCAATCTTCGACAAGGGAATCGAAGTAATGGCAGTGCCACTAGCTGTTACCTGGCTAACGTAAGTGGTGCTACAGTAAAAATTGGATAAGATACCGTTGTTTATCACCTTCATTAACACTTCAATCTATTAGTAAAGAAATTCTCTGCAGGAAAGCGCGAAAGTGCCTGATAAGACCGCCGTTTCCTTGCCAAAATTGACATCTTCTCTGTTCCCTACTATGATTTCACCACATCCCTACAAAAGCGGGGTTATACATAATAGGAAACTAGCGCGAGTTTCGTGATCAGGGCACGAATAACCCCCTTATAAGAGGTCTTGGCTAGAATTCCGGAGGAATGCGAACCCGATCACCTTTTATAACTAGTAGTATGGCATCCCCTCGTCCAGCACAGCTGCGAAAGGGGCAATTTTTCGTGGATTTCGAGACATCTTTTGGCCGTGGCTCTCAATAATTCCGGTTCAGGAAGGCTATCGCATCTAGAGGATAAGGACAATTCATTTTTTTCATAAGTAAATAAAATGAGAAGGAAAGTTTCCGTCGATACCCCATTGTTCCTAGAAAAACTCCAAATTTTCTAGAAATTTCAATGAGTTTTTGCAGTAGTATGCACGTTCCTATATCTTAGAATTCATACTCAGCCTTTCTTCTCAATCCTTTTCAGGCTCTATTCCTTCAAATATGGACTGCAGAACTGCACAAACACGCTCTTAAGCACAACTTGACGTTGATTGCTTCGTGTCTCCTCAAAAGTCTGGATAAATATGCATAGTCTGGATAAAACTGAAGAACCTTTGGGTCGGGTCCCTGTCTGCAAAATGCCGCGATAACTCGGTGATTTCGAAAACTTCGGAAGGAAGTTTAAAAAAAACACTTGAGCTCATCGAATTTGGGTTTTGCAGAAGCTCTCGAAATCTCTGAGGTTGTGAGACGCTGCAGCTGAGAAGGCATCGCTAGGGATGAAAACCAGCATACATTCAGTGCAAGCTCAGTCAGTGTCGTACAGCGAGCATCGTCGACATGAGAGCTCAACAGAACATACCTGCACTGGGCTTGTGGAACCACGCGAACCATCGATAGCTAGGAAAGTTGGTGTTCCTACAAACTGTAATTTTAGGAAAAGCTGAACGTTACATATGGTTTGCTAGCCTGGTTCCGACCGGTTATGCGTTTATGCTTCGTACCCTGAATGTCTCTTTGTAACCACACTCAATCTCGATTTATTAAATGGCAGGTAATCTGGCAGGGGAACGCCGTCAAGTGGAGAAATATCCTTATCAATTTCGAAAAACTTAGTTCCAAAATTGAACGATTCGGGATAAAGCTCCGGGAGCCATTCCCTCCCCCCCCCCCCAACCCATCACGAAGCCTATGGAGATTGTCCCAGTCCGAAGGAAATTACTGAACCAATCTACTTATTCCTACCCCTTACCGTGAGTAGAATATAGTCTTCCCGAAAGGATGATTCCGTGACTACAGAAACATGGTGGGAGACACTTTCACCGGGTAATATCTAATCAACCTCGCAAAAAAATTGAGGTAAGCTTTCCTAGAGAACTAGTGACAATATGGTAATGAGAAAAAAACGAAGTAGTAAAAGTGTGCACGAAGACAATCCTCTTAAAGGGAGTGTTGTATTAAATTCTTCTGATGAGAAAAACAATAATTCCCACTTGCAATTTCACGTGATAAGGACATGAAAGGAGCAACTACTGTAAGGAGACATCCTGGAGTGAAGCGGTATATCCACTGAAAGTGAGAAAAAAAAATAGTAACTAGGAGGCTGCTATTGAGTCTCAATGAACAAGCACTTCTGTGGCAAACGAGATGGAGATGATCCGATGCAGGCGTAGAGAGTCATCATTTCCCGGAAGAAATTGAGCGTAAATCTGAACAAAATGCACTCTGGCAGTGGAGATATGTATGTACATATAGCCTAATGGTGATATACGCATGTATTTATTACCAAAGTCTTTTTTCCAGCGGTTCGTACTAATAAACCAGCAGAATTACACACAGGTGATTCTGGGTGGCTTTGAAGATCATTGGGAGAGATAGGAGCAGACTTTTGGTGCAGGTAAAGCCACAACTGAAGAACGTAGTGTCTCGCTTCGGCAGTTGCAGTGAAACTTCTTTAAAGATTTCATATGTGTCTTGCTAAGCGCAGCGCAGAACAAGGAAAGAATGATGGATGGATGTCATGTCAAAGAGTATAAGAAACAGAACAGGACACAGATAAGACCTAGCATGAGTCTATGCCTACTGAACAAGGCTTCATGATGCTTCTGTGGGAAGGAAACAATGGGACTTTCAAGAGTTTCTCAGCAACTGATGTGGATGATCTCAATGGCCTCTTGCCTCCGTTGTATAGCTGTACCGTTTCTGGTTGAAAATGGGACCCACATACTCGCGCTCTACCTTTATGTTGCTGTATTTTCAGCAACTACATCGAGGACCCTACTTACCAGTATCCATGCAACTAATGCAGGTCTTCTACATCTTGAGTTTTATAGTAGTATTATGTTTATTGGTGTTGGCTTTCTGCTACTAACGTTTTTTTTCTCTTTTGTTTCAATTGATTTGTCACTAACCCTGAAGCATCCCTTATCCTTCTGGTGGCACACCCTTGTGGTGTATTCAATAAATAAATAAATAAACTGAAATACAATCAGTCACCATGGGTAAACGTAAAGTATGTTATCACTAAAGAGAGTTTTTTTTTTCAAGTTGCTCCAGGAATCAACCTCTAATTTTTTTTCCACTCTATTTGAATACGGTAAAAATTTCTACATGTCTATAGGGTAACTTATACTACTAGCTGCATGCGTCAGTCGCGCATCAGTCGCACGCATCCATTTGCAACAGATCTTCCATGAAAACTGGTCAACACGGCACGTACATCCTCAATGAAAAAAACGAGAGCGAGGCCGTAAACGCGTGCGTCTGAGCTGCGACTGCGATGCGACTGCTATGCGACTGAGCCCTATTCTTCATCATATAGACGCACGCACGTCAGTCGCACGCATCAAGTGTAGATTGCCCTTATACGACGAATTTCTACATGTCTATACGACGTAACTAATGGCAAGTTTGGAGGTATGGTGGTGGTGGAGGAAGTGGAAGAGTGTGGGAAAGAAAACTGATGTCTCCACCATTCCATAGCAATGGACACATAGGCGACCGGCGTTTCAGGGATGGAATTGTCAAAAGTGTACATTCTCACGGGAAATATGGTAAGAAATAAACGTTTGAGAAACAGTGATAAGGAAAAAGAATTAAAAAATAAGCTGATACATAATTACTATCGATTTCATACTTTTTCTGGAATAAGGCTATTTCTGGAGCTGCCCTTTTTGAATCTGCCTATGGATGCAACATCATGCTTCTCGTTGTGTCATTAGCGAGATGCAGGATTCATTACGCTGCAACTCAGGAAAAAACGCACGTATATATGCTATGCAGGCACGCATACGACGTTATGACGTGTGGTAAACGCTAGAAAAAATCCAGAGAACACCTAAGGTAGCAGCAATTTGGACGGAAGAGGCAGGTTAACTTGGCAGAGCATCAGCGCCGTGTGGGTGAGACCTGAAATCCATGGTAAAAATTGCGGTTGGCTCAAACTTAAACTACAAGGTTTTTTACAAGGTTCACGTTTTCTCCAAAGAAAGTTTGTGTTGACTGTCGAGTCCTATCTAATAAACACTTTCACCGTAAATGACGATGTCAGCAAATTCACTACCACGTCCAGTCTTATGTAGGTGTATGAGCTATACCAGCAACTTAGGATTACTACTAATGTAGTATTACTACTAGTACAGGATGGGCCAAAAATAAAGCAACAAAGAAAAAGGCAATCAGAAAAAGGTCTTTAAAGCAATCTGGAACATTGTCGCATGATTTAGGTACATCAACTCCAAACGAAGATAATACAAGAAAATATCTTGAAATAGCCTTCATCTATTAGGAGTCAGGCCCCTAGACTTCGAATGAAGTCGCACGCGTCGGCGCGCAAGTGATTGGACAAAAATTCATCCCCTATTTTGAAGTTCCTTTCTGGAGATTACCGACTCCCAAGGGGTTTTGAGCAAGCTGTATGTCTCAGGTACCGCAAAAACTTACTAACACATTTGAATGTGTTCTGTGCAATTGACTTGCCACTCGACAAAACCAGTAGGTCCAGTAATTTAGTATTTCCCCAATTCTGAACCAGAAGCAACCTGAGTTCTTGAGCACGGTCCTGGTGAAACGTCCGTAGATGGCTTCCTAATTAAACATGGCTTCAAGGCAGAACATGCTCCTTCGGAAGCAAAACAAGTCTCGTTACCGTATTTATGGCCCACGCTGTATAGTCTAACAGTAGAATTAATATCTAGTACTCTTATCATCCGGGTGGAGTGTCTGAGTTGCCAATTTTTCCCCACTCACCCCCCCCCCTCCCTATCCCCCACCTGGACCTGGCTTGCTACTCCTTCGTCCGGCACTGATGCCGCATAAAAAATTTTGTGCGCGTAAACTCGGGTCGGATGCATCATTGGAAGAATGGGTTATTTCATACTCACGAGTACGATTAGCTGTAGTTATTAGCTAGGTAGAGGCAATGTCACGTAGGGGTAAGCATGTTGATCGCTCTATGTATGTAAGGGGTAACAATCTACATCTCGACACGATTACGGGTAAACTCAATTGTTGCTCTGTGCTTTCATAAAATTAAGTTACTGTAACTTGAGGTATCAACAAAAACCCCACTTGGTTTAAAAACGTTATCACGTTTCAGATGGGTTAGCATGTTCGCGTCATTGCATCAGTACTTTCAAGTGGCAGGAGATCAAACCCTGAGCGCCCGCTTGACAAGCAGGCATTCTATAATATAGTTCCACTGAACCATGCATTACAGCGCTTCAGTTTATTCCAATCAATCTCATATAAGGAGGTTTTTCAGCCGTAGAAATAGGGAAAGACATTCACAAAAGTAGACAGGTCTCGTTGAAACGATGGTGAAGGCCGTTGTTTACGAGATTTGCCTTTGAAAAATTGAAGTGTTCGCTTCCAGAAATTTCTGCCATCATTTCGATGGAACAAATTTTGATCAATTTAACCGTGTGTGAGAAATTAAAAAATAAATGCTATAGGAAAAGGGAATGACGATAAAAAGGAGGTGAATGCATGGCTAGGAAGTCTGTCATATCTATATCCACGAGCTTAGCACTCCTCCATACACTTCTGAGAAAGAAGCATGGACACTCCCTTCAAGAAACCTCGTAGTTTCACAGCAAGTACACAATCGTCTGGTAAGATCTTTAGGGATTAGGATGAAAATGAATCAATGCTTCATTTTATCTCAGCGCCGAGAATGGCTGCATTCAAAAAACCACATACGCAACCAATTTTAATGATGGGAGCTGGGAATACACAACCCAATCAAGACCAGCACAAACTCACGTATGTTTGGAAAATCAGGATGAGCTCCATAATTCTTACCTATGCTTATGATATCATCGGCGAATACCTCGGCCTTAAGTGGCCCAGTTGTAGGGGCAGAAATGTAGACGTAGGACTGTTTGCGTCGCAGCATTAGCAGAGCGACACCAGATGAGTAAGAGAAGCTGAGTGAACAGAGGCGAAGTGAGGCTGGGGCGATGCCCACGATGAAAAGGCGGAAATTCATTTCGTATCAAACCCAATTAGGTGTTTTACAGCCGAGCAATGAACGTCAGATCTCTGAGCGCTTCCACAAGTCGACTCTGCTGCTGAGCAGTATCTGGATGATCTTGCTCAGCTCGTCTGGTTAGTATGTGTTGCAAAATTCTGTTTTCCCAAGAAAATCCTATACTTATTCGAGAAAATTCTACACTTCAGCGAGATGAAAAGCTTCAATTTGAAGGCTTTTAGTAAATGAATGCAGCGCTGCGTCCCCGTCCCCCCTTGAAACATTTAACTTGCACTTTCCAAGTTTTACCTCCTCAGAAACCATTATTCCCGGGTACACAGGAGCCAAATTTAGCCTGAAACATCCAGGAGCGAAGCCATTTATAAATATTTCCTCTCTGGGACCCTGCGCTCTTCAATCTTACCATAAGATGATATACAACCGCAAAGGAAGCAGCATAAAACCTGCTGTTGTTGCTCTAATAGCCCTTCAAAACATGAGCGATTACTCCCATTTGGCCGGTTAAATACCGTCACAGTAACGCTACATGCCGTGATGAATGTGACCCGTCTGGGCCAATTTGTGATAGTCACATCGTTCTTGAAACGTCGGGGATAAAGCCTTTTAACCCCGATTTTTTCTAGAGTGAAATCGTGAATCTTTACACCGCCTGCTGAGATCTAGTGTCGGCACAGAAAATGCTATAATTTTTAACTTAATTGACTCGGGACGGAGAGTAAAAACTCGTATTTTTATGAGAACACAGAATTTCAGATACGATGAAGAGCATATTGAAGCAAAATCAGCACAAACAAAGAATCAAGCCAACAATTTTATTAGCCTGAAAAGTCACATATGAGTTACATTTCCCATCAGTCACTCCTGCATAACAGAATACCGCCCGTCTAATCTCCCACGCCGCACCGCCTATGCGGTGCGGCAGACCAGTTGGGTGGGCTTTTGTAGGGATTCAGAAAATAAGTAGGATACTCCAAGCTTGCTACTGCTATGTACACGTCAGCAAAAAAGGTATTTTGTGGATCTTTTCTTCTCAATTACCTTGATGTGGGACATCAGCCTTGTGGATTCATAAAATCAGTGCTGTTGCTTGACAATGATCAGCTGTTTTCCTAACAAAGAGTTTTTTTTTTTGAAGTGAAAGGTGGAACTAAAACTAGCATGATCGCGGAATTCTCGGAGAATGAGAACTTTGCAAAATGGGGTATAAAATTAAGCAACATATTCGCGCAGTGAAATCTACAAGCTAATAGTGCCCTTCAATCACTCTTGCAACACAGAATACCGCCTGCCGCGCCGCGCCAGCCGTGCGGCGCGGCAGACCAGCTGGATGCTGTTGTTGGGTATACGGTCCAGGGCTTTCTTCGTGTCTGTCTTCATTTCGAAATGCTTGGGTGATAACATGATCAAAACAGAAGCATCGGCAACGCGCGGCAATCAACTTGACTACTACATCCTGTAGTTGGTGCGACGCGGCAGACCAGAAGGTCGATTTTCTGTGGTGCAAGAGTGATTGAAGGGCAATGTATCCACAAAGCTGTTCCTGTGAATTTTCTTTTAGATAACTGGTAATCCATACAGCTCTTTTGGAATAAACTTTGCCTGGCCTAGACTGAATCTGCGACGCTAAGTAAATCACTGAAGAACTCTGAATCTGAATCTTTATTAAAGGAACCAGAAGCTTTTTTTTTGCTCTGAAGAAGCATTATGGGATTTCTGTACTCAAATATGTACACGTCAATGATAGGTACACGAAGGAAAATAAAGAGCGTGAAGCACGCATACAAAGCAATCAGAATAGTGGCTAGGAAAAGGGCATGAGAACACGGGCGGGAATCTCAAGAACATGAACAAAAAATACATTAGTGTAGTAGAAAAAATTCTCTGAAAGGGTATGACGAAAGGGCACAAGAATCACGTTTCGTAGTTGTTGTGTCAAATATCGCTGACGAAGGGCAGTTTTTTTTCCTCAAAAGACATAGAATTTTTGAGGATGGAACGGAAGAGACTTTTTTTTTCCAAAATATGATAGTGGAACGTGGAGCTTCACCTGGATAGGAACAACTATTTTCTTTTTTTCCTCTGATCCACGAACACTTGCTGCTAGGGTGTGGAACAAAAATGACAATCAGTATTACCCATACTTCGCCTTCAGAATCCGCTTCATTCACACTCCACCTCTCCTCTTGCAAAAATTGTCTATGCGTAACGAAGCAATGCAAAAAATACCCCGAAAAACACCCAAATTGTTTGGCTGGCGTAACTCCAGCGCCGTATCCAACGATTTCATGGATGCGAAATAGATTTGTTTTTCTATATAGCTTTCGGTCATAAACATTTTAGGCTCAGGCGATAAATTCCAAAGCAATCACGCGATTATTCCCAGCCAGACGCTTCGATTTCATAACGACGTCACATACGGCTAGACTCACGAACGCATAATCAGAAAAACCTGGCTAGCAAACCGCGTCCGACATTCAGAGCTTTTCAACACTAGGTCTTCTATGTATATGATAACCAACAATGCTAAGCACCAGAGGTTTGCTTGTTCATTATTTTATGAATTCTAGGGCCCGAACGCAGCTTTGGAAGGTGAGTAGTCGCTGGCCACGAGCACAATTACACATGAGTAGCATCTGGATATACGTAGCTATAATCACGTATGGGTAAAGATGCTGCCAGGTAAAAGGTAAGCCTGGGTGCCTTGACACGTCTACCACGGGTAATCGCAATGATGCATCCGATCCCAGACCAGAATTTTTCCACTCAGGGCACCATCAGCTCCTAGAATGGGATCAAACAAGTGACAATGCAAATGGCGTATTTTTCCTGAATATGTCCCAGCAGCTTGAGTCGTCAGTGTGACTAGTATCACCACATAAATTCTGACGTTGTGCAGTTGCTTCAATGAAAGTAACGTGTAATAGGTAAAGAAGAGCGACGTAAAGTCAGAAGAGTGCTTATTACGATGGAGAATAAAGCTAGTGTCAATCTAATAATGAGAAAAACCCCAAAAAGTGATAGCCGTCATGTTGGTCCACCAAAGTGCGTAGAAATGTTTACTGGAATCTTATGCTTGCAGGATATTAACGGTTATAGGGGCAAGGCCCAAACCTAAGTCTGGAAGGAAAATTTGTTTGATCAATTTCCCCCATTACTGTAAAAAAGAGGAACAGTGCCTCAAGCCGACGAATGATTCGTTTTATACCGAGATGATTACACAGCGAATGCCGTTCTAAAATCTATGGCTAAACTTGTAGGCCATGCTCTGTTTTGTGTGAAGCATGCTTCACTACTGGATTGGATGGAAGTGATCAGTGATCCACGAAATGAGAAGCGTCGAAGATACAGTATAACTGTTTAAGGAAAAAGTACAGTATTATGTACGTTAAGCTTTCTAACTGCTGGAAGATTTTAACCATGCTGATAGTTTGGAAAAGATGAGCTTTATGCGAAAAAATCTATCATAGCGAGCATACTCTTGTTGCCCGTCCATTGCTTATTGCCATCTCCTGGAACAGATAACTTAAGCGAAGTATCCTGACTTTGTTCAGCTAAACACACCCATTCGAGATTGGTGGGGATGCGAATCCAGTCTTTCTCACCACTTAGGTTGAAGAAACTTCGTGAAAAGTCTACTATCTACTATCAGTGATTTCACATAAATATTCCTAAGATGGCTTTGAAGAAATTAGAAATTAGAAAAGAAGGATTAGAAAGAAGTGGCTAACAACAACACATGAAGACAGTTGCGGCAATTTGAATAATTGCCCCCCCCCCCAATTTCGAGGCGACTTACCACCAAGTATAAAACAATAGAAACGAAGATGTCCAGAGAGCTTTAAAATCGTTGCTACCCTCACTCCTGATCTGTCGAGCTTCTCGACTTGCTTAGTGAGGTACCTACTTGAAAAGGCGGTGCCTTCAACTCCAAGTTTCAAAGCAGGTTAAAGGAGGCATCTTCACGCTGTTTCGGCCAAATTATCACTAACAACTCCTCAACTGTTGGCGGTAGATGCAGGGCTCAATCTAGTAGCCAAACATGGGACGCTGCAAAGTATCCTAGAAGTTGTTCTTTAATTGCTTTTTACAACATATTCTTTTTGTCCCATAATTAGAAAGAAAGAAATTGGGTACAAGACGTGAGGAATAGGTTGCCTGAAAAATCTTGGGAGGATCAGAATGGGCTTCGAAAAATCGAACAAAGTGATCATCAACTTTTGGTATGAAAAATGTTGATGTAGTACAACCTCTTGGTTGTCGAACTCTAGCAGTTCTAAAACACAAAAGAAAGGGTGGATCAAGCTGCTCTAATAGAAAAGGATGCAGCTATTCTTAGAAGTGAGCAAAGACATGTGTCAATGCATCCTCCTCAAGAGGGACATTGTTTTCGGACTGTGGTGCAGCGGGGCGCAAGAGTGCGGGTGAATTGTGCCCCCGGGGGATGTCCGTTGCTTGAAGCGCGCGGGGAATTCAAATTACGAGCGTACAATCACACGCTAAACCCTATTATAACCCTCATACTTTGGTCGAGATGGGGTCATACTCCTCTAGGGAGCGATTCCGGGCACATCAGCTGGATGCGGTTCTTTGACGGAGGCATCTTAGTACGACGTAACTTGCGGTTCTATTGAGAAGCTGTGCTTGAGTCAAAAACGAGTATAGAGGTGAACGAGCTCTCTAGAGCCATAATCTGTGGATTTTGTAGTGAAACAAGTGCTCCGATTCGCCTCCGGCGAGTCTCGCACTTGCAGCTTCGTGGGACCTTGGTACTCAGGTATCTTTACCTTCCATCCGTCAAAATAGATGAAGCATACAGTTGCAAGGCTCGCCGTGGGCGAGTCGGAGCACTTGTAAGGATGTGATAAATTTGCATGTGTTGATAATCGCCCTGTTTTCGCGTATAAATAGAAACATTAATTTGGCACATAACCCCTTCCAAGACACTTCATTGACAACTGAGAGAACCCTGAGAATTTAGCCACTACGCAAAACTTTCCCTTTTTGTATGATAACATTGACATTCGCACATGAAACCTATACCTTTCGGCTCAGAATTGTGCCCTCCTTTGCAGAAAATGAACGTCATCTATGCGAAGCGCACCAACAGACACACAAACAGATGAGTTTTGCTATATTGATTGATCATGCCTGTCACACGAAAGTCCGCTAACACTACAAGGACGTCTAAAGCTTTATCTCAACCTATTCCGGGACCAACTGCACTCGTCAGCTCGAGAATTTGAGAAACAGACGTAATTCCTCAGCTTCAAGGATCTCCAGAGGTCAAGGCTCCTGAAGCGCTCCCACTGCTTAGCCAACTGCTGCTGCTCTCGAGGACCGATCCTCGAGAGATTCTTGAAACTAAGAAGCGCTCCATCGTAATCTCTGGAATAGCTGAGGCTGACGGAGATCTCGGTCCTTCCGAGCGCCTTGCTCACACTGAGGCAGCAGTGCACAGCGTACTTGACGTCCTCGGTGTAGAAGCTCGCCCAAGTGAAGTTTATCGATGTGCTTCGCCAAGGATAAGCCACGTCTAGCCAAATGTGTACTGCCCTCAGAACGGTTTTAATTCACAGCACTTCGTAATGCGCGGTCATTGCGTTTTGTCAGTGGTTTTGACCACATATACGTCAGGCGTTCTATGACCCGCGAAGAACGCGAGAAGGACCGAGATCTGAGAAAACAGGCCCGAGAGCTTAACGATAAGGATCATCATGGCAATAGGGTTTTTGATGTTTACAGAAATCAGATAGTGAAAGCCTCTGAGATCCCAATCATCGAACAATCTGCCTCAAAAATCTTCTAACTCAGCCTGTTTTGCCGACTTTACCATGCTTGCTCTTGAACAGCCGTAGTCTCGCCAATAAAATCTCAGAGTTTCACTATCTTCTGTCCACACACAAACCAGCTATTGCCATGATTACCGAATCGTGGCTCAACACTAAACTCTCTGACTCAGACATATCGTGCGACTTTCCTTACGTTGTTTTGCGTAAAGATCGAGGGGTCAAAAAGGGCAGCGGCGTCTTTGTCTTAATACACGAACAAATTATATTTGAGCAAGTTAGGTTTGTATCTCAATTGACTTGTGATGTGCTCGCTTTTGACATCTTTCCAGAAGCTTCGATTCGACACCGTTTCATATTAGTCTATAGACCTCCAGATAGCAAAATTCAGGAAGATGTGAGACTTATAGCAGTATTGGAATATTTGTCATCTGTTGCTTGCGAGGTTACTATTCTCAAAGGCTTTAATTTAAGTGAAATTGAATGGAATTTCATGAGAGCTAAAAACTCCTCTTCGTCAAAATTCTTAGACCTTTTTAAGTCGTTAGGATTGAAGCAACTAGTCGATTCTCCAACGCGAGGTAACTCCACACTGGATATCATCCTCTCTAGCTTCCAAATTCTTTCAGTCACTGAAATTTTATCCCCGCTAGGATTTTCCGATCACAATGTGGTAGCCTTTTCCTTAGTAGTGGTAAAGCGTGGTAAAAGTTTCGAGAGAAATCTTGATTTCCAAAGCGCAGATGTCGATGCTATAAAAGCCAAACTTTCCTCTATTGACTGGTTCGAAGTTTTTGCCAACTATACCGACGTGGACGATGTCTATGAACGTTTTGTTCAAGAGATTCATGAGCTAATCAGGCGATTTGTGCCCAACAGAAAGCCCAAGGACGACAGGCTAGAACAATACCCTCCTCACTCGCTAATTTATTTGACCAAAAGAAAAGACTTTTCTCTGAAACACTTGATCCTTTACGGTGTAAAAATATAGTGATGTATGTCAACCACTAAATCACCACCTAAAACGATTTTTGAGTTATAGAGAAAGAAAGATGTTTGAGCAAATAAACATGAAAAAACTTTTTTCGCAGATGAAACTACGAATTTCGAGAAAAGCTGCGCTCCCAGCTTAGAAGACGAATTTGGCAACAAATTCGCTAAAGCCTCGGATAAAGCTAATGCTCTCGCCAATATTTCTCTGCTGTTTCCAATAATGCCAGCACATCAACTTCTGAAGTGCAAACACTAACTTCTGCTGAATGTCCCACACCGTGTATTAAATTCAACGAAGTCCGTAAAGACCCAGCTTCTCAAAGGAACATTATCACAGACTTCAGATCAGATACCATCTTTCTTTGTCAAAAAATTTGCAGGTCAATTATGCCAACCACTCTCACATATCTTCAATATCTCACTCATTACTGGTCAGGTGCCTTCAATGTGGAAGAAAGCTATAATCACCCCTATTCCCAAGGTTCCTCTGGCTAAAAATATTTCTGTATTCAGGCCCATCAGTATTTTACCCACTCCCTGTAGAATTATGGAAAAAAATAATTGCTAAATTAATTCTTGATTGGTGCCTCAAACCTAAATGTATTCCCGAGGAACAGCATGGGTTCCTTCCATCATGTTCTACCTCGACCCAGCTAATCCAGTGCTACCAGGACTGGATGATCGCACTGAGTCAGGGGCAATGCGCAGAAGTTGTGTATTTGGATCTGAGCAAGACCTTCGACACAGTCGATCACCAGTGTCTTCTTAGAAAACTTGAAAGCATAGGTGTGAGGAATGATCTTTTGAAATGGTTCCAATCCCATTTAAGCAATAGGAAATTTAGGAAAAAAGAAAAGAAAGCACTAGGAAAAAACAGCACGTTTTCAAGAGCATCTCTCCTCGGAAAATCCTGCCCCTTCTGGTGTACCACAGGGAAGCGTTCTTTCGCCGCTTTTATTTAATATTTACTCCCTTGATCTGGCAAATTCTGTGAAAACCGATCCCCGAATAAAAATTGCGGCTTATGCCGATGACATTAAAATTTACGCCGCTTATGATAACACCGAGAAACAAGAAATCCGAACAAATCTGCGGCACTCAATCCAGCAAATGCTCTCATGGGCGCAAACCTGGCACATAAAAGTCAACGCATCGAAAAGCCACGTCAAGGTCTTAGGTGGTAATAACGACGATTTTGACTATGGCATTCCTCTTACAAAGAAGGACTTAGTCGAGACCTATGAGTTCTTGTTGACTGCTCCCTTAAGTACTCTCAGCATATTGAAGATTTGGCAGTTAAAGCTAGACCTATTATGCACTCCATCTTGAGGATCCTACATACGTCGGATATGAGGATTTTGTTAAGAATGTACAAGGCATACGTCTTACCTATTCTTGAGTACTGCAGTCAATTATGGAATCCATCTTTGAAAAGGGAAGTCAAAAAGCTCGAAAAAATACAAAAAACATTTACTAGAATCGTGTTTTACCGAGCCTTTCCGAATAAAAACTACCCACGCGCACTGCCTGACTATGAAACAAGGTTACAGATCTTAGGCCTTAAAAGTTTGATGTATAGGAGAGCACAAGCGGACGTTATCATGGGTTTTAAAATCCTTCGAGGTGAGGTACGTTTGAAACCCTCGGGGAACAGGCGGTTGATCCGATTGGATTTTCGCACCTTTTCCTCCCTCTGCGAATTACCACCTGACGATATTCAATTAAATGTGTGAGAAGGAAGATAAAAAATCCAATCGGATCAACAGCGCCAGAACCATCAGTGCCCAATAATTATGTCGCAGACGCGGATTTGTGAACGAGTTGTGCTACATTCAGTACGCTTAAATAACAGGGGTAGTCGTTATTCTGAACATACGATTGCGATAAAAGGCTTCAGTAGGTTTTGCTCTCTGAGCTCCTAAGATGCGCTTTCTCAGAAGTGAAAAAATCAGCGCTTCATCAACATCAAATGAAAGTCATGTAGAGTTTCAAAGGTGTTCATCATGCACCTCGAAGCTGTACCGTCCTTTCTCTTCAAATTTTCAATAGGAATGTTCCTATCAATAGTGAAGGCTCTAGTAAAGCTTAGAGTACTGCCAATCCTTTTATTTCAAGTAGGTACTTGAGGCATTGCAATCATCCTGCCTACATACATTTTTACCTCAGTTCATAATTGCATGGAACGATGTAAAAGTGATCTACGGACAAGCCGTCCTCAAAACTAGGCTTGCAACGCCGCAACCGATCAGTTTTAGTCGTGCCGCTGTTGATCTGATCAGATCTCTAGACCCATTTCTCGCACCTCTAACCGACATCCTCAGATAATAATTATAAGAGGGAGTAAGAGGCGCGAAAATCCGAACCGAATCGACCGCCGCGCACCCAAAACCCTCAAACTTCTGGGTTTTTAGACCAGTGAATGACCGCAGGTTCAGTTTTAACTTATTCTCTTCCAGGTTTGATAAATGGTATAACAATTTGCAGCGGAACTCTTCTGCATATCGAGCCTCACAGTTCCTGAACAAGCTTCCGCCCGAATTAGCAGCTTCGAAAGACTCAAAAACGCTGAAAAAACGTCTACGGAACGTGGATTTACTGGATCTTCTAGGCATCGAGGATGTAGCATGAGTACAACGTGTAGTTTAACATTGCCCCCCCCCCCCCAAAAGAAGTCGCATGTTAGCTGGTTTTTGTGCAAAATAGAGTATTTTCCCATCTTTCAACATTGTTTCTCTAATCCCCTATCTGGGTTATTGGAGAGAAGTCAGGCTCCCCGTGTGTTTAACGTCATTGGTGGGGCGGGGGTTACCGCCTGGCGCCAGTACGTGCAATGACGTTTTGAATGGGTCCAGCTTTGAAATGTTCCAGTCGGCACTTAGCTGGTAGAAGCCGTCGTTCAGCATGCCGGTTGCGCGGGGTGAACCAGTATACCCGTTTGTCGAACTGCCGGCATTGCTCCCATGACTCCGCCAGGAATGAGGGCATCATAGCTGGTTGATGTGAACGGCAGTTTCAAAAGCTATGTGCCCTCTCTGAGTTTATGTTATGTCCACGTAACTACTACTCAATTCTACCTTGCATTTGTTGTGTTAAACAGGATTGACACCCCGAACTACTATATACATGTGGAAATAGATTAATACATTTTTTTTTGTGCCGCCTGCCTGACTTCTATCTGTGCAACTACAGTTATCACTCATTATTGCCTTACTAACTCAGTTCATGTTCTGTTTTTTTTTTCTATATAAGTTCCGTGTTTCCAAATGTTCAATGGTTACTAACCTAGCACGCCTATATGCGTAGTAAATAAATAAATATTGACAGGCGTTTCCCTTCTTTCTCTTTCCAGAGATGCTGGTTTTTTTTCAATATGTCCGCGCAATGTTTGTATGGGATGTTAGTCTCTTCAATAAGTCTGCGTAACTTGTATAAACACGTATACTTCATTCAAAAATTCAAATGACCTCAAAGCATTGAGTGTGATGTCAAAACGCAGTGTTCGAGCGAGGAAAGCAAGCTCCTCAAGATCCGAGCAAAATTATTCGATGGATCTGTTTCAAAATAACGGTTTGTCAGATATGTCAGGTCCCTTTGAGACCCCTTTGGCAGTGTTACAGGGATCTGTATAGGTTCCTTAGTCTTTGCTGACAAGTTCCCAGTCTAAGACCATGGGTGAATAGCCCTTTTAGAGCCCCGTGCCCAGTTAAGAGTTTGATTTTGGTTGAGTAAACGGGAACTTCGTGAAGACTCTAGTGATGACGCCAGGTTAAATGATGAGGAGCTAGCCCTTATCCAACTAAAAACAGAACCGGAGTGAAGGGCTTGCGCCTCTTCACCCGGTCGCCTGTCGGTAGAGTGACTCGCGGCACGAGTAGTGCTAGAAGAAGACGATGGCAAGGGTTCCTCAGCCCCAGGGGGTTGATGGGTCCTACGAATCTTTCCACCTCTTCTCAGCTTGCCCGGGGCGAGAGCGCGCCCGGTGGATCCTTCACTACCGGCAGGAGTGACAGCCTCCGCCTCTCCGGGAGTTTCCCCGCCTTGGCGAGAACCGCCACTATTCCCGACAACCGGGTCCCGAGCATCTCCGCTCTGCAGCATAATCCGCTCCATGGTGAGCCTGTTAGAGGAGTGGCCTCTCTCGAACACCGAACTCAACGGAGACCAACGGCTTCTCAGATCACGGATGCTACCAGACCGCTTGCTTTCTGACGCAGCCTGGAAAACAGAGGGATTTGCAAGGAAACCGAAGTTTTGAACTCCATCTAAACACAACGAGCACAAAGATGTTATGACGGCAATAAAGTTTTATTAGGTAATCGCGGGCTAGACCGTTCGAAAACCCAATGGACCACACCACAAATATATCCACGAGATAAGTGAGTAAATAAATAATTCAAACTATTTACACTCTATTAACAAATGGGGCACAAGTGTGCGCGGCCCTGCGATATGAGATCACGGGCACGAACTGAGCAAAATAATGTGGCGTGAGAATTTCCCCAGCGCTCTGACGTACTCTAACGCGGTTCCGTTAACACTACGGCTATGCTTACGCTTACGCATACGCTAACGCCGCGCAGTTACCCCGGTTATGCTAACTGGTAGGACTCAGGGTTACGATAACGCAACCACTTTAGGTGATAATAGAAAAGATCCAACTCCCTCTCCTACACGGGCTATTGGCAGGGTGTATAAGACCGGTTGGAGAGTCCTCCCTAGCCAGGCGAAATCAGCCGGGGCTTGCGAGACTGCAAGGATGAACTCAGAGCCGTACTACTATGGTCAGTCGAAGTAAGGCCCTTATGGTAGTTCACCGCTTGAGCTGCACTGAAGTCCAGTCCAGTCCGTCCACTCAGTCCTTCGTGCGCACGTTCAACTGATCTCGAGTTGTCGCAGGTCCAATCCAAGCCTCCAAGCGATTGACTGATAAACTCCTTGACTGATCGAGCGATTGCCTTAAATAAACTAGCAGCGCGGCCTTATATAGTGCGGCGCCCTGGGAATGCCCGGTTAGGGCGCGGCGAGGGAGTGCAGCGGTGCGAGAGTCCGTCAGACCGTTAGAGGAGTTTCGCACGCTGTGTCATCACGCCAGCCGTGATGACCCCGGCATACGTGGCCCCGCCCACCCCGGCTGTAAGTACGGGCAGGGCCACCGAGTGCTTATACTCGATCTAAGAGCACGCAAAGTGCAGCGGTTACTGATCTCGTCTTAATAAAGCTGAACCACCACTCTCCTCTATTCTTAGTGCAGGGCCTCAAAACCCTGTTGTTGTCATCCGGCTGTCCATTCTGTGGACAATCTTGAAAGGGTTTCCAACCCACCGTCTTCTCGCCCATATATTTTGGTGCATCGGCCTAAACAGCCAATTTCTCCCGTGCCAAAGCGTAACAACTTTGGGGCCAGGAGCGAAGACAGCTCACACCAGAGCAACTAAAATCTCCCGTGCCAAAGCGTACCAACTTTGGGGCCAGGAGTACCTGCAGCTCACCAGAGCAGCACTCAGCTCACACCAGAGCAACTAAATCTCCCGTGCCAAAGCGTACCAACTTTGGGGCCAGGAGTATCTGCAGCTCACACCAGAGCAGCAGTCAGCTCACACCAGAGCAAAACCTAGCTTACACCAAAGCGACTCTCAGCTCACACCAGAGCAACTTTTCGGTCAGATTCCAAGACCGCGAATCGATTCAATTCATCCCCACACCAGGGAAACTAACTCCAGAAACTACCTGGGGATAACTCTCGGTCCAGTACCAAAACAGAGTTGAACTAATAAGTGACTAAAGTGCAGTAGCAAAATGGCGCTCCACTTTCACAAAAAACCTATCATGCTGAACTCAAACACGCTCAAAGATTTGACGGCGCGCTACAAGGAGTACACAGCGAAGGTAGATTACCCTACAATAGACGAGGTCAGCTACGAAAACTGCAGATCTACAATCGCGCTACTACAAAGCGGTATAAGGCAGATCAGGGAGGGGAGAGAAAACCTCCAAAAACTATACAATGAGATCAGAGACGAGTATAAAAATTGCAAAAATAAGTCTGAAAGGAAAGAGTTATTGATCGAAATGGAACAAATAGAAGAGGATTCGCAGCTCCATGTCGCAATCGGAGATGCGAACAACCTTATTTTCATGTTGACAGCTCGGCTGGACGAGGCAAAATGTGTCCGAGATCGAATGGACGTCAAACTTGGTTATGCAACGCAAAAATCGCAGAGAAACGAAACTATCACTCTTGACGATGAGCAGGCACAAAATAACTCAGACCAAAATTCTGATCAAACCAGCACAACTATCGAGGCAGAAAACGTAGCCTCATCAATTTCGGAGCCAATTTCACAAAACCCCAATACAAATCGATCCAATCAAGGCCCATGCCGATCGATCAGACCTCCACAAGCAACACTGCCCAAATTCCACGGCAACGCAGAGGAATTCCCAGAGTACTGGGCAGTTTTCGAAACACTAGTTCACAAAAGCAATGATCTGGATGTTATGGAGAAAATCCTTCTACTGAAGGAAAGCTTGAGAGGTCGAGCACAAGCTGTCATCAAAGGAATAAAGCTTGTTCCACAAAACTACGACTGGATTATCCGAACGTTGCAGCAAAACTATTGCAATCAGCCAACAAATAGATCTCAGATCGTTCAAAAGTTGGTGAACCTGAAGCCGGCCAACAATTTTGCAGACAGCTGCACTGCAGTCTTTGACCAAATACAGATATTGGTCAATCAGATGATTTCCGCTGGCTATGACGTGCGAAATTCTTGCGATCCCATGTGGTGTGAGACCATTCTAGCAAAGTTTCCTCAGGACGTCGTAAAACCTGTGCTAGTATCTGGCCAAACAATCGCAAATCAAACAATCGAGGACCTTCTGGGGCAATTGAGAAAGGAAATTGCCGCAAAAGCTTATGTCGAGAACAGACTCGGCCATAGGCCAAACAGTAAGGTCATTACTTCAAAAGAGAAGAGTATCAACCAGCGACCCTATATCAATGAAGGGTGCTTATTCTGCCGTAAGGGCAATCACGCATCGATGACATGCAGAACAATAACAGATCAGGAGACTCGTCGAAGAACATTAAGGGACGAGAACAGATGCTGGAAATGTTGCTCAGCAAAACACACTAGTTTCGACTGTCAGAAACCTGACTGTCCTAACTGTGGGCAAAAACACCACGCAAGCTTGTGTTTCAAAAGAGAAGCGGATCAGCAGAGATTTCAAACTCCATCGTGGAACGCGAACCAGAGAAATATGGTCGGTCAAAACAATGCAAGGCCAACATATCAACCTAACAGAGACAGAAGGATCTCCACAAACCAAAATGATCGTAGGAGGCCCACGACAAACCATGCTCACACAAGTGCGAGAGTTACAGAATCCACGAGTACCAACGCATCACAGCTCGTGCTCATGACGAGCGAAGGAAACGTGTGGAATTTCAATACTGGAGAGTACGAGAAGGTACTTTTCTTCTTTGATTCGGGAGCTCACAAGTCAGTAATCGAAGAATCCGTGGCCGATCGATTTGGCCTTCCAAAGGAAACCACAGAAATATGCACGATGTCCGGCATGGGTGGCCACATAGAGTCCTTCATGAGTCACATAGTGAATATGAGAATCAGTACAGCTTACGGGGAAGAGATTGACATGAAAATCCAAACAAAACTCGTCATCACCAACAGCTTTCCGAGCGTGAATCTCACCTCGGTCGACATCACCTTCTTGAAGGAAAACAATATCTGCCTGGCTAACTCAAAGCTAAGAGGAGAACAGCAGATTCCGCACATTCTCGTAGGACTAGACCACTATCACGATCTAGTCACCGGTCCTGCCGAAGCTGCACGGACTCCTTCGGGACTTCACATTACGAAAACCGTATTCGGACCTACAGTATACGGGAAAGGCATCACCTACGCCACGAATTTCCAGAACGCTATGTGTTATGGACTGACTGCCGTTCACGAAAGTAGTGAACAAGACATTCTGAGAAAAATGTTCGAGTTAGAAGGGCTAGGAATATCCGCGCTCGAATGCCAAAGCGACGACAAAGTCCACAAATACCTGAAAGAGTACACCAAGAAGGTCTCTTTCGAGCATGGGCGCATCACAGCCCCATTTCCATTAAAAGAAAACATATCGTTTTTGGAGGACAATTATGCTATGGCAATACGACGCCTGGAATCTCTCCAACGAACACTCCAGCAGAACCAAGAACAATGCGAGTGGTACTGCAAAATCCTACAGAACTACGAGCGAGAAGGCATTATTGAAACTTTCTCAATGGCTGAAGATAATGCTGTAGGAATCTACTACATGCCTCACTCAGGTGTGTGGAAACCCAGCAAAAAGACACCATTAAGAGTGGTTTTCGACGCGTCTTCGAAAAGAAAAGGCAACCTATCCCTAAACGATGTGATACACAAGGGAGAGTCGTTCGTGAACAAAATTCACGACATATTGATATCATCACGGAGAAGTAACATCGTGTTGATGTGTGACATTGAAGCTGCGTTCACACAAATTCATCTGGTCGAATCCAACAAGGACCTATGTAGATTTTTGTGGCTCAAAAACATAAATCTTCCACCCACAAAAGACAATCTAATCTACTACCGATTTAGAAGACTTCCATTCGGGGTGACGGCTTCGCCAAGCATTCTAAACATGTGCCTATCAGCATTTCTTAACGCTCAAGACACAGAGCTCTCAACAGAAATTGCAAACAACCTATATGTGGACAACATTATGATGACAGCCGATTCAATCGAGGACGCTCTAGAAAAATACAAAGCCTCAAAAGTGTTGTTCGCGCAAATCGGGATGAACCTACGCGAATACATCTCGAATTCTGAGGAAGTCAACTCTCAAATTACAGCCAGCGACAGGCTAGATAACAGCTCATTCAAACTACTGGGAGTCAACTATAATACTCACAGAGACACCTACCAAGTAAAGACTGAATTTCCAAGCATGAGTAGGATCACGAAAAGAGATATAGTGAGTCAAATAAACTCCGTCTACGATCCTATCGGACTAGTCGGACCACTTCTCGTTAATTTAAAATCATTGATGAGGGAGGTGTTTGATCAAAACATAGACTGGAAGACACCACTCAAACAATCCATCTGCGATCGATGGAACAAGTTATGTGATGAGGTCAATAACGCTAGTGTTTCCGTCCCAAGATCAATTCCACAACGACGAGGCGATAGAATGCGCCTGTGGGTATTCGCAGATGCGAGCAGCGTTGCGATCGCAGCCTGCGCTTACGTGCAGTGTCTCTCTACTGGATCAATTTCCACCTTAATTAGCGGAAAGACGAAGCTCACGCCGAAAAAGTGTCACCAAACCATTCCACGTTTGGAGCTAGTCGGTATCCTCATGGCTGCGCGCCTTTGCAAAGCGGTAGCGTCAAACATGAGCAGCTCCGTCAAAGAGATCAGCATTGTAACCGATAGCGAGATAGCTTTGTGGTGGCTAAAATCATCCAAGAAGTTGCCAATTTTCGTTGCGAACCAACGCGAACGAATAATGGAAATTCGCGAACAGTTCAATAGCGAAGCCATCCCAGTGCATTTCTTTCACGTAGACACGGCACATAATCCCGCAGATGCTGGCACTCGCGGCCTGACAGCCGAACAAATCGATGGCCACGATTGGGTTAGAGGACCACGTTGGTTAGAACAGGCCCCCAATACATGGCCAGTTAGACCAATCGATAGCGTCCAAGAGGTCACCAACACTGATGAGGGGTTGGAAATAGTGTCCACCGCATTGGTAGCAAGTGACAACGGTCAATCCAAAAATGAAAAACTCATAGACCTATCTCGTTTTTCCAAGCTGGATAAGGCATTGCGTGTTACTGCGTTGGTAGGTAAGGTTGCCAGAAAATGGGCGATATCTACCAACGAAAAACGAACCACTGCTATAAGGCTTGAAAGTATCGAAAAGCTAGACGCAAACGAAGAAATCATGTCAGCCGACATGGAGCTGGCGGAGCAAGTTCTAATCCGTCAAGAGCAAAATCATCTCAAACTGGAGGAACTCCAAAAACGATTCCGTGACAAGAAGATCACATGTGACACAAATGGAATACTCCGTCACGAATCTCGACTTCAAAACGCTTTCATGCCGTATGACACGAAGTCACCTATTTTCATTCCCAAGGAATCGGAGCTAGTAAGGCTAATCCTGCTCAAAATCCACGAGGACAACGCACACAGCGGAAAAGACCACACGCTGTCAATACTGCGGCAAAGGTTCTGGATCCCTCGTGTGAGCAGCTCTTTAAAAAAGTACCTAAAGAATTGCACCACATGCAAAAGGTACCAAGGACTGCCGCTCGGTGCCCCATGCATGCCACCACTTCCATCAGATCGAGTGATGGTCTCCAAGCCATTTGAGAACACAGGCTGTGACTTCATGGGTCCTTTCACCTCGAAGTCGCAAGAAAAAATGTACGTTTGCCTCTACACCTGTCTCACCACTAGAGCGGTGCACCTAGAAGTAGTGGAAAATTTATCCACGGCTGCGTTTTTAAACAGTTTCGTACGATTCATCTCACGCAGAGGAGTGCCGAAAATCATGCGTAGTGATTGCGGCACTAACTTCAAACACGGAGAGCAGATAATAGACGCCATGTTTAAAACAGATGACAACTCAGGCTCATCCCTGATGACCTACTGTGCCAAGGAAAAAATCAAGTGGATGTTCAATCCCCCAGCATCTCCCTGGATGGGTGGGGCTTGGGAAAGACTCGTCGGATCTGTCAAGAAGGCCCTAAACAAATCAATAGGCCGCAGAAAATTGACGTTTCCAGACATGTGTACGGTCATAACGAGGATAGAGGCGATCCTTAATACAAGACCACTAACCAAATGTAATCCCGAGGACCTTACCAAAATACCGTTACGACCGATTGACTTCCTCCAAGGAAACATCAGGTTCTCGCTCCCAGATGGACAGACATTGCGATTGGAAAACGACCCAGACTACGATCCGACGTTGATTCAAACCGAGAAACAAACTCTCGAAGCAATCAAGTTTTCCGAAATGATCGCAGACAAATTTTGGGATACATGGAAAACCCAATACCTAGTCTCCCTACGTGAAGCAGAAAAAATCCTGTACAAACAACCGAGGCATACCACCAGATCTACTCCAGAGCTAGGTGAAATAGTCCTGATAGAACAGGACTTGATACCTAGAGGAAACTGGCCATACGGCAAAGTCGTGGAGCTGATTTCGTCCGCAGATGCGTTGGTGAGATCAGCAAAAATTCTGATGCCAAATCACCGGGTCATCCAACGACCTCTCAACAAGATCTTCCCACTAGAGATCAGAAGTACACCAGAAAATCAGGAGGCCATTGACGTCGCGGAAATCGATAACGACCCCGCATCGGCCACATCTAGGCGACAACTTCCGAGTCGCGCTGCCAAGACACGGGCATACCAGGTGATCAGAGACTTCGAGGAAAGCCTAGAATCTCACCCACAGATTTCTTACACTGCCAAGATGTCACTACCTATGATAATGATACTGTGCCTAATATCTCCAGGCATGTGCGGAAACGTTTCATCCAACATCCAGTGTCACAGCGGAGTAGTGAGAATAACTCCTCCAGGTGGACCGTTTGAGTTATGCTTCAATGGAGATTGTCAAGTCCCTGATGACCCAGGGAAAAACCTAAGTTTTGCTCTTCCAATCTCACCTAGAAATGACAAGATGGACATACACCTACGGAGTCTACTATCCAACAACAGCTTCGAGCAGTCCGAAGTATGTGATCGTCCACAGTTCTGTGATCACCAGTACTTCCTATCAAAGAGTATTCTAGGAAATCCACACTGTTGGCCAGCAGGCGCCATCGCAACGGTCGCGACGCTAACCTATCTGGCAATAATGGCCCTAATCTTATCGCTCTGTGCCGTCTCCAAGCTAAGGGGTAAGATCTCGAACCTAAGAATCCTCAAAAGGAAGAGAAATCAGCCGACACAGGTAACGTCCTCAGCTGTGAATTTCGAGCTAGTTCCTCTACCTACCGCAACCCTAGCGATCTGCACAATGATTTGCGCATTAAGTTCTAGTGCTTTCGCATGTCAACATGGATACATGCGACACACGGCAGACCTAGTGTGCAAGGACAAATCTAAGTGTCACTTAGAGTACAATAGAGAACTATTTTTCAACAAGCTACAGTCGGAACTATGCGTTGAAATCTTCCACGAAAAGAAACCCGTAGGGACAGCCAAGTTCACCAAAAAGCCAGTGGAGTTCAAGTGTTCGAAGTTGACTGAATCCTTCACCAGAATGACATCGACCTCCGTCTATCACAGCAAGCGCTGCGCACAGGCTGGATCGTGTACCGACGACATCTGCGAACGCGTTAAAGCTAATGACTCCATCCCAGAGCTTGACAAAGCCATGCATTACCCCGGATATTCTGGCTGCTTCAGCAGTTGTGGAGGGTTTCTCTGTGGATGTTTCATGCCCCAACCAGCTTGCTCATTCTACAGGGTTGCTCACGAACCAATATCCGAGGAAATTTTTGAAATATCTCGATGCGCTCATTGGAGTCCCACTGTTGCTATCGATTTCCAACTAGACATTCTTGGTAACAAAACATATGTGTCGGAACTACTCGCGCCTTACGTATCTCAAGAAGTTGCGGGCTTGAACGTTACGGTAATCTCAATCCAAAAACCAGCCAACCCAATGGCGAACAAAAGGTTTGCAGTATCGAATAATGTCTCGTTCATTCTACAAGAAGACTTCCGCCTCCCTGTAGAATGCTACACCTACAGTCAAGCCAAAAATCAATTTGCTAGCTGCCCAAGCAGGGTCAGATGTGAGTGCAGCAACTCAATCAATAATTGCCTGTGTCCGCAAACATCGTTACACCAAAAAAGTGAGGCCATGCTTCCTTTCGTGACACCCTACTTTCGGGTAAACGTGTTAGGAAACGAGATCATAACTTCTTCCAATGAAGAAGAAGTAGTGCTAAGGGTTCAGTCTAGAATCTTTCAAGATTCGGCAGCGCTGACTCAATACCAAAAGTGCGTATTAGAAATCTCAAACGTAACTGGGTGTTACGACTGCGAGCATGGGTCCCATTTGACTGTCGCATGCACCTCTCCCACGCAAACGGTGGTGACAGCTACTTGCGACAGTCAACAGTTCCCAATCAATTGTGGACCCAATACCGAAAGAACTAACCTACAATTACATTTCGAAAAGGCGGTTATAAGCGAAAAATGCGTAGCCTTCTGTATGGAAAACCCTACCAAATTCATTTTGCAAGGCCACCTACACTACCACGTGCTGCTACCTAATGCATCAGTGTTTCACTACAGTTCGCATACGGTTAGTATCAAGCATCAATGGTTCTCGGACATCAGCATCCCAGATCTTACCCCACTGATCAATGTCCTAGCACATCACTGGAAACTCGCATTAGCAGCCATCGGGGTAACACTGACTTTGTCAGCGGTCACCTACCTCATGGGCCCTATAGTCCTTATCTACCTCGTCAAAGTCCTACTCCGGATTCTATCCAGTCTCTCCAGTTATCTTTTCAATTGTTTCGGTCGGCCGTGCAAAACGGTGGGAACGGCCAGAGAGCAAGAGAGAGTAGAGAACTAGAGGAGATCAAGAAATCAATATCGGGTCACCTAGTCATGTACATATTAGCCTAACCCCCCTCTTACCTACTTGTATTATGGCAACTGGCCAATCGTTAGGCCACCGGCAGCAGGGGCTAAACACGCCCCGCCGATCGGCCAAGTTGCCAAAAAATTCAAAAAAAAACCCACCTGTCCATCCGTCGATGGTGGTCCTGCGAGTCCTGCTCGTTTGCCCGCTTGTGGGCTACCAGCCGGAGCAG
Organism: Ancylostoma caninum; assembly: GCA_037903475.1. Taxonomy (NCBI): domain Eukaryota; kingdom Metazoa; phylum Nematoda; class Chromadorea; order Rhabditida; family Ancylostomatidae; genus Ancylostoma; species Ancylostoma caninum. The sequence continues at coordinate 481,769 of JBAJFG010000186.1, forward strand.
CAGAATAAATGTAAGCCCGAATTAGCGGGCAGGCATCGTTGCCGCCTCGAGGTAGATCAAGGTGATCCACCTCAAACTTGGGCAACGAAACCAAAAATCGCACAAAATATAAAAGGCGCGTGCACCCAAGTCGCCTTCTCCGTATATCGCACGGGTCTGATAACATATCAGATCATATCAAATTACCCAATTCACCAGTCGGTATTGATTCACACTTCAAAGGGACTCTGTAAATACCCTAGCACCACATTAATGCCCTCAAACGGCTGTAAATGCCGTAAATCGCCGCACTTGCACATTTAAGTGGTATCATCGTAAAAGTAGTTAGGCAGGCTACGATTTAGGCGAAAAAGGGAGGCATACTCCAAGTAGAAAGTAGTAAAAAGTGGGCGGACCAAAAGAAATTTGCGTATAAAAGCGGTATAAGCTTGAGCAAATTACCATCATGTCCATGTCCCACCGCAGTGCTTCTCCAGACATCCTGCAAGCCATGCAGGATCTCGACTCTATGCACCTGCCTGACTACTCCGCTATGATGTCATTGATGCGACAGATTTCCCTGAAGCTCGACGACGTCATCCCCCGAGTTCAGCGCCTGGAAGCTATTCTTCCACGGCTGGAATCTCTGCACAATGTGGGTCCCGACCTACAACAGCTGCGGCTCGACAACGAGCTCCTCTTGCAGCACACAGGGACGATTATGGCGCATACTGCGCCTAAATCTAACTGTGTGTTCTGCTCTGTAGAGGAGAACAGAGACTCGCACTATTCGAGTCGCTGCTGCAAATTCGCCGACCCAGTGACTAGGACGGTTCAGGCTAGCAAATTGGGCTTATGCCTAAAATGCCTGAAACCGTCCCATGGGGACGACTGTAAGGTCGCATGCGCTGGTTGTGGTCTTGGCCACAACCAGTTGTTATGCAACTCGAAGCGTCCCCACGCCAACGCCAACAACAGCAAGCGACCACGAAACTGATGACGACGTCTGCAGCCAGCCACCGCCACGACCACCGACTCCAGCCACGACCACCGACTCCAGCCGCCGCCACCGACCAGCCACTACAGCCACCGCCCCCGACCAACAACTCCCACCCGTTCCGCCATCCAGCCATGCAGCCCGATGCTGCGAAGATATACCGTTGTTGTATGTATGTAAAAAAAAATTTTCTGTGTTAATAACTATGCCTTGTCGCCCCCGGAGTGTCATCACGCCAGCCGTGATGACCCCGGCATACGTGGCCCCGCCCACCCCGGCTGTAAGTACGGGCAGGGCCACCGAGTGCTTATACTCGATCTAAGAGCACGCAAAGAGCAGCGGTTACTGATCTCGTCTTAATAAAGCTGAACCACCACTCTCCTCTATTCTTAGTGCAGGGCCTCAAAACCCTGTTGTTGTCATCCGGCTGTCCATTCTGTGGACAATCTTGAAAGGGTTTCCAACCCACCGTCTTCTCGCCCATATACGCTGCAAGGCACGCAGATAGAGGTACCTGATCAAGGTACATGGGAACCTCAAACTCAAACATGGCCACTAGGGAAGAGCACGAAAGGAGATCAAAGTACAACGCAAAACACCGCACGGACGTAAAAAGGGATTACAAATGAAGCTTTTTGCATCTACATCAAACCCGATACCGAAAGGTTAGCCTCTTCGCCAAATGCTTGAAATATTGAAGAGTTTGCATAAGCGCTTTCCATCGACAGAATAAATAGTTTGAATGTTGAAATTCGACCGGAATAAATATACGGGGAGCGTCAATCATGATAACTACTCCCGTAGCCTGGAGCGCCGCAGCACGCAAGCGGCGCTGGCGAGGCAGTACTCGAAATCCACAGCATCCAGCTGTGCTGCGTAGGTTGTACCACGCTCCAGGCCGTGGGAGTTGCATAGTGATTGACGCTCCCTGTATAGTGCTGAGTTTGAGCCGGAGGGCAACACCTAAGATCCTCCAAGTCGTCATCTCCAACAAGATCATGAGTTGATATGTTGCAGAAGAAAGATAAATTTCAACCATGACACGCACTGTCAAACATGTCAATCAGTGATCTTCTTTTTGAAGATGGACGTGGAAAAGGCTAGGCGTTGCGGAAATCCCTCCGGCTCAAACAACAGCACTATAGACAGATCTAAATGAAGCAATTTCCTCATAGTAGTGATGTAGTTAGGACTCAGCACCAAAGAAGCTGAGGAGAAGGACGTATCGGCGGCTTCATCGCGTCATTAGAGTCAATCCGTTCCTAAAACAAGAGCCCATACTACAAATCACCAGTGATATCAAGTCAAGCACATGAGAAAAACCACAATATCGATGGTAGGGACAAAAAACATACCTGAATGAGTTCAAATGAGAGCCCAGGAGTCAAAAGTACTTGATAGGCGAAGGGACAAGGAAGTTCTAGGCCCCTGGCGCGCCCCGATGCCAAATATGCGCACGCTGTGCAGGCCAATGCGACGCGGCGACATTCGTTCCCATTGGCCTCCTCTCAGACAATTCTTTTGGCTAACCGCGGTACCAAAATGAGCCCTCCACACTGACCGCGGTACCAAGCTCAGGCAGACCGCGGCACTTTTCGGAAAGCAGGCGGACCGCGGACGGTCCGTAGTTTAGCCATAATCATTCAAACGAGTTCTCGTGCTGACCGCGGTACACTTCACGGGGATAGGCTGGCCGCGCACCTAAAACCGACCAACTGCGGCACTGGGTCCTAGAGCGAAAAGACGCAACATGCAAACAGGGGCGTCGCATGACATTTACGAAATTCGTGGCTCACACCTTCTCTGATGTCCGTCGCCGGACCAGCAGGCGGGAGAAGGGGTGTGCCTGACCAGAAAACGGGAGAACTGAAGTTTGCCTGGCCAGTTTACGGTTTAACTGACGTTTTCAGATGTTGCCTGAACATTTTACGGGTCATGATCCGATTCGGCTCAATTTACGGGTGTTGCCTGATCAGATTCCCGGACTCGCTGTTTCCTGACCAGGAAACGGATGTCGCCTGGCCAGATTACGGGTCTCGCCTGCAGCCTGGCCAGGAAACGGGTAATGACATGTCGAAAATTGTTTCTCCACCTGTTAAACTTGCATTGATGTTCAGCCCTGTTTCACCGGTCTCTGTACTCTCGCAATGTCCCATACTCTCTCGCAGCTTTACGCGCCCAAATTCAAAATGCGCGTACCATGAGTAGATGGCAGCGATCGCTAGTAATATAGCAATAGCAGTGCCGGGCATCAGATGAGATTAATCCGTCGTTTGTGTCTTATTTTGCTTCATTGGACGTCTACTCACTGAGCAGCCTTCGTACCGTTACATTCTTGCTGTTTTCGTGTTCCGTTAATTTCGTACGAAGTGGTCGTCACATTAGTGTTAAACCTATTTTAGAACCACAGTAGACATGTTCTCGCTCGTCCCGAGTGGAAGCAGAAAAACAGACGAAATCAATAAATTAATCGGTCCCCACATTGTTGGAAATGGTTCTCAAATTTGTGTTCAGCGCAAGGAGAACCGCAGTAGACATGTTCCTGTTCGTCTATGAGCGAATTATAGAAATCGATGAGATCCATAAACTGATATTCTTCCCCAAAATTGTTGTGATGTTTGTGTTCAGACTACCCGAAAACCTTGATGGGAATGTTCTGTTGTTCTTTTCTCTACAGCAGAAATGAAAAAAAATCAAATTGATAACCTAGCGGGAAATAGTTGTCGTATTCGCGTTCAGCGCGTTAAGAAACCCCATTACACCTGTCCTCACTTACCCCTCATCAGAAGTAGAAAGGAAACCAATAAGTCGATAATTTGACTATTAGCGGTAGTAACATTCGTGTTCACCATATTGAGGAACGCTAGTGGGCATGTTCTCGCCAGTCGCTGGGCAAAAACCGCGGAAAATCAATAAAATCGATGTAATTGATAAACCACTTGATAATGCCCAGTGGAAGGTATCCTAAAACCTCCGCCGGCCGCTGGAGGGCCTACTTGCAAAATTTAGTCCACATACACACATACAAACTTTCACTTTTGTATGTACAGGTGAGTTTATAGCAGGCATTCACAAAGCTAATGCACAACATTCGCCTGCAATTGCCTGGCCATTTTCCGGGTCTTGCCTGGCCAGTTTCCGGGTGTTCGTGTCTGCCTGATCAGATTCCGGGACTGAATTTCCTGACCAGCTACCGGGTGTTGCCTGGCCAGTTTCCGGCTCTTGCGTGCCTGGCTAGCAGCCAAGCCCGTCTGCTGGCCAGGCAACGCGACCCATAAAATGTTCAGGCGGCGGACTTCAGAGTTCGAGCTTTCGTGTGTCCTCCATTTTCCTCTTTTCTTCGTTTTCGCCTCCGATCGTGTTATCGTGACTATGGATGTAAAAATCGGATCATTTCCGTTTTGTAGAACTCAAGCGACTATTGCTATGTTGGTTGTTGTCTGTTCGCGTTTCACATCAGATTCTTAGCATGGAACGTTTAGTTTCCAAACTCAACTAGCATCCATCGTTTAGCCATTCTGATTGGCCGTTGCCGTTTCATTACAGTTACAGTTTCATTTTTCAGAAGCTGAAGTTCTATCAATACGATCAATAGACGTGCTTTGTATGACTGCGTCAAAGACGAACTTTTTTTCGTTGATGAGGCCTCTGTCAGGTTATGGGTGTTAATGGCCCATTACTGATGATATCGGGGAGTTCACATGATTATATATATATATATATATATATATATATATATATAATATTTATCTTTAATAAAGGTTATATAGAAGGTGTGGGGAAGGGGAATGCGGCTGGGTGTGGCACCCGGGTGGCCCTGGAGCTGCGGGATAGACTGTCTCGGTGGGACTCCGCCTCCGGGCAACAACTGGCAATGTTGTTGTCCGGGCTTCATCCCGACACCTCCAAATATCTTGATGGTTCTTAACACATTCGCGACAACGCAGATTTTCTGCTCAGGGCCACATTGGACCAAAGCGAGTTTGCGCTTGTTTCTCACCGGAGTTGCGAGAATTAAGTGGCTTTCATACATTTGCCGCGGCGGCAGTCGCCCATGGTTAAGCATACGCCGGCGACGTCGCGGCGGCGGCGCCGCCGCGACGAGAGCTTGGTTACTTTTTTGCCGCGGCGCCGCCCGGCGACGTCGCCCAGCGACAAGCGGCAGGGAATGGTCGACGGGGTATTTTGTCGCTCGGCAACGTTTGTCGCGGCCTTCGGTAGATGCTCGTTTTATCGCTTATACCGCGTCAATTCACCTTTAATTGTTTTTTAAGGTTAGATATAGAAAACTATGTATCATATTTATAGAAAATGTGCACTTACATGGTATGAACCTTTATTGATGCTGTGATTCCGTCGTCATTAACGAAGGTGCGAACGAGAGAGGTGAGTTTCAACAGGTTTTGATGCTAAATTTTTGTCACTATCATTGTAATTTTTCTTTTACTGTTCTATCATCGACGCAGTGACTGTATTTACAGATGGAACATACCAAATGTAGTGCAGTTCATTTTTGATGCTGCGATTTCTGCATTCTTTACGATTAGGATTAGTATTAGGAAAGCAAGAATGAAGTGGAAGGAAGACCAAAAAATGAAGAAAAAGACGAGTACTCATGGTATGAAAAGCGCATATCGAGTGCTTACTGGTGTTCGCAACAGTATGAAAGCGCGGCATGCCGCTCGGCAGCAAATGTATGAAAGCCCCTCTAGGGCATACATATTTGACATGCTGATCACAAATATGCCATCTATTCTGCTTGGTAAAGCACTTCTGTAGTGTTACTGTATGTATACTGTAGAAGCTGTAGAAAGACCTTTTTCTATCAGAATTCAACCAAAATTTGCACAGGAGGGTTATTTTACATACAGATTAAGAATATGATATCCATTGTCTACCGTATCACATCACTGCGGGGTTACTGTAGTCATACTGTAGGAACTGTGGGAAAGGTTTTGCATCAGAATTCGCCCGAAACTGGGTTATTTTACTCTGATCTCGAATATGGCACCTATCTCAAATATGGATCTCAAATTCGTGTTCAGCATGTCAGAAACCCCCACTTGCCAAAGTTTCACTGAATTTGGTGAACAAACTCCATCTGGAATAAACCTACAGTAATCCTACAGTACTGCGCTACAGTGGCGGACGCAGGGGGGGGTGCCCCCCCCCCGAGAATGGGTCGGCAAATTTTTGAAAATACTTTACAATACATATAAAAATCTTTTAGTAGTTGAATAGTTTATTTTTGCTTGTTTATTTCTAATATTATTTTTAATATAGCTTTTGTTAATTATTTATTATTATAATTATTATTTTTATTAATATTATTTTCCGTCTAGGTCCCCAAAACGACGGAGACCCCACTTTTTTCCCACGCCCCCCCCCCTCCCGCCCAATTTCTGCGTCAGCCACTGCTGCGCTATGGTACAAATGAATGTCAAATTCGTGCTCAGCATGTCAAATAACCCCACTTGCCAAAGTTTCACAGAATTTGGTGAACAAAGTCCATCTAGAATAAACCTACAGTAATCCTACAGTACTGCGCTACAGTGGCGGACGCAGAGGGAGGGGGTACCCCCCCCCCGAGAATGGGTCGGCAAATTTTTGAAAATACTTTACAATACATCTAAAAATCTTTTAGTAGTTAAATAGTTTATTTTTGCTTGTTTATTTTCAATATTATTTTTAATATAGCTTTTGTTAATTATTTATTATTATGATTATTATTTTTATTAATATTATTTTCCGTCTGGGTCCCCAAAACGACGGAGACCCCACTTTTTTCCCACGCCCCCCCCCCCCCTCCCACCCACTTTCTGCGTCAGCCACTGCTGCGCTATGGTACAAATGAATGTCAAATTCGTGCTCAGCATGTCAAATAAAGTTGCTTGTCCCACTTGCCAAAGTTTCACTGAATTTGGTGAACAAACTCGATCTAGAATAAGCCTACATTAACCCTACAGTACTGCGCTACGGTACAAAATGAATGTGAATTTCGTGCTCAGCATGTCCAATAACCCCACTTGCCAAAGTTTCACTGAATTTGGTGAATAAAATGCATCTACAGTATGCCTACAGTAACCATGCGATAACGCAACAGTAGCCTTAGAGTAGTGCTCTACGGTGCAGGACTGATGGCGTATTCATGCTCCACACGTCAAATAACCCCAAAGTTCAAATTTGCTGTAGATGCTGTGAAAAAATACAGTAGTAGTATCCACAGTATGACTATAGTAATCCCACAGTATCGCAGTTACGGTATAAAATGGATGCCATTTCAGTGTTCAGCGGATAGAATAACCCCTAGAGGCAGAATCTGGGAGAGCTCCACCTAGGAAAAAGGGATAAAACGGATACGACCCACCGGTGGGTCGTATTGTCCGTTATGTGTTAAAGGCAGCACTCACGTAATTTCGAGGTATATCGGGGTTTTTAGGGACGACGAACTCATCGACAATGATGAAGTAGCGTGAAACACGCGGAAAGCACAGAAAATGATGGCGGTATTTCATGTGTGTCCACAGCGCGGGTGATGAGTCCCGGATCGAAACCCTGCAAATGTGCGCATTCCACACAAACCCCTCCGCTGAACTACATGCGCGCACCCAGTCGATGGCGTTAGCTCAAGCGACGGAACCGCTCTTGTCCAGAGCGGCAGATGTGCCACGGCAGTATCTTCGCAGGCAGGCCTCTATTCGTTGTTGACAGGCGTTTCCCTTCTTTCTCTTTCCAGAGATGCTGGCCTTTTCAATATGTCAGCGCAATGTGTATGGGATATTAGTCTCTTCAATAAGTCTGCGTAACTTGTATAAACACCACCAGAAAAACGAATCGTAATATAAAAGAGTCAAATTAGAGTTCCAGAGTAGTGAAAAAACAGTTTTATATAGAATATACAGGAAATAGAATTGGAAAAGAGAAACCTTCAAAGTAAATCAACTGGAGAAGAATGATGACTTCACAATTGTAAAACTGGACCACTGTACTGTTCCCAGAACTACTGGTCCTCCACTGCGTCGGGAAGTGTTCCGCATTGTAAGGGTTTCTGTTAGAGCTTCTAGAGTTAGATCCCTTCGAGAGCCATCCTGCAGCCCATCACCGCGCCCTCTGGGCTCCGTCCGCTTCCAGGCCTGATGGCCATCCACAATGCACCGACGCTGCCGACGACCTCTGATCCTCCCGACAGTAGATATCCAACTATATGTATTCGTGATGCCATTAGGATAAACTGTATTCGTACTTGGTGTTCAGCCGCATTCTACAGTGGGCACGGAGCCCCAATCTTACTGCATGATTAGATTTGATTGTCCAACTGCCGGCTACACGGTAAGCGATTCCCTTCGGAGGTGGAAATTTCCGTGAGTGCTGCCTTTAAGAAAGCAAAAGATTTAGTGAAGCCGCCTTTGAGGCAAGTCGAGTTCTCTTTCTTTTTGCCCATATGAATTTTGTACCAAAAATTTCAGGGGTTCGTATTATTTGATGCAGTATTTGGAGTCTGTAAATCCAACTGCAAAGTACTCGACAGTGACATCAAATCTAATCATGCGGAACACTTCCCGACGCAGTGGAGGACCAGTAGTTCTGGGAACCGTACAGTGGTCTAGTTTTACAATTGTCAAGTCATCATTCTTCTCCAGTTGATTTACTTTGAAGATTTCTCTTTTCCAACTCTATTTCCTGTATGTTCTATATAAAGCTGTTTTTCCATTACTCTGGAACTCTAATTTGACTCTTTTGTATTACGATTCGTTTTCCTGGTGTTTTAACTCTTTTTTTCGATGATGATTCTATTTCCTGGTGTTTTTTATGCTGGTGTACTCTTTCGATGTTATAATAAAGTTAAGATGTACTTCGTTATAACCATTGATTCGGGCTAGTTGTGGAAGCACCTGCAAGGATTGCTGGCGTCCACAGCTATAGTGTGTCCGAAACTACGAGTCCGCCCACGCAGGCGGGGATCGAGAAGCTGCCACGTTTGCCAGCGCTCCACGTCATCATCCGTGGTCTGTGTCTCACGTTTCATCGTTATCTTCATGGTACTGACCAATGATTTGGCTGTGACGTGGACGACGTGGCTGCCAACAGCATCCGTCCCAGCCGCGCCGCCTCTCGATCCCCGCGTGCGTGGGCGGACTCGTCGTTTCGGACAGACTATAAAAGCACTGTATTACAAATCTCAAACCGCATAAATTTGACACCGTAATCAGAAAGCGCGCGCGATGGGACCAGCATGCGCGCGGCGCAGTCAGCCCTTTAAATTATCGTGTTTGCGCTTGCGCAGATGACTTGTGCGCCTCACCCTTTAGCGTTTTTGGTGTGTAGGAGAAGCGGTTGAAGTAGACGTATGCTTTCAGGTAGTTGAATACAGCTGAGTGCACCGTAGCGAAGCTGAATGACTTATTTCCACGCGATGTGAACACACCGAACACTCAATAGGTGCTTCTAAATTCGACTCGGCAGAATGTTTCTTCACTTCATGAAGTTTTAGAGCACGCCGCGTTGAGTAAACTAGGTCACAATTCGTGCAAGTATGCACGACTTTCCCGGAACCAGAGATCTTTTCCATACTTCTATTCGATTTCAATTCTTCTAACTGAGGTGTCGTATAAGAATGAACATCGCGAAGATGTCTTTTCAACTGATAGCCTCTGTCTTCCCCGCATTCAGGAAACATATTCCTGGAAGCAAGTTCAAATCAAATTTGAATCAGTTGGATATTGTTCTACTCATTTGATAGGGTATACCAGGACTGAGTAATTACCAAAGCAGCTCATGTGTACATTGCAGAAAACATAATCCTAACTGCGAATAGATATATGCGAGCTATCGTGTGTTTCATCAGGGTACAGAGTTATGAAGATATTATAGAGAGAGAACGTGAGGACGCCGTATCCAGAGGCAGGCGAGAAATGCAGATCAGAAGCACTAATACTCAATTATCATCGCTTTCGGAATGGACTATATAGTCAGTTCAATCTGGTGAACATTTATTCCCACTCTCCATATCGTTGTCTCTAGAAACACAATCATTCTCAGACACTCTCAACGTGCGACCGCCCGCGTGCAAGTATGGTAGACCGTGCGTTATATGTTGGAAAAACAACGTGAAGGCATATAGTCTGGTAGGCCACAACGCGCACCAGGGTGGACTTTGTGTGCAATTGCGACCGCAGTGGTATCGGCCTGCCGACCAGCCGGTTCCATGGGAGACAGCATCGAAACATCAAAATGGAAGGAATCACATCACCTACATATCAAAAACATACCAAAACTTATAAAAGAAAGCCTAAAAATGGATCGAAAAGCCGATCGCCCGGTCAAAACCACTGCGGTCGCAATTGCACACAAAGTTCACTCTGGTGCGCGTTCTGGGCTACCAGACCAGGACCCGGCACGAGCCTGTATTAGGGTCGTAGCCAAAACGAAGCCCCCTTTGAAAAATGCAGATTTTACGAAGCCCCCTCTGAAAATAACAATAGATAGAAGGGAATGACCGCATCCAATGATAGCAATTCTACAAGAATTCTCCGTGATTGCAATTAAAGCAACTAGTAGCAATTAAAGGACGATAACCCATTGTGAAACCACAAAACATAACTGCAATAACTAGTGTAAACCGACAAAACATAACTATAATTCTTTACCAAGAGCAACCAACGAATGGACCATTCCACACTGCGGCAGAAATTACACTGACGGAATCAGGAAACGATAAGGTCGACATTGGTTGCTAAAAGCCGAACAGAACAACAAACTAATCGAGAATAAAGGAATAAAAACTCTGGAAGAAGTAGAGGCCAAACTAATGACAGTAGCCTTCGTAGAAAAAAAAGGACCGAGGCTTTCAAAGGGGCTTTCAAATGATTCCAATTCCCGCGCTGGGTCGATTGGGTCGGCGTTCTGCTTTGGAGCGCGGCTAAACGGCTTGCTAATGTTCCTCGGAGCGAGCGGAGAAGGACAAATACTCAGAAGATAGGAGATGATAAGTGATAGTATGTGAGGCGTATGAAAGCACATACCTCCAAGTATAGGGTACATGGTAGGGGGTTGGTAACTTATGTGTTTGAATAGGGACCCCGACAGGCTCAGCTTGTAGCCCAGCCTGTCGAAAATAGGCTGGCCCCTTTACCGAGCATACAATTCCTGGATTCACATAAGTTTTGTGATCTGACATCATACATTTATTTTGAGTGCTATGACGCTTCTTCACCCCAAATTTGGTGTCAATCGGTTGAGTCTCGACTCAACGGGAGAGCCTTGCAACCACTCAGACTCAGAATGTGAGCGTATACTTTTCTAGTTCACATAAGTTTAGATTTTCTCTCCCAAAATCTTCTAGTGTTCCCTTAGTTCTCATCTCACTGAAGATTCCAGCTCAATCCATGCAGATTCCGCGGCGCAGGAGTCGTTTAAGTCCTCCGGATTATGGGAACCTGTACACGATCTGCTCCAATCGAACTTTTCAACATCGATCGCCGCAATTGCTCTGCTAAAGCTACGAGCAGTTCTTTTGCGAGCCTTTTTCGTCTTTCATCGCCTTTATCAACGCATTTCTTTTCTTTGGACCAACGAACACCTCAAAGTTTTTCTGGGGCTCGGCCCCGAACCCGTACGAAGCCCCTTTTGCTTTCCGACCCTTTTACGAAGCCCAGCTTGCCCACCGACAAGCTGCGCTGGGGCCTGTACCAGACTGTACAGGCCATTCATCGGGGAGTCGGTATGCCACTTATCGGAGAAATGTGCTCCACGTACGCCCACATCATTTCCGGGACCATTCCTAACATGTCAAGCAGTTAAAAATAACTGCGACTAACAAGCTTGAACATGCGCGACTTGCCAAAGGCCTCTCTAATCTCTTTACGTAAAAATGCACCAATACCGACTCATTTCTGAACCGCCTGTACACCTTCTTTAATCGCTTCTCCTACTCAGAACCCCAAAAACAAGTTTCTGATCGCATCTGAAACTTGCTTCCTCAAAAGCTTGTCGAGAAGTTGTTTTCACACTTTCTTGCTGACAAGTTGTTCGCCCGAAAAGCTTGTCGACAACTTGTTTTCACTGCTTCGTTGTTGAAAACAAGTTGTCGACAAGCTTTCCGGGCGAACAACTTGTCGGCAAGGAAGTGTGAAAACAACTTGTCAACAAGCTTTTGGAAAAGCAAGTTTCGGATGCGATCAGAAACTTGCTTTTGGGGTTCTGAGTACACACCAAAAAAGCTAAGGGGTGAGGTGCACAAGTCATCTGCGCAGTCCGCCCTTTAAATTATGCTTGCGCTTGCGCAAGCATAATTTAAAGGGCGGACTGCGCCGCGCGGACGCTGGTCCCACCGCGCGCGCTCTCTGATTGCGGTGTCAAATTTATGCGGTTTGAGATTTGTAATACAGTCTATAAAAGCTCTCATTAGCTTTGCGGACTGACCACGCACCATTGCTACATACAGGGGACCTCAATCTTGATCAGTATTCTCGCGGAATGGCGCGCCGCACCATCCATGCGGCGCAGCGGGCTGGCTGGGTGCTGCGGTTGGTGGATGTTGCGGGGATTTTCAGCTTTTCTCTAGTTTATGCGACAATTTCACTAATTTGTGGGCCTTCTTGGTAAATGTTTGAGATAGAATGGCGTCGATTAAGTTCTGAAATCTGAGTTTGAGGAAGATATCATCTTGCAGTTTGTTTCCTACGGAGAGATTTTTTCATTGCTTATTAGAAAGCTGTTGTATCGCGTAATTTGTGGTCTTCACTGTTGTTGATGGCTAGCTTTCTCCTATTCACGATGATTTTTAGGTCAATTGTGTGAAGATATTGCATCGTGCGATCTGTGTCGAAATTACTGACTGTCGTGGTCACCACGACCTACTGACCCACCGATAGCATTGTTTATAGTCTGTCCGAAACGACGAGTCCGCGCACGCACGCGGGGATCCAGAGGCAGCCACGTTTGCCAGCACTCCACGTCATCACCTGAAGTCTGCGTATCACGTTTCACCGTTATCTTCATGGTATCGACCAGACTATACCCCATGGCAGCATAAAAAGCCCGCCATGGGATTATCAGCAGGTCATTATTGTATGGTAGCAAGCAAAAGCACTCGCTCTTATTGTCACTAATAAACCATCTGAACCACCATCTATTGCTTTTCTACTTATCGGCACTGAGACCGATTCATCCCCAAGTATACGGGGACACTGACGCCAGGTCGAAGTTCTTGCTGAAGCACCTGTGAAAGGTCAACTCAACCCAAGTACATCCGAAGAAGAGTGCGAGTGTATTTACACCATTACAAATGAACGAAATTGTCGCAGAAACTAAAGAAGAGCCGAAACAAACAGCCACCAGCCGCAGCACCCAGCCAGCCCGCCGCGCCGCGTAGGTGGTGCGGCGTGCCATTCCGCGGGAATATTCGTCGTGATTTACGTCCCCTGTATGTATATAGTCTGTCCAAAACGACGAGTCCGCCCACGCACGCGGGGATCGAGAAGCCGCCACGTTTGCCAGCGCTCCACGTGATCATCCCTGATCTGCGTATCACGTTTCATCGTTATCTCCATGGTATTGACCAATGATTTGGCTGTGACGTGGACGACGTGGCAGCCAACAGCATCCGTCCCAGCCGCACCGCCTCTCGATCCCTGCGTGCGTGGGCGGACTCGTCTTTTCGGGCAAATTATAGCAAACTCCAAACGTACGCAGACAAGAGTCGAGATCGCGGCGCGGCTCTCATGGACAGAGACGCGGGCGCACACTATAAAGTTATTCATGCTTGCGGCGCATCAAAGTTTACGCGCCGATACACAGTGCAAAGGAGGGAGGTAGAAGACAAATCCTGGCAGGTCAGCAATGTTCCTAGTTTTGCCGTTGCGACTGCCGCGCGAACAAACCGCGTTTCTATTTTCGCCGCTTTGGGTCGGCGCGAAAACTTCGTGGAGATTTGTCTAGGCGCGTGAATTTTGACGCGCCGCAAGCATGAATATATATAGGAAACTCCAAACGTACATAGACAAGAGTCGAGATCGCGGCGCGGCTCTCACGTGCGGAGACGCAGGCGCACCCTATGCTGAGCTCCCGTGACTCTGCCCAAGAGAGCCGCGCCGCGGTCCTGACTCTTGACTGCGTACGTTTGGAGTCCTCTGTAACTATTATGCTGAGCTCCCGTGACTCTGCCCAAGAGAGCCGCGCCGCGGTGCTGACTCTTGACTGCGTCTGTTTGGAGTTCTCTGCAGATGTAGTGCAACTGTCGCTAACAGAATCGTTTGGAGTTGGGCCCGTTGCGTTTCTCACCCGGACAGCCGGCTAGTTAGAGGTGCGAGCTAAGGATGAAGCGCTTTTGGCAAGAGCTGGTACCAAGCCAGTCCGATCGTACCATTGATCTCAAAGCAACCTCACTCACTTGCCGCTCTGCCGCCTGCGATCATACCGGCGCGACGAACAACAGTGCCAAAAACAGAATCAGAAGCCTGGTATTTGAATACGGTGTCACCTCTCTTTTACATCTTGGGTTTTGAATATCAAGAAATTTCCGAAGTAGAGACCCGTCATTAAGTTTTAAATATCGGAAGATATTCCTAAGGGCATTCGGAAAGGAGTCGGTACTGGTGCATTCACGGACTGGAGCTGAATGGTGCGATTGTGCACTATCAAGCATGCTTGATATTGATTGAAACTGGCCGCATATCAGTCCATGATCCTTCCATCAATACCGACTGCCGGTTGAATGGGCTGTATTATCGCTTACGATATCCAGTTCACTTCAAACTGATCTATGATGACTCAAACGAAAATATATATATATTCACACTGATGTGCTCGTTTTCGGTCAATTTTCGGACATTCGAACCTGATACTCCAACTATTTTTCTTCTTTTCTCCATTCAATGTAAAAATTCCGACGAAAACTCGTCGTACTGCGATCGCGTACCGCAACGCGACAAAGGGTTTGGATTGCTCTGAGATCAGTCAAGCGGATCCGCTTGGTTTGATGCCAGCCCCTTCCAAAGGCGCTCCACACTTGGCTTGCACCTTTAAATAGACGGCTGTCTGGGTGAGAAACGCCACTCAGCCTTTGGAGTTCCGTATGTCCAATGTCGATCACGAACCCAGGATTAGTTTTGGCTGACTTTATCTGATTACAGAAAGTGCACTGATAGATAAATATTGATAAATGGGTCTAACAGTGCCTATCAATGTAATCAGCACATAACATACTGTCTTTTTCACGAATCATGCTACTTGGCCGTCCGCCAAGATGAGGTAAGTCTCGCCACGTTGTCATGTTTTGGCACGCTTCCTGCTATCGATCGTCGATTGATAGCTCCAATTTCCATGATTTGGCGTGTGGTAAAATGTGTGATGTGTAATTAAACAAAACACATTGAATTGCTCTGATTTTTGGAACAGACAGTAACTCTCATACGGCAAGTTCCATATTTCGTGCCCCAGCGACAATCCGCTGCCCTAATCATAATCAGCACCAGAAGCCCGTCTCCATGCCGGAGTGAGCGCCACGTACTCAGGCAATGACCCGAGAGCAACTTTGGTCCTGCCGGGTGACCCGAGAGACCATATTTGTAGGCGTGGCTTGCTACCGGCTCACCCGAGGGACGATGTGCTTCGTTACCGGGTGACCCGAGGGAAGTTTGTTAAATCTCCAATCGAACCTACAGAATCAGCTTTTGGCCGGACTTTTCCCAAGTTTTGTTATCTATTTGTTCATGTTCGTAGTTGCACAAGTTAGTGAAGTAGTACGCGGGTTTAACCCGGCTAGGCAACGACGAGCAACAATAAAATACAAGTTTATTAAAAAACAGGCAACGACAATAAAAGGATACGGGTACAATAGTACAAGTTAATGGAGTGACAGCCGTGAGAAGCGATGAGGATTTTACCAGTCAATGGAGAGTAGAAAGAGAACCTGAAATACGGCCCTAACTTACGGCCAGCGCACAGCTTCGAAAGAGGGTTCAGCTAGAATCCCCCAGAAGAACTAGAACACCGCGGTCGCGGCGGCACCCTTCTTATAATTTCGCAACGCGCGCGCTTATCGATATTATTAGAGATCAGACAAAAATGGCGCGCAAGATCAACGTATGATATGACATGCCGGGGGGGGATAATGAGGTATGGCTCCACTCCATACCAGCTACAGTGCCATTTCCTGCAGTTTAAATTGTGCCGCCCTCTGCTTATCACGGTTGCGTGCGGCAGCCCTTTTCCTATGTCTCCTATTCCCGGGGCCCAGCAGTCGCTCCGTACTAGCACCCTCCTCAGAAAGAATCGGCTGCCCTGGCTCCTTCCTCTTGTGAGCACGGAACTCCGCTAGCTTAAGCGACTCCAGAACTAACATGGGCTGTAGCTGCCTCTGCAGGAAACTGTAAAATAATCTCGTCCCCTCCACCGGGATCCATTCATAGTCGTTGGGAAGGACTCCGACTGCGGTCCAAGCGGCACGTGCGTCATATGTGCCCGTAGCTTGCTGCAGTAGGTCGATGATCAGGTCCTTGTGTTCCGGGCGATTGCTGACGTACGTCAGCACGTGGCTGCGTGCTTTCATAGTTACGTGCTCCCAGCTCACCAGGTTCTGCGTGCGCGGTCCGTTGACCAAGTAGACATGTGTTCCACAGGAGACCCAAAGGTCGATAGCCGACATCAGCGCCAACCACGCGGTGATGTTACGCGGTTCCTCTGGCGGCAGAACCATGATGACGGCACCCAAGTCATCTGTGAAAGGCTATCATTCTTTGTGCGGATATCAGAGAATTCTCGATAGAAAAAGATCCTGGTACGTGATCCGCCAGTCATCCACACCATCCGTCTCAAGACAAGAGGCACAACGATCAGTACGCGATTGTGGATGTTCTCAAACAATGACTTCGATTGGAGATCCTGCCAATTGAGCTTGCGTGACATCAGCCATCCGAGTTCAAAAATCCGCTTCGGGACGTCCGGCCATCCACCATGCAAGGAACCGTGGCGCATCACGCTTGCTGGTTCTACTGCCCTCGCCATGTTGTTAACATGCGCACAACGGGTCTTGAAAACTGCGTACGCGTATCCAATCGAACGCGCGTCAACCGTCCTGTTCTCGGGATTCAGAATCTTCTGGACTTTAGCGGCAACAGATCCGGGTTGAGTCCATATTGCAAAGACACGAGCTGCATCGAGAACACAATGAATTCTAACAGAATCAGCAGGAGGAGGTATCACTGAGATCAGATCGCCAGCCGTAATGGTGCCTGCGACTCGACAGGAACTCAGCGCATAGCCTGGCCAACCGTTGATCGCGGGAAAGTCCTGACCTTGGCATCGAAATTGCACATGCAAGCTATGCTTATCGTCTGGCACATCGAAAGTGGCTGCATCCCTGAAACAACCAACATCAGTCTTTACTGTCATAACTTTGTGAACCTTTCTCACACGCTTCCTCCTCGTTCTTCCGCTGACCTGCTCATCGGAGATCTCATTCGGACACTTACGGAGCATGTCGTACTGGACTTTCCTGGGCTCCTCGTTAGAACCTATCCTGGTAATCACTGCCGAAGTGTCACCGGTTTCCAGTACTCTATATGGCCCTTCCCAGTCCACTGTCAGTTTAGGATGTTTGCCCCTAGCTCTCTCGCGGGGCAATTTTAGAAAGACTCTCTCCCCCACGGCAGGGAGACAAAGGGTGTCCACAGCCTTCCCTTCGTCGTACATCCGTTCCATTTTCAGCCTGTACCCTTCCAAGTGGTTACGTACTTCCTCCCGAATGGCTTCCATTCCCCTGAGTATTTCAGTTCTGTAATCGTCCACGAACACCCTATACTTTGACACCTCAGGTACTGGAATGGTGGGAGATGGCAATACTGGGTCAAATCCATGTAAAATAAAAAAAGGACTTTCTCCTATTGCTTCATGCGGCATAGTGTTGTACGCGTACACTACGTGTGGAAGCATTAGATCCCATCTGTCAGGAAAAACCACCTTCTTCCAACATCCTTTGAATGGTCCCAATGGCTCGCTCACTCACTCCATTTTCTCGGGAATTATAACCTTTCGTGACAGTGTGTGTGATACCGGCTACCCCGGTCAGTTCCTCTAACACATTGTTCACGAATTCGGTACCTTGATCTGTGTGAAGCTGTCTCGGCCACCGGCCGCCCTCACAGATCCAACGATGAAACAAGGTTGTGGCTACCGTTACAGCTGACTTATTCGGCATCGCATACGCCCCTACCCATTTTGAGAGGTGGTCGACAACGACGAGGACGTATTTCATACCGTTCTCACTTAAATTCATCTCCAGTATATCTGCGGCTACTACTTCGAATGGTTTTCCCGTAACAAACGGCTTCAAAGGCGGCACTAATTGCTTATGAGGGTTAGTCAGTAAGCATTTCGTGCACCCCTTCACCCAGCTCTGAACATCGCGAGCCATGCCTTCCCAGAAAACCAACTTCTTCAGTTTTTGTACCATTTTCTTGGCGGAAAAATGCCCAGCCATGCTACTGCTATGATTCTCCTCGAACACCTGCTTCCTTTTGCTTCTTGGGACCACTCCCGCTGTTGAGCCATCCTCGAGAATGATGCACAGATCCCCTTCCTCCAGGGTGAAATCTGCAGCTTTAAGCTTCCTTTGGAGACCCGACAATCTTACTTCCTTCTGTAGATGTCCTTTTTGCAGCGCTTCTACCAGTCCTTTTTGCAGCGCTTCTACCACTGGTCCATAGTCGGGATCTCTTCTCAACTCAACTAGCCACTCCGAATCAGCATGCGTGCCTACAGCGCACACCACCCTTTCATCTTCTGCATGCGTGGATGCAGCCTCTTCTGCAGTGATCAGCACGCCTCTCGACAGAGCATCAGCAACAGCATTTGCTCGTCCTTTCACGTACTCGATCGTCAGCCGGTATTGTTGAAGCTCAAGTGCCCACCTTAACACTCGTCCAGAGACATTGGCTCTGTTGAACAGCGCTGTCAACGGAGCGTGATCCGTTCGGGCTATCACATTCATCCCATACACGAAGAAATGGAACTTTTTGAGAGCAAAAACCAACGCAAGTACCTTCAGATCGGTAACATGATAATTCCTTTCGGCTTTTGAAAGCCTTTTGGACGCAAAATAGATGGGATGAACAAACTGGTCTCTTCCTTTCTGACATAGCACAGCGCCCACTCCTCGTTGTGACGCATTAGTGTAGATGATGTACGGGTTCGATCCCTCCTGAGCGCCTTTTACGTCCGGCTGCGCAAGAACTGGCGTGGTGGCTAACAATTCCTTCAAACGCTCGAATGCATCCTGCTGCGAGTTCCCCCAGTTCCATGCAGCTTTACTGCTAGTCAGCTCAAACAGTGGACCAGCAATCGTCGAGAAGTTCAGGATGAACTTCCTGTAGTAGCTACACATTCCCAAAAATGTACGCAACTCTGCTATGGTCGTAGGTTTTGGGAATTCCCTAATCGTTACTACTTTGTCTGGATCAACATGTACACCCTTAGCGTCGATCTGGTTTCCCAGAAAATTTACGCACACCTCCAGAAGGACACACTTCATCAACGACTGCAAAACCTTCGTCACGCTGCGGTCCGACAACCGTGCTATGGCGACAAAAGAAATCAACGCGGCTTACCAAAAGAAGACAGGAAGGAAGAAGAAAAGCTATTCTTCCCGCGAACGGCACCACCGATCCCGTTCAAACGTACGACAACGTCATACTTCGCATCGATCTCAGAAGTCGGAATTTCCGCCAAGGAAACCGAGGAAGAAGCGGTTTGAACGAAACCACCGATGCAAAAAGGTAGTCACGAGCGTTCAAGATTCACGCACCTACTTAAAGGTACAGGTAAATGGACGGCTCACACGACTCCAGCTCGACACTGGCGCGGACATCACTATGATTTCCAAGAAGACTTGGAGCGATATCGAAAAGCCGGCTACAGAAGCATACACCCTGCCCGTAAAGACGGCCGATGGATCACCGATGGAGATCATTGGACGATTCGAAACGGACTTCACGATTTTCGATCGCCACCATCGACCAACCAAGGGACGTGGACACTGTTACGTCACCCAATCGACCGACCTTCTCGGACTCGAGTGGTGCATCCAAATGCCGGACTATCGACAATTCAAGGATCAAAATCACTGCCGAATGGCGACCACAGCTCTCGACAGGATCCGTAACGAGACCGTCACATCTCTGAAGGCGCGTTTCGCGGACGTGTTCAATCCCGGACTAGGACGGTGCACCAAGACTAAGGCCAAACTAATCTTGAAGCCAGATGCCACGCCCATCTACCGCCAAAGAAGACCAGTGCCCTTTGCCTCCCAATCAGCCGTTAATGTCGAGATCGACCGACTACTGAACGAAGGCGTATTAACGCCGTCGACCACTCGAATTGGGGCAGCCCCTATAGTCTTCGTGAAGAAAAGCAATGGCACAACTCGGATTTGCGCCGACTTTTCCACTGGCCTCAACGACGCATTGTTGCTGCACCAGCATCCACTGCCCACTGCTGAAGAGGTGTTCAGTAAGCTGAAAAGTGGTCAGCTGTTTTCACAAATCGATCTCGCCGACGCCTATCTACAAGTGGAAGTGGAAGAAAACTCAAAGGAACTCCTCACTGTGAACACTCATCGCGGCCTGTTTCGATACAACCGTTTCACGTTTGGAGTCAAGTCCGCCCCCGGGATCTTCCAACAGATCATCGACTCCATGATCGCGGGTTTCACAGGCGTCGCCGCATATCTCGATGACATTATCGTGACCGGACGCACTGTCGATGAACACCGCCAGAACCTAGAAGCTGTCTTCAGAAGGATAAGCGACTATGGTTTCAGAGTCCGGATTGACAAATGCAACTTCTTGATGCAAGAAATCCGGTACCTCGGCGACATTATCGACAAGGATGGACGCCATCCGGACCCCAGCAAGGTGAGAGCAATCACCGAAATGCCACCACCCAAGGACCTCGCATAACTTCGTTCATTCTTAGGAATGATGAACTACTATGGAGCCTTCGTCCCACAGATGCGTCAAATTCGTGCTCCGCTCGACGCCCTACTGAAGAAGGACGTCCCGTTCAACTGGTCCGAGGATTGCCAGAAGGCATTCGACAAGGCCAAAGACGTGCTGGCCTCACCGCTGCTCCTCACCCACTTTGACCCGAATCTGGAGCTCATCGTCGCCGCTGATGCTTCCGAGTACGGCATTGGAGCAGTTATCCTTCATCTCTTCGCAGACGGAACTGAGAAGGCCATCAGTCACACAAGTCGAAGCCTCATTGAGGGAAGGACTCGCGCTCGTCTACGCAGTCCGAAAATTCCATAGGTACCTCTTCGGGCGCCCCTTCACACTACTTACGGACCACAATCACTCGTCACTATCTTCGGAAACAAGAAAGGACTACCCACATACACGGCTAATAGGCTACTGCGATGGTCTCTCATCCTCCGAGGATATGACTTCAAGATTGCATATCGAAGGACGACGGACTTCGGACAAGCGGATGCATTGTCCAGACTTATAGCAGAGCAGGCGGTGCCAAGGAAGATGTCATCATCGCCACTGCTAGTCAAGAAGCTGAAGCTGAGTGCCAAGCCGCAAAGAAGCTGTTGCCCATTGACATGGACATGATCAGAGAAGAAAGCGGTAAGGATGACTCTACAGAAGGTTATCGACCACGTACGCCGAGACGAATGGCCGAAGAAACCTCCGCCTTGTATCGCTCGCTATTACGCTCTTCGCCAGTCCCTCTCTTCACAATGACTGCCTTTTCGTCGGACATCGGACAGTCGTTCCGACGAGATTCCACAGTCGAGTGATGACGCTGCTTCATGAAGGACATCCTGGAATAAATAGGATGAAAGCACTCGCCCGATCCTTCGTGTACTGGACCAACATAACGAAGGACATCGAGAACTTCGTCCGCGGATGTCGAAGTTGTCAAGAAGCAACGAAATCTCCCGTGAAAACGGAACTCCACTCATGGAAAATAGAAGATGACCCGTGGTCTCGAATACACGTGGACTTCGCTGGACCGGTTGATGGAAAAACCTATCTCGTCGTTGTGGACTCCTACTCCAAATGGCCAGAGATAATCGAAATGACGACGACGTCCAGCACGGCTACCATCAGGCAACTCACTCAACTTGACTATTCGCTCAATTTGGCAACCCCTACACTCTGGTATCGGACAATGGTACACAGTTTACCTCCAAGGAGTTCGCCGACTTCTGTGCCACCAATGGCATCCAGCACATGCGGTCCCCTCCATTCCATCCGCAATCGAATGGACAGGCGGAACGGTTCGTAGATACGTTCAAGAATGCTTTACGGAAGCTGAACAACGACTTGACCACTAAGGATCCTTTGCAGAAGTTCCTGCAAGTCTATCGTCGGACCCCGTGTCCATCGTCACCAAGAGGACTATCTCCGGCTGAGAACTTCATCGGACGACAAATTCGCACGGCTCTCACCATGTTGAACACCTCGAGGAGCAACCCGGAGGAACGAAACAAGAAAATGGAAGAGCAATTCAACCGCCACAACAATGCGCAATCCAAGAAATTTCGTCCTGGCGATGCAGTATGTGTCCGCGACTATCGAAAGGGTCAAGCAAAATGGGCTTACGGAAAAGTTACCCAACGAATTGGAAACGTCCTTTACGAAGTACTCGTGAATGGACGGATACACCGACACCATGCAAATCAGCTCCGTCCCAGAACAGCCGAGGACACTGAACAGAAGCTTTTGGATCTCTTTTACTTGCCCACGGAATGCCAAAGACATCCCACCCAAGCCGTTTCGATCCCCACGCCGACTCCAGGAACAACCCTGACGCGCGCAACGGATGGCAACGACACAGGCCCTTCGACAACCACCTCAATGTCGAGACCGCTACGCCGCTCAACACGCCAACGACGTGCACCAACTCCGCTGAACATGGAGCTATCAAGGAAAACGTATCTAGGAATGTGATATCTTAACATGTAATTTTGAATCCTATTATGCTAAGATGAATGATGTTATTTGTTGTATTCATCTTAAGGTGGGAGGTGTTGGGGCTGCGCCCTTGGCCAACCCATATCAGTGATTTCCGGTCATTCTGGATCTTTCCTGGACCCCATATAAGGGCCCACTTTCCCACCATTTGTATGTATTCCTGTCTTCCAATAAACCAGCGTCCAACCGCCGTTCAAGGACACAACATAAACCAACACAGCAAAAATGACTGCGACGCTTGTAGCCACCGCTTTTATAAAACTCTCGCTATGTCTTTGTCATGAATATCTTTTCCTTCTTAAAGGCAGCACTCACGGAAATTTTCACTTCTGAAATGAGTCGCTTACCATGTAGCCGGCCGCTGGACAATCGTAACAGTAAGTTGAACACCTTGAATGGCCGCCTACCTGCGAAGATACTGTTGTGGACACATCTGCTGCTCTGGACATTAGGGTTTCGTCGCGCCAACTAACGCCGTTGACAGGGTATGCGCATGTGGTTCAGCGGGGGCTTGTTTATGAAATTCGTACCATTTGCAGGGTTCCGTGGCGGGACCCACCACCGAACACTCGTCCACGCTGTGGACATGAAATATCACCATCATTTTCTGTGTTTTTCGCGTGTTTCACGCTACTTCATCGTTGTCAATGAGTTCATCGTCCCTAAAAACCTCGATATACCGCGAAATCTTCAACCCAAAAATTTCCGTGAGTGCTGCCTTTAATCTGCCAACTCGTGTCTGCAGTGTGTCCCTCCGCAGTGCTATATACAGAGAACTCCAAACGGACGCAGTCAAGAGTCAGGACCGCGGCGCGGGCAGAGTCACGGGAACACAGCATATTCTGCGCCTGCGTCTCTGCTCATGAGAGCCGCGTCGCGATCTCGACTCTTGTCTGCGTACGTTTGGAGTTTCCTATACATACAGGAAGCTCCAAATGTCCGCAGTCAAGAGGGACGTGGCCACGACGCGGCTTTAGGCAGAGACACAGGCACTGTGCATGCTGCCACCGGTTGTCTGCAGAGTCAGAGAAACTAGAGGCAGCATAGAGAGCGCCTGTGTGTGATCAAGGAGCCGCGCCGTGGCCACGCCCTCATGACTGCGGACATTTGGAGCTTCCTGTGTATTTTCCTGTTAACACAGGGAAAATCCATTTTGACAAAAAAAACTACCTATTTTTCGTGATTATAACAACTGTCTTGATTGAAGTAGTAGGTGACCGGAACTGGTATGACCGACAACACTTAAGCAGTCACAGTAGGATGGTTTTTGTGAAGAAAAATTTTTATATCACTCACGGTTCATTCGAATTTTTCATACAAGTACCTAAGGACGAACATGAACAAATAGATAACAAAACTTGGAAAAAGTCCGGCCAAAAGCTGATTCTGTAGGTTCGATTGGAGATTTAACAAACTTCCCTCGGATCACCCGGTAACGAAGCACATCGTCGCTCGGGTGAGCCGGTCCGTCTCCAAATTCGCTCGGGTGATCCGGTAGCAAGCCACGCCTACAAATATGGTCTCTTGGGTCACACGGCAGGACCAAAGTTGCTCTCGGGTCACCTGTAGTTATTGCCTGAGTAGGTGGTGCGACGCTCGAAGTCCGAAGGAGTAGTGCTCATGATTGATGTCGCCTGTACCTAAGGCGCTACTTATGGTTGATGCGCGTCAATTTGACGCGTCGGCCTGAATTTTCACGAAGATTTTGGACGTCTCGATGTGGCGAAGATCAGAACGCCGTTTGTTCGCCGACGGCAAAACCAGGAACATTCGCATCCTGCCAAGAATTCTCTTCTTCTCTTCGTTCTGCACTTTGTATCGCCGCGTAAAATTTGACGCGCATCAACCATAAATGAATGTAGGGTCAGAATCTTAGTGTAGGTAAGACATACATGTAAGTGGTTACATAGTTTAGACGTATTAATTCAGTAGGTACTTCAGAAGAAGAATAATCTTTCCTTAGGAGTCAAACATTAGGAAGCAGATCACAATAAAGGTTGGCGGGAACAAGCTACATTCAAACAAGTATATATAGGACAGTGAGCAAAGATCTACTTATTCGAAGTTCCTCCCGTATCACGTCAGTCACGCTCCTTTCATTGTCATACAGTTTGCACTGATTCTCTCTCATTGTTTCCGAATCATTCCTTGTTGAGATGACACTTTTGTAAGTTTCCTTGGAGAACTACTGATGAAAGAGTCATTTGACTCGGGGGCACCAAGGAAACTACACTACCGGTCTAGTTCTAAGCCCCGAAACCGGATTAGTGTGAAAATATTTAGGTTTTAAGTTATCTTAGCTTGTGTCGCTGTCTATTTCTCACTCTATTAATATCTATCTGGTAAATCCCACGTATGATTGCTCACACTGTCTATAAATACCGCCTAGGGTTCTAGCAGTTGCTCCATTGACAGACCACTGACCCGATCAGAATCAGAATCAAAACCCGCGCACGTGTCTTGGTACAGGAGTTCAAGATTGTTTACATATCTAGTACACATATCGTGTAGATTCTATGCATAATTTCCGCATCCAAATGCTTGTTTCTTTGAATGTCGAGAAGAGTTTGTCTGTGTGACTATGCGAATTTTCTTTCAGGCCGTTTCCTTGACATGTCGGAGGAATACGATACAGTCGCGCCTCCGGGTGCAAAAAGAATGAAAACGGATGAGTCTGTTGTGCAGAAACGAATTCTCTACGTGGTTCTGGAAGGCTGCAGTCTCGAGTCCGCCAAGGTTTGATTTTCGATTTTATTTCTTGGAGAATGTTTCTTTTTAATTCTCCATTCGCCTCCACTTTTTCTCTGCAAATTTTGCTTAGATTGGGAAGGAATACGTGATTCTGTGTAGCGACAAGCACGCGAATTTCCTACGGAAAAATAAGAAGGATCCTGCTGAATACCGTCCTGATATACTTCATCAGGTTGGTTTATTTTTTTTTAAATCCAGCTGTCACTGCTGCAGCTAACTATTCTTCTCAAAACAGAATTACTTTCCTCAGTATTTGCTTTCAGTGTCTACTGAACTTGTTAGACAGCCCGTTAAACCGGGCCGGTCGCTTGCAAGTTTTCTTTCGAACAAATAAGAACGTACTTGTGCAAGTTAGCCCTCAATGCCGTATTCCACGAACGTTTGATCGGTTTTGTGGGCTCATGGGTGAGAAGTTACGATGTTTTTCAAAAAATCTGACGGTGCTCACATCATCATGCTACGCTATTTTGTTATTGAAGGTTTAGTTTTACTTTCCATCAAAGCTGCCTGTATATTCAAATCTTTCCCTGTTGTTCTTATTTATCTGTTATAATGAATCTTTCTTTTAGTTTTTTTTTTGCACCAAATTTTGAAAATGAGATAGACTCGAAACAAAATGTATATTTTAGAACCTACTACTGAGTTTTTGTACAATTATTAAATGATTTTGACACATAGTCTGTTCATCTAGAGGGTGCACTCTACGTACCAGTAGCTCCGCAGAAAAGGTGGCATTGGAGAGAGGTGAAGAAGTTATCAGCTTCTGGGATCAATGAAATTGATTGTGGTGGGCGTATCACCTCGCTCCATCGAGGACGTAGTCGAGTGGCTGTGGAGTGCACCGTCCGAATGAAAAAAAAAACTATACAGAGGTACAGGAAACTTCAAATGTACGCAGACAAGGCTCGGGACCGCGGCGCGGCTCTCTTGGGCAGAGACACGGGCGCTCTGCATGCTGAGCGCCTGCGTCTCTGCCTAAGAGAGACGCGCCGCGGTCCCGAGCCTTGTCTGCGTACATTTGGAGCTTCCTGTATATTTTCATAGCGCTTTCCAAATTTCGCTGTACATGAAATTGTTTTGTTTGAATCTGTCATTTCAGTTCAGCTTCTTCACAAATTGGTTGTACGTGCCGCTGACAGCTCGCAAAAACTGCTAACAGTGAGTGAACATTATTGTTAAAACGTTGTTTAAGCGCAGCTATCCTATAATGCTTGGAAAGTTTTTGTATTATGTGTTCAGTACAGCACTTGCAGTTGTTCCCGATTGAGGAAGGTAGATTTTAGAAAAAGCATCTCCCTTGCAAGATAAAATCAAATATTTCCTCATGTTGGAGCAATCAGAGGGCAAAGTTTTGTGGGTCAGTTGTAGTGAAGTGTTATATTTCTTTGACGGTTTATGCTGGATACAACAAACCGATCGCTTCTTCCAACTTTTTCGTTCTTCAAGAGCTGGCGTGCCGTTGGGTTTTCAGTTGCGAAGTGAGTGCGTTGATGCAAGAAACTGGCTAGCGCTATCATCATGCAGTTGACTTTACCGAGTCAAATGATGAGCTGTTCAAAAGTGCCGTCTACGGGAAGTTTCGCTGAGTTAGGCTACAAATCTCTTGTTTACAGTATGGACGTACTTCCATCTATTAGGTTGTAACATAAGTTTCCGCTGTTTTGAAATTTTCAATGAAAAAAATATATAAAAAAATCATTTTATATGATACCAACCGAAGCATGGGCCACAACAGTCGCTGGTCTTTTGCTGTTTTTACAGCAGGAGCTCGGCTACCCTGCTTCAAAAATCCGTGGACTGCGAGACAAAGAACTGATCTGATAATCTTGTGATCTGATAGCCGGCGCATGGTTAGAGCTAGACTCATGCTACATATTACCCAATTAAAAATTCCTCTGCTGAATCTTCGCCTTTCCAGGGAGTTCGACCAACAATAAAGGCGCCCTCTGCGGAATGGCAAAATGGTGTGATTTCCACAGAGCGAATGGAACTTGTCCCAGAATTCCACCGATTAGTGTCCACAAACGGTTGATGTTTGTAGCCACAGTAGAGGAAATCCCACTTCAATTCGCTGTAACTCCAGAGAGAAAAACGGCATAATCAAAATTTCCGGTCACCAAGTTTCGTGCCTATGCCCGAGGCCGCTCGGAAATAAAACGGGGAGATTAAGTACCAGGTAGAATAAGAATGGCCTCGAGATTACTCAGATTTGGTTAGTCTCATGCAACGTTGTGGCAAAATTATTATCCGTGCAAATGCAGTTACAGAATTTGCATTCTTGAAGGGTTCACTCCAAACTTAATTACATTTCCAAAATAGGCCGCAAAAATAGGTCTCACATTCCAGAATGTTCGCGAGATCGTGCGCTTTGAAAAGGTATCCATACATGTTCCAAATCTAATCGGTATTCATTTATTAGAGGCCTCTGAAAATGCTTATGCGAAAACAGCGGGAACTTATGTTACAAGTTAATATTAGGTGTTAACATAAGTCCTAGCCCTTTTTTCAGTTGCGATTTTTCTTGACACATTGTCATTTTTCCGTCACGTGCTTTATACATTCTGAAAGCGCTTTCCTTTCTCTACAATCGAATCAACACGCGTTCTCACAGAAATATTGAATTACTTCATTTTTAGGCTTAATGAGAAACTCCCTAAACTGAGGAAAACACCATTTCCTCCTTGTATTCAACAGAGCCCTAAAAGCACCCGATACTGTTTGAGCGTGTAAGCTTTATAGAATATACTCGCGAAAGGGCATTACCAATCGAACTCTTGAAGGGGCTGTTTGGCGGTGTTGGCGAGGGTACGGTCCGAGGTTATTATGGGCAAGATGAGTAGACCCTTACGATTGGATCCTTTCACCAGGATTTCCTCAGTTGTTTGGTAGCTTCGAGAAGTAGATGTTCATAGATGTTGAAGAAAATCTGTTTGGTCGAAGTGGGTGGTGTCATTAGGACTAAACATGTCTTCTCTGCGCTAAAAATCGCTGATGACAAGTCATTTCAAACAAAACATCTTTTTCATAATTAGTGGAAGTTGCTCGCCCAGTTTTGATAGTCTTTCGAGCTTTAATTGAATGGCAGGATAGGTAGTTGTCGGTTGCGTTAATTCTTATCTACTCAGTGCTCCACTTAGCAGGCTCAAAACTTGAGCGAGCTGTCGTCTTAGAAAACACTGTTTACATGGCCTTTGTAGAGGGAGATTAGCACTTACGAATCGTATATGGCTTTTACCTAAACGTTAACAAATACGTGGAGAAAAGTGCATCCGAAAAAAAACCGCAAGGACTTATGTTAACACCTAATATTTACTTTTGTTCATCAGCCAGTTTCGCCGTCTCATGTATATATAGTTTCCAGTGGTATGGGCTTGTCATGCGCGTCACACCATATTACCCAGAAATTTTTGCGAGTGGAGCTGTTTGACGCGTTGCCATGATTGGGTGTGCAGCGACAAGTGGGCTGAGCATGGTCTGAGTTCAGTCCCTGAGGCACAGTATGTAGTTTTGATGGCACGCCTGCCGAAGGAGCTGCACATTTTCTTCGCACATCTGTTTACTTAGATGTCTGGGTAAGGAGCGCGGGCCACCGACTAAGATGCCCTTCAGTGGCACGTCTAGAGTCATGAGAACTTGTCGTAGCCTCGACACAGATTTATTATCATATATGACGCTGCCAACTAATTTGTTCTAGTAAAAATGCAAAGTAGAGAATGAGTGGCCACAATCCGAACGGCTCCAGTTATGCCACCATTTAATTTTCACTCTGCCATACCCCAAACGGTTCGGATTGTGACCACTCATCCTCTAATTTGCATTTTTACTAGAACAAATTAGTTGGCAGCATCATATTTGTCTTGGGTTGTTTTTCTAACTAATAATAAATATTAATAGAAATTGTGTATTCAAACATTGGAAATTGAACTCTATTTATTTCGATTGCACTTTTATCTCTAGGTAATCAAAAATCCCGTCTCAAATCATTTGCCGGTAGGAAGTCGAAAAATGTTGATGTCATTTAACACGGAGGAGCTAATACTACCGAACAAACTCGTGTCACCCAAAGAAGAAGCACCTCTTGTGGTTGCGATTGGAGGAATTGCTCGAGGAAAGGTGTGTTCACCCAAAACAACAGTCGTTGCAGCTGTTTACTATTTCCTGGGATCATTTTGAGCCAAGGAAAGGATCAAATGTGCAGAAAAATGCAGAACAAGGCATATTTTCAGATTGTCACTGATTACACCGACCAAGACGTGAAAATAAGCAATTACCCATTAAGTGCTGCGTTGACATGTGCGAAAGTTACGAGTGGAATAGAAGAAGTATGGGGTATTGTGTGAATCACCAGATTGTTTGATTTTAATGTTATGCTGAAAGTTAGGATTTTATTTGTAATTGTTATTCTTTTAGATTGTTATAATTGTTGATTTTGAAGTTGTCGTTGGATAGTTTCTGCAGTTCTATTCGAAAGTTTGAATGTTGTTTCTTTTTAGCTTCAGTAACTTAGCTGTACATAATTGTTAATTTGTATCTGACAGTGAATTCGGAAATTTACTGACATTTCTTGTTCAAAAATAATGTGTTACCATTGAATACCTGGGACTGAAATGTGTTGATGCCAATTTGATTGTTGCTTCCAATTATTCGCAACATGATTTTTGCTGCTACTACTATTATACATATTTGGAATAGTTATATAGCGGAGATACTGTCGGGAGACCTGCCTAACTGCCTAAGAGTATCCCCAGACCTCGCCAGTTCAAAATGAATAGAAATGAACAGCTAAACGGAGCTCATCGCTCGTACTCTCGAAGACGTGCCCAAAATGAACTGGCGATGTGATTGATAGCAACAGTGGAAACGATGCCTATCGATCGCCACGCCCCGCTTATTATCATCGCTCTTACGTCTTTGGTTTCCTCATTCGTTTTATCCATGTGGCGATCGCCACGATTGCTGGCGAAGTCTGGGGATACTCTAACAGCGCATTGTATTTTCCAGCTACATAATTCTGCTGCTTCATACTAGATGCGTGCGTTTGACGCGCGTGCGTCTACGGTCTTTGTAGAAAAGGTATAATCTGTCCGAAACGACAAGTCCGCCCACGCACGCGGGGAACGAGAGGCGGCGCGGCTGGGACGGATGCTGTTGGCTGCCACGTCGTCCACGTCACAGCCAAATCATCAGTCGATACCATGAAGATAACGATGAAATGTGATACGTAGATTAGAGGTGATGACGTGGAGTGCTGGCAAACGTGGCAGCTTCTTCGTGGCGGCGATCCCCGCGTGCGTGGGCGGACTCGTCGTTTCGGACAGCCTATATAGTCTGTCCGAGGCGACGAGTCCGCCCACGAAGGCGGGGATCGAGAAGCTGCCACGTTTGCCAGCGCTCCACGTCATCATTCCTGATCTGCGTATCACGTTTCACTGTTATCTTCATGGTATTGACCAATGATTTGGCTGTGACATGGACGACGTGGCAGCCAACAGCATCCGTCCCACCCGCCTTTCGATCCCCGCGTGCGTGGGCGGACTCATCGTTTCGGACAGACTATGACAGACAGGATTGCGCGTGCACTTTCATAGCGTCACCGCAGCGGAATCGTAGCGGGATCTACTCGACCATTACATTTGGGGCATGCTCCCTCCGCATCCATCGTTCAGGTCCTACTATAAGGCATTTGTCACAGAGTAAACATCGGTGCAATTGCGGACCCAGTACAAAGGCTACGTGCGAATTGCTGGAACCTTCGCTCTCACATATTCTTTCAACTGGAATTTGATCTACTGGGATGGATCAGATCGTGGCGATGTTTACTCCAAGGTGAACGCCCTGTACGTTTCTGCAGTCAGGGAATGCGTCTTATTTTTGGAGTATTGCATATGGCGGGTCGCGTCACTGACCCAGCTCAGATGCATGCGTTCATGGTCGTGCGGCGGCTGCACGTTCTTCTCATTGATGATACACATGCATGCATGTGTATCATCATCCCTGCAGGGAACGTAAGTCACGATTGCACCTTTACGTGGCCTGGAGCGTGGCGCGGCTGGGCGCTGTGGATGTCTGAAGTAGGGACTATTCCTACATATTTAATTCGGCTCTTTGGCAAAAAGGCAAGGCTGGCGATGATCATTGGGACCTATTTACTCACGAATGCTGCGGTCCTTTAAACAATGTGTTGAGGAAGAGCTCGAAATAGCTTGCTGGTTCGGTTAATCAACTTTCCGCTTCCTCTGTCGGTGTTCCATTATTCTGTCAGGGTTCTATTTTTGTCTTTATCGCATTGCGGGCATTCCGGCCAAGTACGGGACTGAACTTGACTATGCTGAAATCTCAAATCTGTGCTGAAAATCCTTGCACAAATTAGCAAATGCAAACCAAGTTGGAATGCCTACAGTGTGATAAAGATAAGACTAGAACACTGACAGGAAAATAGAGCACTGATTGGGGACGGAAAGTTGTCTAACCAAACCAGTAATCTATTCCATACTCCTCCTAAACACATTGTTTGAAGGGCCGCAGCGTTCGTGAGTAGTTGGGTCCAGCAATGAATGCCGTCAGCCTTGGCATTTTGGCAAGGAGCCGGATTAAATATGTAGAAATAGTCTCTACTGATGTCTGATGCTGCCTTGCCAGCGCTACGTCAGTGCCGCGGCGTTCCAGGCCGTGCAATCGAAAATGCAATCGTGATTGACGCTTCCTGTAAAGGCATGCCGCATAGACGCGTCAGTTGACCAGTCTTTGTGGAAAACCCTTCGCAAGTGGATGGGCGCATCTAACTAAATCTAACCACAGTATAGACTGCACATAGCATACTTGAGTAGTTGTAGTAGTATAGCAGTTCTACCATTTCATGACTTCTAGCTGCGGAATGCAAAAGAACAATATTCACTACTATCCGTGAGTACTAGGTGGTACTCACTCCTGTTACTGAAGGTATATACAGTCAGTTTCAATTCGATGATAATTACATATTACCTGTTTTCTCTTTTCCCTCTATGCACACTCTTTCGTGCTCTTTCCTGTGGCGTTTCTCCAGCGTTCTTCCCCAGTGAGACGGATTATATGACTAGTGGCCCCGTAAGCCACGTTATTGTGCTACTTTCCGTAGTGTGACAGTATTGACCCGTTGTGGTTTTTCGTGCGCGCCAACAGGTTGTGTGAGATTCACACCCTCAACTCGAGC
Organism: Ancylostoma caninum; assembly: GCA_037903475.1. Classification (NCBI taxonomy): domain Eukaryota; kingdom Metazoa; phylum Nematoda; class Chromadorea; order Rhabditida; family Ancylostomatidae; genus Ancylostoma; species Ancylostoma caninum. Next base: position 514,665 of record JBAJFG010000186.1, read on the forward strand.
TACACTATCTCACAACTGTATATGTATATCTACATATAAAATTATTCAGTCGAAAAAGAGCACATAGCGTAGCGAATGAGAGAAGAGAACTCACAGAATCCGTGAATCAATTTGTTTTGTTGTTTCTATCTCTGTCTTTCGCGAGCAGCGAGCACACCAAGGACAGCGTGAAATACAGAACACAACTGCTTTTGTATTGTACAAACCACTCGGTCAATAACTCAGTAAGCCAATCATACAAACACACCCTCAGCATCACCACTGTATGTGACTATCCCATCCTTCTAGTTCAAACCAAACTCATTCTATAAAACTTCATACTTTCCCAAAGTTTTGAACAAAAACTGAAAACAAATTATTGTGAAAAGAGAATAAGCATCCCGATCGCTTATTTCCACCAACCTTCTTCGTCATTACTCACCGATATTCACCGACACGACGTGGCTCATTTATACTAAACCAAAAAAGTTCTAAGTGATGATTAAGAAGGTGATCAATACTCAAATCCACGTGGCCTAGGGAAGGGAGATGATCAACAGGGTTGATGGTATAAATGAGTAGGAGCATAAGTTATTGGTTATTTTTCGCTTAAGCTCAGGAAACGAAGATGCTTCATGAGATTGGTGGGATACTTGGGGAGGCGATCCACGGTGTTGGCGGAATACATGGGATGGGTGCGTAAATTATTGCTTAGGCTTTTGCCTGAGCTTCTGGAACGGAATGTAATCCACTGGTTGGGGGATACATGAGGTGGGTGCGCAAGTTATTTTCTAGACTTTTGTCTGAGTTTCTAGTAAGGGAGGTTGTCCACAGAGTTGACGAGATACGGACTTTTGCCTGAGTTTCTAGTAGTGGAGGTGGTCCACGGGGTTGGCGAGAAACATTGGGTGGGTGCGCAATTTATTGTCCAGGCTTTTGTTTGAGTTTCTGGAAAGGGAGGTAATCCACGGGCTTGGAGGGATACATGAGGTGGGTGCGCAAGTTACTTTCTAGACTATTGTCTGAGTTTCTTGGAAGGGAGGCAATCCACGGGGTTGGCGGGATACATGGGGTGGGTGCGTAAGTTATTTTGTAGACTTTTGCCTGAGTTTCTAGTAGTGGAGGTGGTCCACGGGGTTGGCGAGAAACATTGGGTGGGAGAGCAGATTATTTTCTAGACTTTTGCCTGAGTTTCTTGGAAGGGAGGCACTCCACGGGGTTGGCGGGGTACATGGGGTGGGTGCGTAAATTATTGTCTAGGCTTTTGCCTGAGTTTCTAGTAAGGGAGTTGGTCCACAGGGTTGACGAGATACATGAGGTGGGTGCGCAAGTTATTTTCTAGACTTTTGCCCGAGTTTCTTGGAAGGGAGGCAACCCACGGGGTTGGCGGGATACATGGGGTGGGTGCGTAAATTATTGTCTAGGCTTTTGCCTGAGTTTCTAGTAAGGGAGTTGGTCCACAGGGTTGACGAGATACATGAGGTGGGTGCGCAATTTATTGTCCAGGCTTTTGTTTGAGTTTCTAGTAAGGGAGGTTTCTAGTAAGGGAGGTGGTCCACGGGGTTGGCGATAAACATTGGGTGGGTGCGCAAGTTACTGTCCAGGTTGATGCCTAAGCTTCTGGAAAGGGGGGTAATCTACGGGGTTGCTGAGATACATGAGGTGGATGCGCAAGTTATTTTCTAGACTTTTGCCTGAGTTTCTTGGAAGGGAGGCAATCCATGGGGTTGGCGGGATATAGGGTTATCAAAAAGTTTCCGGCCTAGAGTACTTCCAAAAGATCTACAGCGAGCAAATTTTGTTGTAGTAAAATACAGGTCCCTCGAACACTAATACACTTTTCATGGCTCGATTTGAATTTTTTCAAACCGTTCAAGGAGCTGCTTTCCTCATTTGACTCAGAGTATCTTTCAACAGCCGACTCTTTGACGTTTTCGACATCCAGTCCCATCGTGCGAAGATGCTGTTTCAAATTTCCAGACAGAAAATAGTTGCTGGGTGCAAGTTCCAAACTATAGGACATGTGATTCAGTAATTCGAATCCACGTTCTCGTGTGGCAGCAAGCGCAACTCTAAATCTGTGGACGGGTGCGCTGTCGAAAAGCATGTGAAACCCACTATGGTTAGGTTAGAAAAAAGGGCCATTATTATTGAATGAGTCAGCTTAAGAGCATGAAACTTGGCATGGTGGATTTGAAGATTTTAGGCTACATGATCGCACTCAAAGTTTTGAGAAAAAAGGATGGAACAGGTTGAGGCCGGAAACTTTTTGATACCCCTATACATGGGGGGTGCGTAAATTATTGTCTAGGCTTTTGCCTGAGTTTCTTGGAAGGGGGGCAATCCACGGGGTTGGCGAGATACATGGGGTGGGTGCGTAGATTATTGTCTAGGCTTTTGCCCGAGTTTCTGGAAAGGGAAGTGGTCCACGGGGTTGGCGGTATACATGAGGTGGGTGCGCAATTTATTGTCCAGGCTTTTGTTTGAGTTTCTAGTAAGGGAGGTGGTCCACGGGGTTGATGAGACACATTAGGTGGGTGCGCAAGTTATTGTCTAGGCTTTTGCGCGAGATAGTAACCCCGTGAGTTCCTTGGCTCAAAGTTTCACCGCATTCTATCAGTGTTGGTATTAGAGTTCGAGTAGAGTGTCTGCAAACAAACCTAATTAAGCACTTCATTCAGTCTCAACACCTGTCTGAATAGAACTAATCCTTAGATTTTGAGAAACTCAAACTGAACAGTGGCAAACAGCTTGTCGAGGAGTCACAAAATGCCAAAATTGACTGATTGAAATTTTTGAAGACCACGACCTTCTTTTTGTTGACGACCAATGAACACGTGTTGCCTTTTGCCTGAAGCCAACGCCGCTTTACCACTGAGCCAGCCAGCCGGACTCACGGGAAAATCCCGGCCAACAGACCTCGCCAATTCACTACTGGCCCAGTTGGACTCAAGGAAAAGTTCCGACCAATGGACCAGTGCGCCCCTTTACCTAAAACCAGCGCTACTTTACCACTAGCCCAGTCAAACCCAAGGGAAAATACCGCGCAGTGGACAAGTGTGCCCCTTCATCTGACACCGGCGCGACACGTGTGTCCCTTTACCTGAGACGGGCGCAACTTTGCTGCTGACAGCGTCGCAGTCAAAGGAAAATCCTGACCAGCGGACCCGTGTGCCCCTTACCAGAGACCGGCGCCTGTTTACCATTGGCCCAGTCGAACCCAAGGGAAGTGCTGACCAAAGACCCGTGTGTCCCTTTACCAGAGACCAGCACCTATTTACCACTGACGGGAAAATTCTGACCAACGACCCATGTGCCCCTGTTTACCATTGGCCCAGTCGAACCCAAGGGAAAATCCTGAAATCCCTTGTGCCCCTTTGCCTGAGACCAGCAACTGTTTACCACTGGCCCAGTGGAACCCAAGGGAAAGTCCTGACCAATGGACCCGTGTGTCCCTTTACCAGAGAAAAGCACCTATTTACCACTGACGGGAAAATTCTGACCAACAGACCCATGTGTCCCTTTACCAGAGACCAGCACCTGTTTATCACCGGCCCAGTGGAACCCAAGGGAAAGTCCTGACCAACGGACCCGTGTGCCCCTTTACCTGAGACCAGCAACTGTTTACCACTGGCCCAGTGGAACCCAAGGGAAAGTCCTGACCAACGGACCCGTGTGCCCCTTTAACTGAGACCGGCGCCTGTTTACCATTGGCCCAGTCGAACCCAAGGGAAGTGCTGACCAAAGACCCGTGTGCCCCTTTATCAGAGTCCAGCACCTGTTTACCACTGGCGGGAAAATTCTGACCAACAGACCCATGTGTCCCTTTACCAGAGACCAGCACCTGTTTACCGCTGACGGGAAAATTCTGACCAACGACCCATGTGCCCCTGTTTACCATTGGCCCAGTCGAAGCCAAAGGAAAGTGCTGACCAACGGACCCGTGTGACCCTTTACCAGATTCCAGCACCTGTTTACCACTGGCGGGAAAATTCTGACCAACAGACCCATGTGTCCCTTTACCAGAGACCAGCACCTGTTTATCACTGGCCCAGTGGAATCCAAGGGAAAGTCCTGACCAACGGACCCGTGTGCCCCTTTACCTGAGACCAGCAACTGTTTACCACTGGCCCAGTGGACCACTGGCGGGAAAATTCTGACCAACAGACCCATGTGTCCCTTTACCAGAGACCAGCACCTATTTACCGCTGACGGAAAAATTCTGACCAACGACCCATGTGCCCCTGTTTACCATTGGCCCAGTCGAAGCCAAGGGAAAGTGCTGACCAACGGACCCGTGTGACCCTTTACCAGATTCCAGCACCTGTTTACCACTGGCGGGAAAATTCTGACCAACAGACCCATGTGTCCCTTTACCAGAGACCAGCAACTGTTTACCACTGGCCCAGTGGAACCCAAGGGAAAGAGACCAGCACCTGTTTACCACTGGCGGGAAAATTCTGACCAACGGACCCGTGCTCCTTCACCTGAGACCAGCAACTGTTTACCACTGGCCCAATGGAACCCAAGGCAAAGTCCTGAGCAAAGGACCCGTGTGCCCCTTTACCTGAGACCGGCGCCTGTTTACCATTGGCCCAGTCGAACCCAAGGGAAGTGCTCACCAAAGACCCGTGTGCCCCTTTACCAGAGTCCAGCACCTGTTTACCACTGACGGGAAAATTCTGACCAACGGACCCGTGTGCCCCTTTACCTGAGACCAGCACTGTTTACCACTGGCGGGAAAATCCCGACCAATGGACCCGTGTGCCTCTTTACCTGAGACCGGCGCATGTTTACCACTGGCCCAGTCAAAATCAAGGAAAAACCCCAACGGATGGGAACAGCGCTACCACTTCGTTTCAAAACCATGTCAGGAAACAAAGCCATGTGCTAGGATTTTGTTGTAACGTTAATCGACATTATTAGGATTATTGGGCTCCAAATCGGATTTGCAGGGAGCCCCTTCACCCCTGAGAATGGCTTGCTGGATTAAAAAAATCTTATATCTGTTTGATTCTTTGAATCCAGTTGTTTAGTTTCACCATTATTTTTTGAATTTTTATTACTAGACTGTGTACCCGGCTTTGCTCGGGTCCTGGCAAAAATAGCGAAAAATCAATAAAATCGATAAATCGATAGTGCTGTACAAAACGGTTGTCATATTCGTGTTCAGCGTATTGACATACCCCAGTGACATGTCTTCGCCGCGCCCGGGGCAAAATTAGCGAAAAATCAATAAAATCGAGAAATCAATAGTGCTGTACAAAACGGTTGTCATATTCGTGTTCAGCGTATTGCATACCCCAGTAGCATGTCTTCGCCGCCCCGGGGCAAAATTAGCGAAAAATCAATAAAATCGAGAAATCAATAGTGCTGTACAAAACGGTTGTCATATTTGTGTTCAGCGTATTGACGTACCCCAGTGACATGTCTTCGCCGCGCAGGGGCAAAATTAGCAAAAAATCAGTAAAATCGATAAATCAATAGTGCTGTACAGAACGGTTGTCATATTCGTGTTCAGCGTGCTGACATACCCCAGTGGCATGTCTTCGCCGCGCCCGGGGCAAAATTAGCGAAAAATCAATAAAATCGAGAAATCAATAGTGCTGTACAAAACGGTTGTCATATTCGTGTTCAGCGTATTGACATACCCCAATAGCCATGTCTTCACCGTCCCCGGGGCAAAATTAGCAAAAAATCAATAAAATCGATAAATCGATAGTGCTGTAGAAAACGGTTATCATATTCGTGTTCAGCGTATTGCATACCCCAATAGCCATGTCTTCACCGTCCCCGGAGCAAAATTAGCGAAAAATCAATAAAATCGATAAATCGATAGTGCCGTACGAAACGGTTGTCATATTCGTCTTCAGCGTATTGACATACCCCAATAGCCATGTCTTCACCGTCACTGGGGCAAAACAAGCGAAAAATCAATAAAATCGATAAATCGATAGTGCCGTACGAAACGGTTGTCATATTCGTCTTCAGCGTATTGACATACCCCAATAGCCATGTCTTCACCGTCACTGGGGCAAAACAAGCGAAAAATCAATAAAATCGATAAATCGATAGTGCCGTACGAAACGGTTGTCATATTCGTCTTCAGCGTATTGACATACCCCAATAGCCATGTCTTCACCGTCACTGGGGCAAAATAAGCGAATAATCAATAAAATCGATAAATCGATAGTGCCGTACGAAACGGTTGTCATATTCGTGTTCAGCGTACTGACATACCCCAGTAGACGTGTCTTCGCCACGCCTGGGGCAAAAATAGCGAAATATCAATAAAATCGATGTAATCGATAAACTAATCGATAATCCCAGGTGCAAAGTAGCCTAAAACCTACGCCGGCCCTTAGGGAGGTGTCACCCTATAACAAGGAAGATAAAGATCTAGGAAGAAAAAAGCGGACAATATGGAAATTTAGGCCAGGGGCCCCTTTTTTAAAGTACTCATCACAACACTGCGTATCGACAATGCGCTGGGAGTCGACGCGCAGTAACAGACGCGTTCTCGGGAATTAGCGACCAAATCTTTTAATATAGTAGGATCTTTTAATATAGTAGGATTGCATGTTGTGTAGAATTTGTATGTTGTGTAGAATTCATCTTGTGATTATATGTGAACTGGGCCTATGCGGTAGCGGAGTAGCTTCGCATAGTTCAAACGGTGACTGGTGTAGTTCTGTTTACACAGGGAGCAAGGTTCGCTGAAAACATCCATTCGCGCTATCACAACTCGTGTCGCGCTCGTATCAACCCAGGTGGCAGAAACCGCTTGTAGGAAGGGCGTATTGATTGCCTCCGAATATCTTTTTTTTTCGTTTGCCTACTCTGACGTGACCCCTCAAGATTTAGGTTTGGTTGTCACTTAAAACATTTCTGCTGCACGCGCTGTTCTTACCAAATTTGTCCTGAGTTCTTCAGTGTTGCACCATCTTCACAGTTCATTATTTTTCCGGCAACCTAATATAATATTGTAATTGATGGGAAATGAAGCGTTTGATTCATCAAAGCACTTGGAATCGTCATCGTCATTCATCTTTATATAATTATGGTAGTATAAAATGGTAATCAATTTTAGCTTTCACGTTAATTTTTTGAAATGTGGACTCTAGAGATTGACTTTTGAATCTGCTAAATTCTATTGACAAAATGGACAAGTGCCTCATATGTCAAGTATGACACACCGGCATCTTACACGCTGCTTCCCAGAACAAGTCGAAACGAACCCCGTGGAAAACTGAGTGGCAGAGCGCTGAGTTCTCTGAACCTGTCAGGAATTTATTTATTGTAATACATCAACAGAGTACTTTATGGAGGTGTGATTACTACGAATCGTAGCTACAACGCTATTATGAGTAAAACTACACGCAATCACCACAAAATTAGATGCTAGAAGCATAGAAGGAGCACACAGGGCAATGCATGTGGTGGTCATTGACCTACATAATGGACTTAGTAGGCATCGAGCGTATTCAGGGGAACTTAGTTTCAGCGTCCGGAACGATGCGATGCGATCGATAGATTGATTTTGCGGTTCATACTAGATGTGATGTGTCCATTGATAGCCATAGTTTCCGCTCTCGCGTACTTCTAAAGGATTCCTTTTGAAAGGTGGCCAACGCGACATGCATATTCTGAATGAAAATGCCCCAGAGCCGAGTCAAAGCTGCGAACGTGTGCTTCTAACTTCTGCGTCTGAGAAACGTCAGAGCTGCGACTGGGTCTACCCATTATGAAATAGACTGGTGCTTGCCGAACACACTCATCTAATATGAACAGTACTGTAAATCACTGTAAATCACCTATGCATTATCATACGTGGCGAAACGTGGCTAAGCTGACGCGCGGTTCAGCATGAGGCAAGGATTTTTGAGAAAGACTGTAGGTGGAGGATCATGTTTAAATTTTGGCTGCGGATGCGCACTATACGAACTATTATCCCCCCCCCCCCCCCCAAACGGCATCCTTCGTATTTGAGAAACCCTTTTCGTTTTTGAGAAAAAAACGTAAAACATGGTCCGGCAGTTCCTTAAAGTGATTAGTTTTTCGAGGATTTCAGCTTGGATTTGAAATAAATTCCACCAAAATGTTCACGAACACATTCTTACCAGAAATTTCATTCTTAGACTTCTGAAGAAGCTATTGATATCACTCTTCTAGTACTTAATTTTTTTTTGTCCTGAAAGAGCCTAATGGGTACTGTTTTTAGTAACCCGTTTCCGCGTCCGAATGGACTTAAAGGCAGTGTCTCAGCTCAGGTTCGATTACGAGCATTGGGTATGAGAAGAATCTAGGGAAGGTGCTGATTACAAAGGTGTAGGAATCCCTACTGAAAAGTGCAAAAAACCCTCTTCTTTAACGGTATCATTTTGGAGCAAACTTCCAGCCGCCGCATCGAAAGCTCGTCCACACGGCGACGCGCCGCTATCGATCGGCGCCACTCCATGCCACTCCACGCCGGCATGCGGCTCCTTTCATTCGACCTCTCATGCGTGCAGCTGTGTGACATCCTCGAATTCTCGTCAACGTGGTCCAAGCGTCCGACCGTGCTAGTACTCTCAATCATAACCTTGACGCTTGCGAAGCATTGTACGGTACTATTGTACTTCAGCGGCCCCACTATCGACCTAAAACTCGAAGTTCTCCGAAAACTTATACAGGGGTAATTCGAGGTGCTGACCACGAACATCATGTTCATTATCATTCACAGTATTTTTATAGTATCGACTTCACTGATTTTATCGATTTTTCCTAGGCATTGACCTCCTCTTGGATCTCTCTGAAAATTTGCATACGGGGGGTTTTTGAAGGTGCTGGTATAGTCTGTCCGAAACGGCGAGTCCGCCCACGCACGCGGGGATCGAGAAGCTGCCACGCTTGCCAGCGCTCCACGTCATCATCCTTGGTCTGCGTATCACGTTTCATCTTTATCTTCATGGTATCGACCAATGGTTTGGCTGTGACGTGGACGACGTGGCAGCCAACAGCATCCGCCTCTCGATCAGGGGTGTGTGGAATTTTCTGTTTTCCGTTTTACGCTTTCCGTTTTCCGCCCATTTTTGACCTTCCGTTTTACGTTTTACGTTTTACGGGTTTTTGGCCCGGAAAACGGAAAATCCCGGAAAACGATGGAGTGAGAGGGATCGTTGTTTTCGGTTACTTCCCTATCCTGAAGAGGGTTCTCGTGTTTCGATGCACAGTGTACATGAGTTCACAACAATGGCGCAGAAATTGACGTCTAACCTCCACAAAGTTCGAACTATTTTGTTTGTTTTTTTTTGTCTCAGCTGCAGGGTAAATGTCCCATCGCGGTTCTTCTGGTATTCATCGCAGTTCCAAATATGTCATACAAATGCCCTGCTCTCCTCAATATTCTCAAAAAAAGAAAAAAAAGGTTACACAGAAGTGAGGAGTGGACTCATACAAAATTTCCATGAAACTAACCTGCCATGGTGAGGGCATCAAGCATTCTTGCGAATCAACGCATGATGTCGGCTTTCTTTCAACTTGACAAAAGAATAAGGCAACACCGTAATTGTCACCGTTTTAATTGATCCCCAGCTTCACAGTAGCGCCGCTGACGCTTGATGTCTTGCGCAGTGTTGGGGCTGCTTGTGTTTCACGTTCTCCACACGCTGTTCTTCTCCTGCTTCCACCTTCGCTGACTCGCCCCAACAGGATCCGTTGTGGATAAAGTGATCCTTTTCGGATCCTAAGCGTATTAATTACCATAGTTACCTTTTTGTCTGAATTTCTGCAGAATATGTCACTAAAGCAAAGAAGTCGCACTTAATATGTTTAGATCTGGTAGCTTGTTTACTATTGATCGGGAATTAAAAAGTACAAAACGATTTTTTACATTGCTTTCGCATAGATAGGAAAACTCGAACGAAGTATTGACTGCGGTGCTGTAGCACGTATCCTAGCGTCCAGATGGGGAGTGTTGTCGAGGGGATGGGCTAGGGCTGCTGCGTAGAAGATCGTGCTGCGGTGATTTCAGACCCTCTGCGTGTTGTGACCAGAGCATTCGAGGATCTGAGCTGGTTATAGAATTGCATGTTGCATAGCTCATACGCCTTGGATTTGCGTTATCGTTCTGCGTCTCGTTACTGCGGGGGAGAGCACGTGGATTCTTTAGCTTGTGGATCGATAGATCCCTCACCACATACGCAAGTCTACCCTCTTGCTGGTTTAACAATCCCGCTTTCTTACGTAGGGCGCGATCGTACTCTAATTCTTCTTTGGTGTAATCTTTGCGCGCATATGAGTGAATGCAGTGCTTCGTTAGTGATAGTCTTCCCATTCTCATATGTGCTAGCAACTTATCCCTTAACTCTTGCGTCCTGAGCGTGATCTTTATTATGCGCGGTCTACGATTGTGAGAACTGCTGCGGATTTCTGGGTAGCGATGAACTTCCACTTTTCGACACTGCCACTCACTCAAGAGATCACTGTCTCCAGAAGAGTCTATGATCTCTTTGACAGCCTCCCTGTCAAATTTGGAAGTGGCCGAATCATCTGATTGTTCATCAATACCTACCCAGGCAATCCGGCACGCCTTTTCGTCGATAGTTCTTGTGTCTGCTCTGAACTTGACTAACGCACTATAGAGTGCAGAGCCGTTATTGTCAGAACAGTTGCAAGGGTAAGGGCGGTCCTCTAGCGCCTTAAGCCTACTTATAATGGCATTCTGAGTTTCTTGAATATTCAGCAAAACATCCAAAAATTTATCAAATCTGGAAAAATAGCCATCCCACCGGGTTAAGATTTGTTCCAACCATGCAGGCGCTTCCTCCGAGGCTTTGCTGACGTTCTTCTTGGGAGGCATGATGCGAATAGAGTAGGCAATCAGAAGAAGAGTACGAGTACACCGCCGCACACGGGAAGAGATCAGGAGCGACAGCCTGCGGGCGGGCGTAGAGACACAGGGGGCTGGCATCTTGCCAGATCCGCTCCTAATGGATCTCCGATGAGATTCTTCTTACTCCTGGGCCATTTTTGGTCGGATTTTCGCCAGTTTCGACGGATTATTTGCTACTTCTCCTACGAAGACCTTGTGAAGAGCCACCCTAAGACGCTTATTCCCTAAATTCACTGTACTGAGTCTATTCGTTTCTACTTTAGTGCTCACACTTACTAGTGTTAGTTTTGTTTCGTCATCCACTTCGCATTATCAGTGCAATTTGCGTTTAATATGAGACGCAATTTCTTTACTGATGATGGAGTGGGTAACGACTTCTCAGATTAAATTGTGTAGTTGCAACATGGTTGCATGGTTTAAATTTCTCCAAAGAAAAAAAAAAGCAGGATGAGGAACGTGTGTTAGTGGTCAAACTGAATTCCAATGTAGGCCGAACATTCCTATTCATTTGATTCTAAGTGAATGGCAACATTATTTTTGTTACTTTCTTTCAAGTTATAAAGTAAAAGGGAATGATCAAAACGTTCTAATGAAACTACTTATTATTTGGGTTTGGAATCGAGAAATAGAACGAATTTTCTCCCTTGCACATTCGACTCAAGTTTCTGTACCAATCAGCTTTGAATTTTATGTGTCTGTGTTTCGTGGAACTCTGAAACTCTATCAATGGCCGGAAAGAGCTTTAAGATTCCTCAAAAATATACTGAGCATTGATTCAATATTTATGCTCCTAAAACGAGGGCTTCTCTAGGAAGTCATTTAACTCATGAGGTTTTAGTTAGAAAAAACCTAACATGAGGTCTAAGCATTTCCAAGCAAGTTCACTTAAATAATCAACAACAATCAAAGTGCAACGCTATTCAAATTTCGCAACGAAAAACGAAACTTTGCAGTGTCTTTGGACAAATGGTGATTTGATGTCCATCAATCAGTACGATTCTTGAGATTCTGCACAGCATAGCGGCTAGGATACTCATCCCTTGGTAAAACAAGTGATTATTTGCTGTGGTAAACAACAACAAAGTGATCATCATCCACTTCAATCATCAGCAGTGTAATAGCGTTTCATATTAAACGTCAATTACACTGATAATGCGAAGCAGATAACGAAGTGAGACAAGCACATTTGAATGCGTGTGTTTAATTTAAAAAAAAAACCTTAGTAGAATGAATACAGGGAACACGCGCCTCAGGGTGGCTCTTCACAACGTCTTCATAGGAGTAGTAGCGAAAAATCGGTCGAAACTGACGAAAATCCGACCAAAAACGGCCCAGAATAGGTAGAATAGCGGCGATAGCATGGATTTGGAAGTGTGCCAGCAATTTGTATAAGGTCATCTTCGGTTTCGCATATGCGTCGCGAGGTCATGATCATTAGATCGCGGACATGCCAGACCCGTGGGTAGAGCGCAGACATGGCAGAGTTTTGCCGAATTCGTCCGAGCCACGCCCCTTTTTGTCGACACATGCTATACATCCCAAATGTTTTGCAAGCGCCAAGGTTATGGTCGAGAGTGGTAGCACGGTAGGACGCTTGGACCAAGTCGACGAGAATGGGAGGATGTTACAAAGCTGCACGCATGAGAGGTCGAGTGCAACGAGCCGCATGCCGGCGCGGAGTGGCTTGGAGTGGCGCCGATCGATAGCGGCGCGTCGCCGTGTGGACGAGCTTTCGATGCGGCGGCTGGAAGTTTGCTCCAAAATGAAACCGTTAAAGAAGGGGGTTTTTGCACTTTTGAGTCGGGATTCCTACATTTTTGTAATCAGCACATCCCCGAGATTCTTCTCATACCCAATGCTCGAAATCGAACCTGAGCTGAGACACTGCCTTTAAGTCCGCATGTTGACTCGCCATATTTCTGTAGAAACAATTTTTTCCCATATTTTATTACATAGTTTCATAATTAGTACAGTCTATTAGCTCACAGAGGGCGCCCAACTACGACCTCATCATTTTTCGGCTAACTGATCTATTTTTTGCACTTCTTTGATATGCATATGGTGTGGTTCCTTCCATTCTTATGTTTCCCTACTGCCATTCGCTAAAATATCCTTCCAGACGCATTCTGTGGGCAAAGTCATAATTGCAGACAAAGTCGGATCAGGCGCCTTCTGTGAGCTAACAGACCATATAGTCTGTCCGAAACGACGACTTCGCCCACGCACGCGGGGATCGAGAAGCGGCGCGGCTGGAACGGATGCTGTTGGCTGCCACGTCGTCCACGTCACAGCCAAATCATTGGTCAGTACCATGAAGATAACGATGAAACGTGATACGCAGATCAGGGATGATGACGTGGAGCGCTGGCAACGTGGCAGCTTCTCGATCCCCGGGTGCGTGGGCGTACTCGTTTCGGACAGACTATACCTAAATATTACGCGCTTAGTAATAGTACATACTCATTGAAACTGCTGTATTGGAGTGAGACCTCCATTGTGCATTTTACTTGGGGATATTCGACTATTTAAAATACATTTGAATTCGTCAATGATTCAAAAACCAAGAAATTTCGACTATCTTATATATTAATAATTTCTAAAATATTCCACTTTTTCAATTGCTCGAATAATACACTTTATTGAACGTACAGTCTGTTCCCTGAAACGAACACTGCCACCCTCGCCCAAATCGAACAAAGCGGAGCGTGCGCGTTCAATTGGGACGCGAAGGGATTGATCAGGGCGCGAGGAGAGGCTGATCGGCTGTTGCAGCTTCGCGCCCCAATTGAACGCGTACGCGCCGCTTTGTTCGATTGGGGCGAGGGTGGCAGTGTACGTTTCAGGGAACAGACTGTATAGTCTTTGTCACCACGGAACAAACGTCTGCAGCAGCACGGCCACGGCGGAGGCCGCCGCACAGCCGCGGCGCAACACCGCCGCGAGGCTGTTGCGGGCGGCGTGGCGGGCATTTTGCCAGCCTTGCCAGGCTGCTGATTTATCGATTACCTCATTGCTGCCGGATTTCCTCTGTTTTTTTTTTCGTTTTTTTTCTTAGAGTTTCAAATGTCTAGATTTTATTGCTAACGACTTCACATTTCTAATATTATGAGTTTTATCTAAAGTTTTCGCTTTTATTCACAGTTTAAAAAAATTAGAAGATTTCTGCCTTAAATCTACTAAGTATGAGATCACTGCGTGCTTTCAGTTAGTTTTATTCGTGAAAAATTTCATTTTTTTCACGAAAAGCCAGTTTTAGACAAAAATTGTGGAGCGGAAAATGGCGTTAGGCTCGAAAAGCAGCTATGAGCTAGTGGCAGCGGAAAATGGCGTTAGGCTCGAAAAGCAGCTATGAGCTAGTGGCGATCAATTAAATCGAAATAGAGCAATTTTCTAAGCAATTTTGCAATTACTAACTGCCTAACCAATTGCTAGCCGGACCTTCAGACGTTAGGTTGGGATTGGCCCGTCGGTGACCTGCCGGTGACCAACCAGGCCGTAGCCAAAGGTTACGCGTTAATGAATCGCACCCCATGAGGAATCCGTCATGCTTGGGTACTTCCTAAATGAGAAACTCCTACTCACTTCCGTAATAATAGTTCCAATATTTTAATAAGTTCACTACTACTATTGTATTACCGTCTTGGCCTATAGTTTACGCTGCTACACAGGTGAAATTTAGGAACCGATGAGTATTCGCTATATCAAAGTTCAAAAATGATCGAGCGCCCACTGTATTAAAAACTTCCAACTAATACGCCGCATATGCGTTTTACGCTGGAAGCATTAGATCTCCTGGAGATGGGCATGTTTTTTTTTGTCCAGGTTGCATGAACATACTATTCAGTTTAGAATTATTTGGCAACGATGTGTAGCTACAGTATGTCCATTATTCCAGTATCCAAAAGCTTCCTCTCTTGGGACAGTTTCCATTTATTTTCTTTTCTCTTATTCTGCATCACTTTATCGCTGTTTATGTGCTTTTTTAGTGTTTCAGTTATCGTTTCCTATCTTTAGATGACTGACAAGGGTGAAGGACCTTCAAAGAAAAATGTGCAAGATGCTGAGGGATTAAGTGAATTACTCGACGACGCTCTCAAGGGATTCGCAGAGTAGGTCCTAAAAGAACCTTTTTTATTAGATGCTCTGATTTTCCCTTTCTTTCTTTTTAATTAATTAATTTATTTGCGTGCTCGGCATCTGTGACGCTTATTAATTCAATTTCTGATTTCATAAGGGAGAGAACAAAGTTCGTTTCTAAGGTTGTTGTACGGTGGCACGTGGTTCATAACGTTACTGGCATTCCGTTCACATTTTGGAACATACGAAACCAATCCATTGAGACGGCGGGCGTTGCGATTGAGTCCTTTTGGAAGAAGGGGCATGGCCAGCAATGACTCGTGAGTAAACAGGTGCTATGCTTCTACTGCTGACAGCTACGCACACTCAGAAAGAAGGGTGGGACCACTGCAGGTTCCGATTGCTTGTCCACCGGCAAGGATTACGAGCATTTCGAATAAAATCCTTATTTGGATTGAAAAAAAAAGAATTTTTTCATTAGTGAAATCTTGGGTTCGGGGTTGTTTAGCAGCTGATCACAGAAATTTTCAGAAGATTCTACGAAGTCTCTCTCCAAGCTTAAATGGTCCTGAATCAAAGGCGTACTTTTTTCACTCGTCTTTTTTCGCCTATTAAAGTTTTCGAACGAACTATTCAAGTGACAGTTTTATCCAAAACTGCCCATAGCGTTAGTTCATCGCATTTAGTGAGCAGGAGCGGTCAAAACGCTCAACGGTCACAGCCTTTTCCGTGAGTCGGCGTAGCTGTCAGCAGCAGTAGCGTAAGGCGGCATTCAGAGTTGTGCCGCGCCGCGTCGCGCTGGTATAATGAAGGATAGAGCGCGGCAACGCTGAGCAAGCTCGCGCGGCAAGTGCTGCGAGTAGGGGGGGGGGTTCCAAAGATTTTGCCGCGTGCGACCCCTTCGCGGCATTTTGCGAGCTCGCTCTGCGAGTCGGTGAATAGAATGGTCTCGGGTATTCGTTGCCGTCGGCAAACCCAACGTGACCTCCAGAGCGAGGAGTTTTCCGTGCGCGGGTCACTTCTCGCTGCACCTGGTGTCGCGCATCGGAAAATGTATGGAAGTCGCTCAACGCCTGCGGTTCAGATATGAGTCGTTATTGGTGCATTTTTACGTAAAGAGATTAGAGAGGCCTTCGGCAAGTCGTGCATGTTCAAGCTTGTTAGTCGCAGTGATTTTTAACTGCTTAACATGTTAGAAAGGGTTTCGGAAATGATGTGGGAGTACGTGGAGCTCATGTCTCCTATAAATGGCATACCGGCAATGAACGGCCTGTATATCCAGAGGGTGTAATTAGTCGTCTGGCTCCAGCCTGACGAATAGGTGTGACGAAGGTGTTCCTACATAGAAAATGTGGCTTTTGTACAGATTATTTCTATCCAGTACACAAGAAGTGTAATGCAGTCTTTCTCGCTCTCAAAATTCAATAATATCTTCTTTCATGATATCTGTCTCGTTAGAGAAGAAATCTTTCTCGAACCAGAGTTTTGGAAATACTGTACTCATTTCATATGGAAACACTGAAAAGTTGTTCAAAAATAAGTTCCAGTACTTGATGAGAAGGGCGCTGCTTACCGGCGAGCCGCGCGATCCCACGCGATCAAAAAAAAAAACAGTGAGCCAGTGGTCGTCAATGGGTTAGGGGCCGGAAGAAACACTCCTTGACAACCAATAGGTGTCCATAGCTTTACCACACATGTTTTCCATTCACTTTCTCTCTTTCTGGGTCAGTATGGTGACCAGAATTTAACAGTATATGACGAGTTTTTTTTTTATTGCACAGCTAAAATTCTCTATCACTATAACAACCTTTTTTTTGTTTTTTTGAAGTCGACCACGAACCACCGATGATGAGCTGGACGAAATCATGGCTGAACAAGACCAGGCTGCAGCACAAAAAGCTGCTGGGGATTTTCAAGCCATGTTGCAACAAATGGTGAAAGTGCAGGAGGTATCTTTTGGCAGCTCAAGTAAACAAAAAGAAAGTGCGAATTTTCAAGTCGGTTTCGTTCTGTTTTAGTAATACTCATCTTAATCTTCCCTTAGGAGGCATTAAAACAAGCCGAGGATTCTGGTCAGCAAGTTGGTGAAAGTGAGAAAGAAGCAAAGGAGATGATTGAGGCGATGAAGGCTCTGATGGAAAGCAGTGGAAAGGTTTGATTCCTATACATATATTCATAGCATGTGGTATAGAATCACTAGTCGATCTCAGTTGAACTTAAAAGTGCAAGAAAATAATTGTGTTGGTGAATGGTGAGTTCCTCAAATTCGTCTGTGCGTATGCAGGCCTTCGAATTTTTGACATTTTGAACCACCTTCCATGCATTCCTTCCACTGCGTAAGTTTCTGACCTGTTTCCGTTTTTTTTTTTGAGAGTGATCTCTGTGTCTAAAACCAGCTTCTAGCTTGATTGTTGTGATGAAATTTCGATCTCCTTGTGAGTCGATGCTGATTCTTCTCTACGTGAATTTAGTAAATTGCACGATAATACGGAATTTAGCCTGCCTAGTACACAAATGAGAAAGAGCATAGGGAGTGCAAAGACATTGCTAATATGTGCTCAGGCACTTTCACCGGGCAGGCCGGTCAGTATACACCGCGCAGGCCGTGACACCTTACGGGGCCCGCCCGATGTGACGGCCTAATTGGTGCAACTGCGCGGCCTGCCCGGTGTGAGCGCTCGGCCTGCCCGGAGATTGCAGACCGGCACGCTTGGTAGCGTACTGGACTCATCGTGCTTATCCTCTTCACTATACATGGATGTTTCTTTACCCGAGAGAGAAGACAACAAATACAACGGACAACAAAAAAGGTTTATTACTGAACTTCACAAAAAGTTATCACACTGTAACATCGTACCATAAAGGAGCTCAACTAAGTATTGTTGGGAACAGTGGAACACAGATGAAAATGAAGAAAAAACATCATATAAAAACGATTAAGATTGCGAAGAAGTTATTGTTCCACCTGTTCATCAGACGTTTCCTCTTTCCCTTCACTGTGAGTACTATCTGCCATCTGCGACACCTGGAATTATCTCGAGATTACCTTATCTTTATTCCTGCGCAACATTAAGTAGCCTTAGACGAGTTAGATAATTAGTAAAGGAACAATATATTCACGATCTAAATTAGCTACTACATGCTAACTAATTAACTAACTATTAGGTTGTAACATAAGTTTCCGCTGTACTGAAATTTTCGACGAAAAAATTTTTATAGAAAACCATGTAAAAACAGGCAGCAATCGGAGTATGGACCACAACAGTCGCCGGTATTTTGCCGTTTTTTACAGCAGGAGTTCGACTCCCTTGCTTCGAAAATCCGTGGACTGTGAGGCAAAGAACTGAGTCGAGCAGTGCTAGAGGTCACTGACTTTGGCAAATCACCTGGAAATTCCACGTTTTGCGAAGCCCCAAACCGAATAAAGTCTTCGGTCCTTCGAACAGGGTAGTCAAATATACACTTAACGCAGAGTGGCCGGGGCAACCTTTGTATGGGCTGCACTGTGCAGCTAGCAGCTGTCACGACCTATCGTTCTTTATGACCGCCACCCGATATTCCTCTGCGAGCTTTTCGCCTTTCCGGAGAGTTCGACCAACAAAATTAAGGCGCCCTCCGCGGTCTGGCAAAATGGTGCGATTTCGAAAGAGCGCTTGGAACTTGTCACAAAATCCCATCGATTAGTGCGCGCAAACGGTTGATGTTTGTGGCCACAGTGGAAGAAATCCCACTTCGATTCGCTTCAACTCCAGAGAGAAAAACGGCATAATCGAAATTTTGGGTTACCAAGTTTGGTGTCCGTGCCTGAGACCGCTCGACAATAAAATGGGGAAAGGAAGTATAAGGGAGAATAGGAATGGTCTCGAGATTACTCCTTCCAAACTTGGTTACTCTCTTGCAAGGCTATGATAAAATTATTACTCGTGCAAGTGGACTTACCGAATTTGCATTCTTGAACGGTTCACTCCGAAGTTAAGTACATCTTCAAAATAAGATGAAAAGAATCGGTCCTACAGTCTAGTATGTTCGCGGGAGCGCTTTAAAACAGTTTCCAGACATGTGCTTAATCTAATCGGTTTTCATTTATTGGAAGCCTTTGAAAATGCCTAAGCGAAAACAGCGGAAACTTATGTTACAACCTAATAACTGGATACAGGTCCGAATGAGAGTGTTTCTCAATTCATTCTATCTCAACCCATACTTACTAATTTAACTGAAAGAAACATTATACCACAACATACCCGCATGATGTTACCCTCTGGCAGGCTACACAAAGACCTTGGGTCATTGGGATTCCATGAGAAATCACTAATTTGTGTGATCTTCGTGAATGAACAGAAGCTCTGATGTGCTATTTTGAAAAAGATTTCATGTTGCAAAGACCAAATAACATACAGAGAAGAGCTGCGATGCTAAGTCGAAAACAGCAAAGAAATCCCACCTCAGTATCTTTAATGATTTGTTTCTCAACAATCTTTGACGAATCCCACACATGACGTCTCCTAAAACGGTGTGATAAAACTCAAGGAGGCCATCTTTATGGTAGGTCAGTACCAGATACAGGCCTTCCCAAAAATACTTGCCTCGTGCTTCACCGCCCATCTGCTAAGCGGCGCCGCATCACCTATGCATTATCATACGTGGTGTGACGTGGCTAAGCTGACGGGCGGTTCAGCGTGAGGCAAGAATTTTTGAGAAAGGCTGTAGTTCAGATCAAAGGCGACTGCAAACTTCTTCCCTCCCTGTCTGCATTGCGTATCAATGCTTCAGCCTTTGTGTGCACCAATAATGCCTAAAAGGGTTGAAATGCCAGAACTGAACAGGGTGGTGTGAGTTACTTCACAGAGCACGATAGTCGCAAAGACTCAGGAAAAAAGAAAAGAAAAAGTAGGCAGAAGAATATGCAGCAACTGAGGAGAGGATCGAGGAAGTCAGGCAATATAGCGCGCATGTAGACATGGCGATGACAGTGTAGTTTCAATATTTTCATGTTTCTAAAATATCAGCATACTATTTGGCTAAATTTGTGAAGTCAACTGCGGAAAATTCCGGTATTATTATGTGCCGCGGCTTGAACGGTGTTTAAGAAGCTCACGCGGCCTGCTGGTGTGGCCGCGAACTTCAAAAATATGGGCCGCGGCTTGCCCATTCTGAAACTCCCCCCAGTAACAAAGCGCAGGGGCCTGCCCGGTACACAAGAAGTGCCCGCGGCCTGCCGAGTGAAATTGTCTGTGTAGTTGAAGAATTCCATGCTATGATGTGCCAGATGTTCCTCAATATTGTTTCTGAAATACCTCATCTCCAGATTGCGAATGCTTCTTCTCAAGAAGACTTCGTGGCCGGTCTTGACATGTTGAAGGCTCCTGGCTCGCCAATGGAACCTTTCATGGCTATGATATTACAGGTTCATAATTTTTAGGTTATTTGAGTACTTATTTTACATTAACAGTAGCAGGAATGTCGTAGCCTGATAATTTTTGCAATTTTTTCCCTATATGGTCACTACTGTGGCATTTAGTGGTTGCCAATGCTTCTAGTAGCAATAATTATGAGATTCTCAAGAGTTATGCCTTTCAGTTGTGCCTTTCTGATAAGTACTTTTACCGCCTGTTCTCAGAATGTTACAGACGCTTGCATCGAAAGCTGTGATGTATCCTCCTCTAAAGGAAATTCGCGACAACTACCCGGCATTTTTCAAAGAACATGGTGCTTCCCTTGACAGCGACACACGACAACGCTATGAAAAACAGTATGAAGTGGGTATCATTCAGTTTATCTTATTTATTTTTCGACTCTATTATTTTATAATTAACAGCCTAGCCGCTCCTTCCACTTCTAAATTAAGATTTATTCCGTATTTCCTTCATTCCTTCAACTTCGGTGATAACTTAATCGACGTTCCATTCCTCGAAGTAAATCTACGTTCCATTCCACGAAGTACATTTTTTTCTATTGTAGGTGCTCGACAAGATTTGCCACGAGTTTGAAAATCAACCTGACGAGCCTGCACCCTCTTCACAGGCTGCAAATGGCGACGTTCCGAATTTCGTATGTTTTAGCACTATTCTGTTCTTAGGAAGACCATTTTGTACAGCGCAAGTCTTTTTCTGTCTCAGAATTCTCACGAATCTTCTGATATATCAAATTTTGAAAACCTCGGGAAGTTGTTAGTGGAATTGCAAACTTATGGCTATCCCCCTAAGGAGTTAACAGGAGAACTACCTGCAGGTGACGTTTCTTCTCACTCTCCATCATTTTTACATTTGAATTGCAACTTTCTAGGGTGGGCTGTTGACGACACTACCGGACTACCCAAAGTTGACGATATTTCCGCAGCTGCTAATTCGTGCACAATAATGTAATTCACGCAGCAAGTCTATTTGTTTCAATCTGTCTGGAGATTCTCATTTTGTGATTCATTACGGCTCCACTGTGCTATATTATCTAGTCTTTAATCAAATGTGTCAACAGGGACAGTTCTAGAAATGTCTGCTCATGCGTACTAAGAGCCAGTCAGTTTGTGCAAACAGTTTCAAGAGCTTATGCGTTCTTTTGTCTTGAAGAGAGTTTTTACTTTCCAAAACACAAGTGCCTCTCATTGTATCCAAGAATCTGATAAAAATTGCTAGTTGTTTTACTTTCATTGTCATTGTGCGAAACAACGGTTGTTCCTAACAGCTGCCCTATACTTGTTCTTCTCTTTTTTTTTCTCTGCCGATTCTTACATCCCAGATGTCGATTTCGTACCTCTCAAGCGTTGACCGCGCATACAAACGTTTCGCTGGCGAGGATTATGACAACATCGCTTACCTGCATCATCCAAGCGGTGTATGCGTTCTGGTTCTTCGTCGAGTGCGTTTCAGTCTTATATGATTAGAGAGGACTTCATGCTACCTCAGACAATGGAGCGGGTTGACCACGGTAGGAAAGTATTCTCAGCAGGCTGCACCATGAGATGCGGAACAGGCTGACCGCGCACAGAAATCTGACTGACCGCGGTCCTTAGCCGAAAGTTTGGCTGATCGCAGCCCTTTGTCGAAAATTTGGCTGATCGCGGTCAGCCAAATTGGCACGTAGGACCCACACAATGTACGACGCAACTTTTGTGAACCTACTGAAAGTGATGGCTGGGATGAAATGACAGTCTTTCTCTGACTATGTTGAAGAGATTAGGAGGCATCTCACATCCATTTTTTTGATGAAGTAGTGGAACCTCCTCAATTTGCGGGGATTGGATGCCACTCCCTAGATATTTTTGGAGTCTATCTTTCATTAAGAGAACTTAGCCATTAATGTTATGCACACGGTGAACGGCCACAAAAGGGAAAAATTTCAACCACATAATCTGAAGATTACGAATGAATCCTGGCAATTTTGGCCTTTTATTTTTCAAAACGGTTTGCGCTGCCGTTATCAGCACGCCACGACGTCATTTCGACAGGGTGACCGCGGCCCTTTCGTGGGCTGACCGCGGAGCTGGCTACGGTCCGCCAAATACTGGTAAAGTCCGAAACGACGAGTCCGCCCACGCACGCGGGGATCGAGAGGCGGCGCGGCTGGAACGGATGCTGTTGGCTGCCACGTCATCCACGTCACAGCCAAATCATTGGTCAATACATGAAGGTAACGACGAAACGTGGTACGCAGATCAGGGATGACGACGACGACGCTGGCAAACGTGGCAGCTTTTCGATCCCCGCGTGCGTGGGCGGACTCGTCGTTTCGGACAGACTATACAGTGCCTTCGATCCGCAACTTTCTCCTCCCCCGCCGCCTGAGATCACACGTGTCGTCCTGCTGGCGATCGATACTCAGCCGGTTGGCTGCGGGAACGCTGCCAGCAGGATGCCACGTGTGATCTCAGGCGGTGCGGGAGGAGGAAGTTGCGGATCGAAGGCACTGTACCGCGGTCAGCCCGTTCCATTGTCTGCGACTGAAGGCGCTCACGTTTTTACAGCAACTAAACAGCGAAGTTATGGATGTAGACTTCGGAAACACCAAGAAGAATGGATTATCGAGGGCGGATCACGTGGTAGTCGGGAAAGGAAAAAAGGTGGGATCTCGATGGTTCGGTGTTTCGCGTTTACTTTGTGGAAATGTTCAGATCGTGGTTAGTGATGCGAAAGTTTTAGAGTGATTTCTGCATCCAGAAGTCGAGGCCCATCAAAGAAAAAACGGAAATATTCCGAGTTTAAAAGTTCATGTGTACTGGAGTCGACGTAAAAGAAGCGGTACCACAAGGTGCACGTTAATTATTGGCGCGTGCGTTCTAGAACACCATACATGAACCGATTGGCGAATTACCCGGTTTTGGTGAACATATCTTGAATGTAACTTGTGAATTCGCCTGGCGGTCCATGTATGGTGCTCTATGCGCCAATAATTTATGTGCACCTTGTGGTACCGCTTCTTTTTGACGACTCCTATGCTAAACTAACGTATGCTAAACTATCTAAAACAATTATTCTTTCAAGCAACCACAAAAAGTTTAAAATAGCCCTGAAGCGTCAGCTGTAGATGATGTTGGTCTCTCTTGTTCCCAGGTTGTTTTATTTCGTTCCTGTTTTGTAGTTGATTTGTTTTTTTTATCTAATTCTATCATGTGCAGTGCACGTGCGTTAAATAAATGCCTCCGGTACACATGAAATTTGGATCCGGGTCAAGAGGTGCGCTCGCTCGTTAGCTGGGTCATTTCTCAGCTGGACCGGGCACACCCTCCCACAGGCAGAGGCAGCCATGGCTACAGTATCCATCTGTCGCTGAACCCTTCATGACCGGGTTTCATAGATTTTCCGATGAGCGAAGCGGCGTGTCGCAAAAAGTGACTCACGCGTGGGAAACTTCTTGCGCTGGAAGTCACGTTGGATTGCTGCGCTTGCTGAGAACTGTAAAAACCCTTTCACTGTTCGACTTCGCGACTCGCAAAGCGAGCTCGCAAAATGCCGCGGAGGGCTCGCGCGAGGCAAAATCTCTGGAAGCCTCCCTGCTCACATCACTTGTCGCGCTCCGCGTTGGAAACCCGCTATAAGGGGTTTTTACAGTTTTTAGCAAGTTATGGTGCGGCGCGACGCGAAAAGTCACTCGCTGCGAGCTGACTTCTCGACTTTCAACTTGCGTCGGGTTTGCGGCAAAATACTCAGGAACTCTAGAAACCCGGTTCTGCGTGGAATCTGCATCAGATCTGCATGGGATTGATAAATGCATCCGTGGTTTATAACCGATGCAGATCCCATGGAAAACTGATGCAAATCCCATGCAAAACTGAAACAAATACAAGGTCAATAGAACTCGGTTCTGCATGGGATCTGCATCGGTTCTGCATGAGTTCCAGTTTCCAATGTTTATTGATCGCTGATTTGCTTCCTGTTGAAATTCTACGGTAATCTTATGCATTGCTTTAGATAACTTATTCTGTATACATAATTTCCTTGCCCTTTCGTTTCTGTGTAAAACACACACACGAACCACACAATGATTTATTCCTAGAAGCACATTAGTAGAACAAAGAACAACAAAACAACAGTTCCTCTCATATAACACAACATTCACAGAATTACCTTCGTAACTCAATTCACAGAATTATTCCCACCGAAAAATATCGGGTGGAGGAATCAGTCATCGCCTTTTTGGCTAATGACCGCCCCTAACCCAAAGTAACTCGCATCTTTGTGGACTTGGAACGGTTTCTGCCCGCAGCGTGCTGCCTCAATGTCGGGTTGGGCCAAGACAGGCGCCGTCGTAATCGCTTCTTTTAGGGTTAGGAATACCTTTTTCCTTTCTTATGTCTCCTGATATGGACATTTCTCGGAGGTCAAATCCGAGGATAAATTTGCGATAGTACGAGCACATTCCCAAGAAAGTGCACATGGCTTATCTTGAGGTGGGTTCAGAATGGTCTGTAATGGCAGCGACCTTGTGTGGATCCATGTGAAGGCCATTCTGGTCAATCACATGTCCCAAAAATTGTACCTTCGTTTCCACTAGGACGCGTTTTCGAGGGTTCAGCTTTATTCGGGCTCTCCTCAAAGCTAAAAAAAACCTTTTCAAGCATCTGTGAGTGTTTTTCGAGGACACTTGTTACGACCATTATGTCGTCTAAATAGCAGAAGACTTCATCATTCAGAAAGGGCCCTAGGACTAACTGCATCAGCCGCTGGAATACGGCTGGAGAGGACGCGAGTCCAAAAGGGAGTACTTTGAATTGGAAGAGGTCCCCTGTTGTGACGAAAGCATTCTTTGCTTTTGCGTCGTTGTTACTCTAAAATTCGAGGGAGATCCGGAAATATTGTTGGTGTACATGTTCAGCAGATCAAGTGTGAAACGTTTCTGAAAATCCAGTCAAGTACCGAAACTATGGTATGCTTGCCATAATCTGCTCAAGTAAAAAGTGAATGATTCTCTTTATCAGTACATCGAATGCCGTTCTCCTAGGCAAAATTTCGCTGTTTTTTGAAAAATTTCTTGTGCGGCGAATTTAGGAAAAAAGATGCCACATTTTCAGGTTGTTAGTGTACTCCTCAAGTAACACAGCACCAAACATCACCTTTATCTTGGCGACCTTATTTTTGATACTTACTCATTGTGGGTGGTCCGACGCCGGCGACTCACCGTCCACTATCGATACATATAAAAACGAAGTCGCGACGATTCTAGCTACTATATTATTCTAGGACTATACCCGCAACGTTACTAAAAACTGATAGCCATCTACGCGGTTTTGTATTTTTCTCCCTTTGATTTTTGCTTGAATATTGGTCTTAAGAACAGTAGTTTACGCTTCAGGGTGGACTGCATCTCCAAAAGGAAACACGGATATGCACAGTTCGATGTAAGGATGGCGAAGAAATTGTTGTGCGAGCTGGTGTGCGAGGCGTTCTAGCTGAAGTGGGCTGATTTTCGTGTCGTCATGATTTTACTTTGTGAGAATTCTATCATTACTATTATAGGTAAATGATCGCCTATTTTCAAATCCAGATCTTGTGAGGACTGCACCAGAGAATCAGGTAAAGAGATAAGGACTACTCTCTAAGAATAATCAAGAAAATGCATAGCTGCTTGCGAGTTCCTGTCTTTCTAGGGCTACATAGCGCTTATCACATTCGGAGGAGGAAAAAGAAAACCAGATGAGTTCACCACGGAGCTTCAAGCAAAGCGTGTTTTCCTCAACAACTATGAAGAAAACTGTGAGAATGAGAAGAAAGCAGAAACATAAAATAGCTACCATAATATGGTAGCTCGATGCTGATTACTATTTTTTCGTGCATGCTTAATTATTTGTCCAAACTACTGCTATACGTTTTGACGAGTACAGCGCTTTCGAAGCAGCGACACTGATTATGGTACTCATCGA
Organism: Ancylostoma caninum; assembly: GCA_037903475.1. Lineage (NCBI taxonomy): Eukaryota > Metazoa > Nematoda > Chromadorea > Rhabditida > Ancylostomatidae > Ancylostoma > Ancylostoma caninum. Next base: position 540,944 of record JBAJFG010000186.1, read on the forward strand.
TTGTGGGTGGCGCACCGCTGTCGCTGTCGTCTCTGCCGTTGGCTCACGATCAATATGTCTCAAAACCGGTGTCACAGTGACCGCATTGATCGAAAACGCTGTGCACTTTTGGAAGCATAGCAACAGCTTTAATTCTTTGAACTGTCGAATAATGTTATGAGCAGAAATTGGCAACACATAGATCTTGGTAACAGCACAGTTTCTTTCTGTTGATGGCCTTCTGAACTTGTACTGAAGGATTATTTACGTTTTTTCAGCGCTCTTCCTTTGTTGTTTGCGCTTATTGTTGACCCATGTTAGTTACTTCGTTATGAAGGTCGTTCGATTGTTGTTGTAGGGTTGGTTTTCCGAAACGACTTCCTGAAATCAAGATAGGTGAAGCATCTTTTCAAAGGTACACGTCGATTTAGGGCTAAAAAAGAGAAACAGGCGAATTCTCGGACGTGGGAGTTTGAGACTACCTGCGTGGTGATGTCCATGTACGTACACCCGGTGCGGAACGCGTCTTCGATTTCATAGTCTCCCCACAATTTTCGCGCATATTCAACAGTTGAGTCCAAGTTCTGGACCGTTCAAAGGCCAGGAACATGGGAGTCTCAAATAAGAAAGTTTGCATGACTGTGCTTACCAGGAGATTTTTTAGCCTTTTCTAAATGACATCGCATTGATCACTATTGAGAAGAGTAGTAGGGATCAAAGCAAATTGTTGGACGGTGTGGGCGAATGTACACGAAATACTTTTAGGCGCCAACAGAATCGTTGGCTTTAGTGGTTTTATTTGACAGATCACCATAGTGCGTGAATTTTCGTGGAATCAATCTGGGAACATGCCATCCGAAACTCGTAGGCCGTGCTGGCCTTGGTGTCGAGCAATGAGAGGGATGTAAGGCGAGAAAAAACTGGGACCATAATTGTTTAGGGAACCCGGATCAGAGATGAGCGTAACCAAAAATGTGGGTGTGGAGCGTTAGTTGCGGTTGAACATTAATTGCATGAGGTGCGAAGATCTCGCACCTCACTCGCACCTCCGCAACATTGACAACCGTTGCTCTAGCAGTCTGCGTTCTCCAGAGTTAGTAAGGGCAGCTGCCGAGGACAACTCGGACCAGTTGTCGCGGACGACATCTAGGTATTGCAGCCATCCTGTAATATACGTCATCAAGGAAAGCGGGCTTACAACAATGTTGTTCAACATCCTATACGAAAGGTCAATTTATGTCAGGAATACTCCTTGCTTAAGCTTCTTACTTAATTTATGTCAGGGAAGCGTCTTGCTTAGACTAGGGAATTCATATTGAATATGAAGATCAGATTCAGATTTTGTTTTTCGACAAGATTGCGGTGTCTATGAGTGCCGCCCCGTATCTCTAACCGCTCTAGCCCCCTTACGGCGCTTTGTTTAATAGATCAAGCGCATTGCCCACCACAAACACTCAAGCATAGTGCAATGACTAGAAATCAATCGTTGAGAGCAGTTCTTTCGAAGCATTCTCAAAAGTTGTTCTTGTTGTTATCGTTCAATTTGCCACTTTTGTTGATTCTCTGAACCAGCTACTGCCTAATTGGGACAATAATTATCCCGAAGGCATCTCACTGACCTTGTCGAAACATCTCGAGGATATGATGACGATCTATTGCAGATCTAGCCCTTTACTTCATCACATCGATTTTTAGGACAATACAGACAAAACTTGGGGAAAAGAATGATCCATGTTGTTTTGCACGAATACCATATTTGTTTTACACAACATTTAACTTCTTTTGTAAGGTTTAGGTGTTAGTATCGGTTTTATACATAATTCAGGGTTTCCTATGATATTTAGAAGAGGCTGCTTGGCATTCTGAACATTTTGATAAAACTACTGTGCACTTCATTGTTGTTCTTAGAGGAGGAAGGGTACATTATAAACCTGTGGTTGCGGCTAATGTTTCCGAAAGGCAGTGGTATTAAATCTCGTGGAAAAACCGCACGAACTTATTGCCCAACCTAATATATGTCCAATACTTTGGGTGTTTCGAAGATTGAAAATGGTCCAATAATTCTACTCTGATATTATAAACTAGTCTGTCCGTCCGGCTAACGCCGGACTTCCAGACTTCTATAGATGCTCGCTTCGCTCGCACACTGCACGTTGAAAGCAAACACAAAAGTGTGAATGGATTGATAAATTCTCTTTCCATCCACGCAGTTCTATCGCTCTCCTGAGAAGCCCTTGACCCCGTAGATGGTAGGATGGTAGTTTTCCCCGTATAAACGAAGTTTTATTCTCCCATATGAGCGAAGTTAGTGAAGAATTGAGTGTAACCAATTCAGTGTAAATGTTATCTTGAAATGATTTAGGCTCAACTGACTGTTGTGGTAATTCAAGTGATAAGGGTCCACCGGTGTATATAAACAGAAAGGAAGGAGTGGTTTATTCAGACACAAACGGAATGGGAAGAGAACACGGATACAAAGGGAAACAATGTGCATCTAGGTGACTTAGGTAGGACGGTCCGCTGAAACAGGGTAAGCGTACCGCTCATGCAGAAATAGGCCCGCCTAGCGTATTCATATTACATGTGGACGCCGGCGCACCCTCGTCACGCTGTTGGACCCGACTCCTGGCGTTTCCCCACTTTCGGACGCCGGCGCACCCTTATCACACCGTTGGACCCGACTCCAGGCGTTTCCACATTTTTGGACGCCACCGCATCCTTATCACACCGTTGGACCCGACTCCAGGCGTTTCCCCACTTTTGGACGCCACCGCATCCTTATCACACCGTTGGACCCGACTCCTGGCGTTTCCCCACTTTTGGACGCCGGCACACCCTTATCACACCGTTGGACCCGACTCCTGGCGTTTCCCCACTTTCGGACGCCTGCGCATCCTTATCACACCGTTGGACCCGACTCCTGGCGTTTCCCCACTTTTGGACGCCGCGCATCCTTATCACACCGTTGGACCCGACTCCTGGCGTTTCCCCACTTTCGGACGCCTGCGCATCCTTATCACACCGTTGGACCCGACTCCTGGCGTTTCCCCACTTTTGGACGCCACCGCATCCTTATCACACCGTTGGACCCGACTCCTGGCGTTTCCCCACTTTTGGACGCCGGCACACCCTTATCACACCGTTGGACCCGACTCCTGGCGTTTCCCCACTTTTGGACGCCACGCATCCTTATCACACCGTTGGACCCGACTCCTGGCGTTTCCCCACTTTTGGACGCCACGCCTCCTTATCACACCGTTGGACCCGACTCCAGGCGTTCCCCACTTTTGGACGCCGGCGCATCCTTATCACACCGTTGGACCCGACTCCAGGCGTTTCCCCACTTTTGGGCGCCGGCTCACCCTCCACACCGCGGTGCACTCACCGCTCTCCACTTCCCCATCCTTTAGAGCTTCTCTTCATTCTTTGAACCTCACCATACCCGTCCCTATCATCTTGTTGACCCCGCAATCACCATCACTGACCAATCAGGGAATTTCGTTTCACACACACCCACACACACACGTGACAGACTAAGCGCTTTATTATAAGTCATGATAAGGGTCAGCAACGCAACACGAGTTGGCAATACGTCGAGTTGAACCTCCAGCTGCATCTCCTCTCTGGTGCTGCCATCTCCTCGCCAACTGCTGCTAAAGCTTTTGATCTTTTAGTAGTAATTGCTGAAGGATGGCAACAACTGATGGGAGGATTGCAGCAGCTGGGAGGAGATGCTGCTAGGGCATCACCATCTGAGTAGAAAAGAAATCAGAGGTGCTTCGATTATCAACCGGATGAGTTTAAGAGTGAACCATTTCGGATTACGATCACTTTCCTCATTTCCCGCCGCCTTTCAGTTCCACTCTGCACAGCTCGCCTATTTTTCCTACTGGAAGCAAACAAAATAGTCTCTAGCGCAGATTTTGACAAAATTGATCACAACGTTCGTTCTGACCATGGTGCTGAACCTAGGATTGCAGCAGAATCTGAGGGAGCAAAATTATCAAGTGCTACCTTTACCCGGCTGAGGTTTGTGACAACTGCGACATCGCGCGCGACGTACTTTAGGGATCGCGGCAAATATCAGTTTTTCGGGGCCCGCCCACATGTCGTAATGGGCAGTGCGAGTGATTTGGACAATTAAAGGCGCGAGCGAGGTGCGAAGATGCTAACGACCCTTGAAGCATATCTGGAGTCTCGCACCTATAATTGGACCGCAACTAACGCTCGCCATCCCAAAAATGTGATTTTCGTAGCGCGAAAATCGCAAATTTTTCAAAACTGCCACAAATCGTAAATCGTAGGTGGGGGTCTCAGTAGCGCTGATTAAATCCGGAAAATTTCAACTCGTTTTGTAACAATGTCATTCTAGAAATATTCTGGGGTATCTACTGCAAAATCGCTCCTCACATATTTCCCTTATTCTCATAGTGATAACATTATGGTGAAGAGATTTTTTGGACATTCTCAGCGGCTATCTACTGCTAAGAGAATATATTATTGTCAATTGCTGAAAATTCTGTTCGGAATGGCCAATGTTTCTGGAGTCAACATCTTCGATGGTTCTGTCTCCCAACCAAGTCCTCTGAGCTCACTGAAATAGTAGCAGAGGAGACTGGAAGCATGAAGCTGATTTCACTGAATGCGCCTGGAAGTTATTACGTATTCGTAAATCGTGAAAAAAAGCAAAAAAGTGGCAGTAAATCGTAAGTCTAGATGGGAATTACACAACTCTTACCCGAACGATTGAAATTTCAAAGAATACTCAATTCATTTCACTATTAGGTAGTCGAAGATGAATGCTTAAAGGGTAATGGTAAGAAAGAACAACCGAAGTCAAGCCAAGACGAAACTTCCAGTTACTTTATTTAGGGTTTTTAAACTTCACCTTGCGCTGACCACTGGTGCCCAGACATTGTGGAATGCCGTCATTTGTCTATCAAATAAGACAATTTGAAGTCGAGCCCTCATAAAAGTCCCGCGTTCTCATCACATTGCGTCTGTTGTAGGTGGTTCCCATTTTTTCCTTTACTATGACGTCTGCTACCACCAGCGGAAGCTTATGTATATCTCGTTCAGTAGCGTTACAAAAGGGAAGACGCCTAGTTGGCGAATTTTAAGCTATTTTTCTCCCTTTTTCAACATCCTGAGTCTGCACCTTCAAAAAAAACTCATTTAAAATTCAGTGAATTGTGGGAAGACTTAAACGTTTTTTTGCGTCGAATAAAGACACACAAAGTGCGGAAGCTTTGAAGTCGATTAACAGCATCCGAAATGAGCTCCGGAGCGCAGCTGAATTCCATGGAAGGCTTCTTCTTCTTCCATGTTTGCGTTCACAGTTTCCAACAAAAATGAGATAGTTGAGAAATAGATTCTTGAGTTATATATGAATAAACCAAGAAAACCAGTGTTCATAGCAACATCTACGAAAACTTCGCATTCCAGCCTGAGAGGCGTGAGGATTGCGAATGCATAACCATACTGCAGCACTAAAACTGATAGTTATGCCAAGAACCTGGATCGTAACCATGAAAAACATGTGATTTATACTGAAATCTCTATAATTGAAGCTGGAACCCGCTGCTCATCGGAGAATACCCTGTCTTTCAGGATGCGCTCAGGCCAAATCATCGCTTCTACAGGTCTAGACGAAGTCCTAAGCTTGGGAGCGAGTTCTATGTAAAAGACAAGTCACTTTGAACGGTGAAAATTGTCTACAGGGTGCACTACTCCTATGCGAGAGTACACCTTCACTTCAAATGCCTAGATCAGTCGTTAACCTTTATTTCCCGAAGCTCTTAAAGGCAGCAGGAGCTGAAATTCTCAACTCTGAGCTGAGCTACGGGTGGTGAAGTACAGACTCAGCACATCATAAATGTGAAACGAACACAGACAATGATGGCTTACCTGCAGAGAAAATGGAACATTCGTCGCGAACACGCCTGGCCGTGTTCGCGCGGGGACGAGTTTTCCCCGGCGCAAAAGCCATTGCGGTGCGTAAAGGGAAAACGAAATGCATTCAATTCACAGGGTTTCATGGCGGGACTCGGCCAAAACCACACGCCGCAATGGCTTTCGCGCCGGGGAAAACTCGTCCGCGCACGAACACGGCCAGGCGTGTTCGCGACGAATGTTCCATTTTCTCTGCAGGTAAGCCATCATTGTCTGTGTTCGTTTCACATTTGTGATGTGCCGAGTCTGTACTTCACCATCCGCAGCTCAGCTCAGAGTCGAGAATTTCAGCTCCTGCTGCCTTTAATGAGCTCGTCTATATTCGCTTCGATATTGCAGGCCTTTTTGCTTGGATTACAATGATGGAGAGCTCACAGTGATATGCTGCTATCCAGAAATGCTCAGTTTCAAGTGTAGTCACTGCATCAATATTTCTTTGAATTGAAACATTTGCTATGCTATGATTGTCAAAACCGATCGACGTGGATGTGACGTCAACGATGAAACAAGTACATAATTGCCCAACGTTGTTCCGGGTCGGTGAGCACTACCCCTTATTCCGACATCGTCCCTTATTCCAGCGGCTACTGCACAACTGACACAGGGCCTTCAAAAGTCGCCTTAAGTGCTACTTTTTGGAATTTGCATTGTCTCACTGACTTGCTCGACTTCTGCATTGGCTGTGTTGTCGGCAAACCTCCGAGTTCTTTCAAACCTTGGCGGCTCACAGAGTGAATGCTGTAGTTTTCGCCTCTTACCCAGAGTTCTACAAAGCTTATATAGTCTCTGTAGTTACTAATAGCCCTCTTATTCCTTCCTCATCCACAGTTTTTGCCCTGCTATCATGGAATGGAGTGGCCAGTTGATAGGTCTTGAGCACAAAGCCGCGTGATGCGGGAGGAAGCTGGAGGCCAGCCGTTATGGAATTCTGAGAAAGTGCGCGGCAAACACGAATTTTCTCTCAGATTTTTCAGCATCGCCCCGAAATGAGGCAAATTCGCGTAAATTTGCCCTGCAGTGTAGACAAAGGAGAATGTTTTAGTTCGCAATGGAGCAAAGTTCTGCCAACTCGTATTCGAAAATCGAATTCCCAGGGTTTTTGCCACTAAGCGTGTTGTCTGCCTTCAAACATGCTTTGTGCATAGCTTGCGAAATTCGTTCGCAGTCATTACAATTTTTTTTAAATTCTCCCCAAATGTCTATCAAACTCGCAGTGATTATGTAAATGGATCAAAGCTTATTTTTTACTTGTCTGCGAATCTGTTTTCTGACAGACACTGGGGAGTTTGCTGTAAACATTCGTATTTATCTATTTATTTGTTAGCTCAGAATCATGGTGTGCTTTCGGTCCAGCTTGGCTCGAAGGTAAAAAAAAAAGACAGCAAAAAAAATTATGTGCATAGGAACATTAGAAATAGAAACTTATAGGGACACCAAAATATCTACGTAAAAAATTGCGTAATGAATAAAAGTAGAGTTCGTTTCAATCAGACGGGAATACTCTCGACTGCCCCCCCCCCCGAGAATCGGTCGCGGAATTTCCAGAATTAATTCATAAAACGGATAAGTTTTGTATTGGTTTATTTTTAGTTGCTCGATGTCTCTATTTTCAAATATTTACTTTTTACTATTTGATGTTGGAATCAATATTTCTATTTGATGTGGGCACTGAGACTCTTGGACTTTGTATGGTCCATATTTATTTACAACAGAAACAGTGGTTCACTGGAATATTATAGATTTATCTTACTGTACAAAGAGATTTAAGAGTGCGAGAGTAGTGAGTGCCTTGTGTGGCTTACACCATCATACTACTAGGACTAGGAAGACGTATCTCTAGCATGAGACGGGTCAGCCCCGCCTTCTCCATAGGAGGTACAATATCAGCGGTAAACATGTATACTACAGGGAGCATCGATTCGTAAATGATGCTATTATTTTTATTCTTCCATTTGCGTCCGTGACCTGCCACTCCTGCATCCGCTACTGATGGATGGGATTAGATTTTGTTTTATATTTCAGTTTATTTCTTCTGTAATAGCTATTTTAGCTAATTATTTTTTAGCTATTTTATTTTTTAGCATGGTGGATTTTGTCCTTTGAAACTCAGTAGACACGCATTATGGCAAGTCTCCATCACTGAGTGGTAGTAATAACCGAGCCAGAGCGCCGTTTCGCAGCGCTCTGTCTCGGACCCCTGTGCCACATTACCTCCGGGCTAGGTAAACTCTGAGAAAATGAACCCCGAGCCAGAGCCGCTTCGCGGCGCTCTGTCTTGGACCAGTGTACCACACGTTACTTCTGGGCTAGGTAAACTCAAGAAAATCACTGTCATCCACACAAAGCGCAACTTCGCCGCGCTTCGCGGATGACAGTGATTTTCTAGCTCTTAAACGGTTTGGAGGTTAACTCTTACTATGTTCAATATGGACGTCCGTTTTATGAGTAGCAACACAGACCCTCATTAAAGTCGTTTTCATTTGTGATAGCGCTGAAAGTCCAAACTGTTATGGTTCGGGCACAATTAGCTTTTAACAGGAAAAAACTGCGTGATCTTTCTATTCCTATTTTGTAAGCACAATATTAAGCTCATGGAGTGCACCATTTGTTCCCCTGATTTCCATGTTGTACACATACATACACCATGGGCGTGTCATTGGGCACGTCAATTTTCGCAATTGAGCCTGTGGCGGCCGGCAGAGGAGGTGGAGCGAGGCGAGGCGATCAATAGCAGCGCGACCTGTCACCTCTCGCGTGGCGATGGGGGGGGGGGGGTCTGCGCTTATATAAAGTAAGATGCCACAGGTCTTGAATATCCCCCTATATCAGTGACGGACGCAGGGGCCCCCCGCCCCCCCCCCCTGCATCTGCCATAGATATTTTGGTGTCCCTATAAATTTTCATCTCTAATGTTCCTGTCCCCGCTAGTTTGGGGATTAATCGGGACTTATGCCGATGTGTGGTAAGAATCGGTGGTTCAGACGTTTATTCCAGTAACGAGCGAATAGCGCTCACAAAGTACGGTGCGATACTGACCTGCTGATAACCCCATGGCAGGCCTTTTATGCAGCCATGGGGGTAAACATTGCTATCGGCGGGTCAGTAGGTCGTGGGACCACGACACTCCCGGCCGCCACAAAAAAATACAATATTAATAGTGTCAGAAGTAATAGAATATACGGCAGTCGCCGCAAGAACATCAAAGTGGGAGTAACAATGTGCATATTGGTGAAGAGGGAAACGGAAATAAAACTGAGGCACAATGTAAAAGGGAACAGAATAAAATAGTGAATAATTTGACCGCAAAAAAATATACATACGAAATCATTGCGTTGCTCCACTGGCGGCTGGCGATCTGACGATGGTTGAATGGCTCCGAAGACCATGGTGGCGTTGTGAGTTTTAGGGGATCGATGTGAGGGTTCCACGGCTGGCTGGTGATCTGGAGAGTGCTTAACGGCATCGAGAACCGCATTGACGATGAAGGTGCTACTGGAATGTGTTAAATAGAGTACTGCACTGTATGGAAAACTTGATTGGCTGTATGCAGGTCTATCTCGCATTGACGAGCAATGTGGAATCGGCACTTATTCTCGACTTCCATATGCGGTTTTTACCCAGATTAGACCTTGAACTGCACTCTTACAGAGTTGCAGAAGATTCCAAGTGATCTTCAGGACCAATTTTCCGAGGAAAACCGTTGCTTGCGCTGCGAATATTATTATTGCAGGCCCGCAAGCGTAAGTCAAACCCAAGAGAGTTGTCACTGTTCCCAGCGCTATTAGCGTGATTTTCCAGTGATGTTTGACTACATTTATGATTGGTTCCATGTCGGGTAAATAGAAATCAGTTAGTGTGGACCAGGACGCGGTCCAGGAAGGTTTACCAGAGTGAATTCTGATTGAGTTCTCGGATGATAGAGTAGTGATCCTTGTAATTCAAGTGTGATTTCATTGTCCTCACATTTGGTATGACATTTTTGTGCAATTACAGAATTACTGAATTCAAGGAGAATTGTTGTTGTTGTATTCTCAGGACCGCATTTTATTGAGAATGCGTGATCGTCACAGTAGATTGTGATGGTACTTTCCAATTTTGACATGCATGTTGCATTCAGTTGTGCTCCTTCCTGACAGCTGTAGCAGCCGCGGATGGCACTTAGCTGAGGAGCGCATGGTTGATCAATAATTAGGTCTGCACTTTCGACCAATATGTTTGATCTTATCGAAAGGGTCTTTCTTGATAGTGCGTATATCCTGTCGTTTTCTGCATGTATCTCAATCGATGGAGTTATGATTGGGAGACGATTGCCAGATACGGCTCTAACGTCTTCTAGGGAGTTCTTTGGACAATGGCATAGTTGTGGAGCTTTGAAATTTTTGCATACACACACCATTTTATTTTCGCAGTTTCTAAAATCTAACGATGCCATTGCTCTCGATGAACATTCTACCGGCAGCTCGTAATTATGTGGTATCATGAGCGTTTCCGATTCTGATACTGCGAATCTCTTGCTCATTAGAACAGAGTGCGGCTCTTGCAGAGAGATCACGTTTAATGATAGCTCATCGTGATCTTGCGAGACGTATGGTATTAAATTGACATTGATTTTCCTTTCTACGTTATTGTAAAGGAATTCTACTTCAAGTTGGACAAACGCCTTCCACTCTAAGCAGTTTATGACTTCAAATACCGTCTCTGATTTGGGTATATGAGCAAGTCTGATGAAGGTGCACGCAGGCATTGGTAAGAAACAACCACATACAAGACCGCCGCATGTGTTTTCACAAGCTGAATAGCCTGGGTAGTTTGCCGCTTCAAATAACTCTGGCACGGTTTCGTTTGGTTTTAGCGTGTTACATCGATTTTCTGTACACGATCCGGCTTCTGAGCATCTAGTTGCATGGAAAATTTTGTGTGTGCTGTCCCGTGTGAAGAAATTGGAGACTTTTGCACACATTAGACGAACTGGCTTCCGTCGAATTTTTATTGTGCCAACTGTTTTGTTAGCATGTCTTGCATAAATGCATAGTTCTGAATGAATGTGGTTGAAAAGTACTTCTTGATTGTATTCATAAGCACATTTTCCATGGTTATTACAAACTAAGTCCACTGTGTGTCTCATGAAGCCGTGTTGACACGCATCTAGTTTCGTTACCGTAGCGAGTAGTAATATTGCAAGAGTAACGATGGTTGACAAACCCAGTGGTTTTGGATTGAATGTGTCAAGCACGTAATTTTCCTGAGAATCGACGGCAGATTTCTTTGCTCTCCCTGTGATTCTTTTTGCAATAACGCTAACGCAAATCATTGCTATGGTTAGAATGACGTAAGCAATGATGGCCAATGTGATTATGGCGCCTATTGGCCAACAGTGGGGATTACCCAAGAGTGCTCTAGTCATGATTTGGCTAGACCCATCGCAAAACGACGGAGGAGCACAAGTAACTGTCTCGCTGATATTGAATTGCGGAAATACTACTGAGACGTTAACCGAATTACCTAGTGGTGATACCGGTATTTTTAATCTCACACTATTGGTAGAATTGATGAATTCTTTGCATTCGTTGTTGAAACATACCTCAAATGGTTCTTTTTGAGGACGTATGATTGCTGTGCCATTCTTGCACGCAATGTTTACTCTGCCCTGGGCAGAGACGGCGTTTATGAAACACATCATTATAGGGAGTAGGATCCAATTTGATGTGTTGATTTGTGTGATGGGAGTATCCAATTCCCGTTCGAAGTTCTGAATGACTTCGTACGCTCGTGTTTTTGAAGAGCGTGGCATGTTTCTTCGAGTTGTTCTATTAGAAGTACTACATGGAGCGTCATTGTTGACGTCTGATGTCTGTTTATTTTCAACCTGCGTTGTGTCGGATTCGACAGTGTCGTCAGCATTCTCTATGGGTGTTACGCCAGATTCGGCCGAATTTTCAACTTCTCGTTCGAAGCTTCGGATTTCCAGAGGAAACACTTTGTTTAGAGGCCTTTGCAGCACCTTGTGGTTTGGCATGAGTATTTTGACTGATCGAGTCAAACCGTCGGCACTAGTTATTAATTCCATCAGTTTGCCGTAGATCCAGTTGCCTCTTGGAACTAGATCCTGCTTGACGATAACGATTTCTCCGACACGAGGGAAGGAGGAAACGTGTCTTGGTTGATCCAAGTTTTTGGTCTGACTTTCGCGTAATGCTGTCAAGTACTCTGTATTCCACCTTTCCCAGAATTTGTTGGATATATTTTCGGAGAAGGCGATGGCTTCCTTTGCTTGAGATAATGACTGAATAAGATCTGGATCAAAATCTGGATCAGATTCAGTATTGGTAACTCTTGTTGCAGGTAAAGAGTATCTGACGTTGCCTTGTAAGAAATCCACTGGTCTTAGAGGAATTTCTGACAAGTCGGACATGCTTATTTTTGTCAGCGGACGAGTATTTATTATCGCCTCTATTCGCGCCATTGTGGTAGTCATCTCCACGAGCGACAATTTTTTGCGTCCTATTGCCTTTGAAAGGCATCTTTTCACGGAGCCCACTAGGCGTTCCCAGACTCCTCCCATCCATGGGGATCCTGGAGGATTGAAGATCCATTTTATGCCTTCACTTGCGCTGTAGGACATGACGGAACTTCCGGTTACGTCGTTTTCCTCGAAAAGTTTTTCGATTACGACTTTACCTAGTTTAAAATTGGTTCCGCAATCCGTGCGAACTAGCTGCGGTACGCCTCTTCGTGGTACAAATCGAATGAAGCTGTTCAGGAACGCGCCCGATGTCATATTTTCCACTACTTCTAGGTGGATAGCTCTTATGGTCAGGCAAGTATATAGACATACATATAGTTTCTCGCCTTTATCTGTGTTGATGGGACCGAAAAAGTCGCATCCAACTTTTTGGAATGCCTTTGCAATTAAGACCCGGTCTTTCGGTAGAGGTGGCATGTCAGGAGCACCAAATGGTAGACCATGACACCGCTTGCAAATTGCACAATTCCTCAGATGCTTTTTGGTCGTTCTTGAGGGTTGTGGAATCCAGAATCTCTGGCGCACTAATGCGAGTGTATGATCGACTCCGCAGTGAGCGTTTTTGCGATGAGTGTGTACCAGAATTAGTCTTGCCAATTCTGAGCTGTTCGCTATATAAATTGGTGACCTGGTATCATAGGGTAAGACGGCGTTTTGGATACGTGACTCATGGCGTATAATTCCATGCTCGTCTCTGATGATGTTGAATTTTGGGAAATTCTTCCTCAGTTGTTCTAGACTGATGTGTTTATGTTCCATTCTAATTAGGATTTTTTCTCCGAGAGCCATGTCGTCAGCCGTGATTTCATTCCGGCTCGTGAAATCCTTCATGACTTGAAGCGTTATTGGCGTTGCCCTCTTAGTGTTACATCTGTCAGACCAATGGCGAATCAATTTACCGATTCGCGTTATGACGCGTAAAGCTGTTGTGTATTTTGAAAATCGTGTCAGGTCTATGAGCGACACGTTTGGCGTCATATTTTCTTGCCGTGGCGTGATGATAGTCGGATGCATTATTTCGCCAGCTTCGATTTCCTCGTTTTGAACGTGGTTTATAGTTCTCAGAGGCAAATTTTCCGGCTCACCGTTAAGCCATTTTGGGCCTCTCACCCAGTCGTGTTCGACCACATTCGATGCGGAGAGACCTCTTGTCCCTGCGTCCGCTGGGTTGAAGTGAGTTAGAACGTGATAAAATTGGACTGGTAGTCCCAGTTCTTCCAGATAGTATTTAATCTTCAGAATGCGGTCTCGCTGGCTTTGCACAAACGGCGGCAACTTCCGTGAACACGGGATCCAAGCTAGCGCTATTTCGCTGTCGCTCGCGATTTTCACGCTCTCGATGTCATTCTTTAGTGTGCTCACTATGGTTTTTGCCAATCTTAAAGCAATTAGAATTCCAAGGAGCTCTAGTCTCGGAATAGTTTGGGCTGTTTTCTTAGGAGTTAGCCGAGTTTTACCGCTAATTAATTGCGTGACCTCCTTTGATCTACAGCTCTGCGCATATGCGCTAGTGGCAATCGCCATTTTGCTGGCATCTGAGAAAACCCACAGGGTAAGCCGCGGGGCATGATCGTTGTTCTGGGTTAAGACCCTTCTTGGTACGGTTATTGTGATATTGTTGATTTCCTGACAGGTATCATTCCATCTCTTTCTTAGTTCGGACGGAATGGTCTCTCTCCAGTCTATCCCGGTGCTATAAATTTCTCTCATTTGTGATTTCAATTTCACAAGTAGAGGCGCAGCAATTCCAATAGGATCGTAGACCGAGTTCACTTGGCTCACAATATCTCTTTTTGTGAGCTGTTCTTTGACTGGTATTTGCACGGTCAATGCAAATTCGTCGTTCTCGGTGTCATAGTTGACACCCAAGAATTTGATGATCTTTCCTTGTAATCGATCATTTTCTGGAATGGCCGCATTTACTGACCGAGAATTTGATATATATTCTCGCAGGTTCATTCCTATTTCGGAAAATATGGCTTTTGACTCGTGGTACTTTTGAAGCGCTTCTTCGACGCTGTTTGCTTTAAGCAGTATGTTGTCCACGTATAGGTTGGATGCTATTTCATTGGCGATCGGAGTGTTCTTTTTGTTCAGATACGCCAGTATCACCATATTTAGAATGCTTGGTGATGCAGTTAGCCTGAAAGGTAACCGTGTGAATCGATACTCGACGATATTTTCACGCGTTGGGGCTTTGTTTGTATCTCTCAACCAAAGGAATCTGCATAAATCCTTGTGAGAATCCTGTAATCTCACTTGAGTGAAAGCTGCTTCGATGTCGCAAAGCAGTATAATTTTGCTTAAGCGACTCGAAACTAAGATATCATGGATCTTATTAACAAATGATTCACCAGTGTATATGACGTCATTCAGCGAAAAACACGCTTTTCGTTTAGAGGATGCGTCAAACACAACTCGTAGCGGTTTTGCTTTATTTGGACGCCAAACGCCGGAATGAGGCATATAATATGTTCCTGCGCTGTTTGAAATGTCATCCTTGATCTCTTCGATTACATTCTCTTTGACGTATCCGTTGAGAATTTTGTCGTACCATTCTCGCTGTGGCTTGTTGTTTTGCAGATTTTGCCAGAGCGAAATAAGTCTGCGAATGCAACTGTGTGGTTGTCCGCAAGATCCACGACATTGTCCTTCAAAGGTAGCGGTGCGGTGACAATCCCGTCCTTGAATGAAATATTCTTTGAATATGCTTCGAAGTATGAAAAGGTCTCTTCGTCCTTTTTGAATTCTTCAGATGAGATCCCTAATCCTTCTAATTCGAACATTTTCTGAAGGATTTCTGACTCTTTGGGCTCGTTTATAAGTGTTAGTCCATGCATTGTGGTGTCATTCGTGGTTGTAGCTGACAACAATGTTCCTCGACCATGGATACTTGGTCCAAACACCGTTTTCGTAATGTGAAGACCAGAAGGTGTTTGATTTGTTCTGGTGTTACAAGGCACCAGTTCGTAGTAGTAATCGATTCCTACTAAGATGTGAGGGTTCTGGAATTCCCCGCGTACCCTTGGGTTACAAATGAGCAGATCATTTGCTTCTAGGAATTGTTTGTCTTCGTCCGATAGTCGGACCGAAGAAAAGCCATTTGTTATAACTGGCTTTGTTTGAGCGGTCAAATTGATCTCTTTCCCAAAAGCGTTGCTGATTTTCAATGCAACTTGGCTGCTTTGGAAGCGCTCAGTATGTCCACCGATGCCGGACATTGTGCAGTATTCGGTTTGCAGTTTAGGTAGCCCAAATTCATCGGCAGTATCTTCCTTTATGATGGTTCTTTGAGCACCTGTGTCGAAGAAGAATAATACCTTCTCGAATTGGCTCGTTTTGTGGTTCCAGAGATTGCCCTCTGCAGTCATGAGAACTATTTGTTCTAAGTTTCTGGTAGTTTGAGGACTGTTTATAGCTTCCCTTTCGACACATGTGTTGCTAATTGTTTGTCTGGGGTGTCCTCTGTTTTGCATGTTGCTTCTGTGGTTATCTTGCCATGAGACTGTTTGCTCTCGAGTCTTGTGGTCTTCTCCTATCTGGCCGATTATGCGGTGTATGGTGACCGGAGGAGTGGTTCTGTGGCGGTGCATTTTGATACGGAGGTCTCCCTGATGCATTGGACGCGGAGAAACATAGACTGATATCATGCAGCCTTCCGCACCGCGAGCAATTAGGTTTCATGCACTGACTGCTCGAATGATCGTTGGAAAAACATTTCCAACATAGGTTCTCTTCTTTGACGATATCGCGTCGGGCTTGCGATTCGCTGACTGTTCTGCAATTTACAGATGGATGATTTCCCATCTTGCAGAATACACAGTTTCTTGTATTATTGCCTTCTTGACTATTTTGGAAAGTATCTGGTTTTTTTTTCTTGAGTTTTCGCCCTTTCCAAAACCTATTAGGCGTGATTCGACGTACTTTTTTGCATCGATTTGCTTCTCGAGTTCTTCCATTATATTCTCGATTTTCACCTCATCTTTTTCTTGAGTAGTGATGAGGACGTTTTTTACCACGTTGTATATGAATTTTTCTAGTATTTTTTTCGGTCCAGAGGGCGTCTTGCATGTTTCGTATGTCCTGCCCTGCGGAGACCATTTGGTTGATCAACATACGTATTTTGTCATAAACGTATGAACAACTTTCCGCATTGCCTGTTGCGGGTCTCATATCGACCAATTTTTAATCGACCTTAGCTCCATTGATTGGCTTATTGCCATATTTTCTTTTCAATGATTCTGTCATACAAAGGTAATTCTTTAGAACAAGTTGTATGCCTTTTATGGCGACTTCAGCTCTTCCTTTCAGGCTGTCTTTAAGAAGTAGCATTTTTTCAATGGTACTTAAGACCTTATTTTCATGTACTAACGTCTCAAAGATGGCCTAGAATTCCGGGAACTCTTCTTCGTCTCCGTAGAATCTGGGTAATTTCAGCTGTTTTGGCTTCAGAGTTCTGCAAATCACCTCTTCTCTGGCGAGGATACTCGACACAGAAAGATCTTCTGATAGCCATGGGTTTTCGTTTGGACTTGCTAGACTAATTCTGCTTCGTCCGCATTGTTTTCCGCATCTATGTCCCTCTTGGAGGTGGAAAACTCACTGCTCGTGGCCGTGTTGATTTCACTTTTCTGGGGGTCAATCCCCAACTTGGCGGCAATTTTGTGCCTTTTTGATCGAGTCTCAGTCAATCGAGCCTCGAGTACATACAGCGTATCATTAGCTGCCGCTATTTTTTCATTGAAGCGTGCTTCGTTATCGATTTCTTCGATTTCGTTTGCGAGCTCTTTTCTGTTTCCTTTGAGCTTTAATTCGTCAAACTCTTTCTCCATTTTGTTTATCAGGGTTTGGAGTGCGTCCCTGCTTTGTTGGATGATTTTTATTCCACCAGACAGCAAGTTCACGGTGCTGGTGAGTTCATCGTATTGACTGTTTTCATCTCCAGTCAGTTTTACTTCTTCTGTGTACGATTTGTACTTTTCCAATAACGTGCTTAGTGTTTTCGCACTGTAGGAAATAGGTTTTCTGTGGAATATGAAGGCCATGTTTTTTTTTTGCCTCTTTACTGGTTGTTTATAACCGTGGTGTCCTTTAATAGAGTATGGTTGCTCTTTGGACTGTACTCGAACGGATTATGCGCGTTCGGTAGGTGGCTTTATTGCCGAACACTTCAAGTGTTATTTCCTGGCTTACACGAAACTAACCGTGTTAAGCGGGAATGTGGGCTTTTTTTTTAAGCCGATGCACCAGAATGTCCCCGCTAGTTTGGGGATTAATCGGGACTTATGCCGATGTGTGGTAAGAATCGGTGGTTCAGAAGTTTATTCCAGTAACGAGCGAATAGCGCTCACAAAGTACGGTGCGATACTGACCTGCTGATAACCCCATGGCAGGCCTTTTATGCAGCCATGGGGGTAAACATTGCTATCGGCGGGTCAGTAGGTCGTGGGACCACGACAGTTCCTATGCACATAATTTTATTTTGCTGTCTTTTTTTAGCATTCGAGCCATGCTGGACCGAAAGCACACCATGATTCTAAGCTAACAAATAAATCCTTTTATATAAATCATGGTAGTGGAACAAAATTTTCTAGAGTGCAGGCGTAGTGGGAATAGCACGTGATCGCATGCTTTAGCCGTGAGGCTCAATTATAGACCGTGGCTCGCGAGGATGTGCAGCTGACGGGGCATTCTGCCGATGTTTCGTCATAGGTGCATAGACGTGGTGGAAGTCCGGGACCAGCTGCTAGCGGTCTTGAGAGTGAGTCCGCATGATTCCCATTAGTGGGGAAAACGACAGCATACGAGTCCACGGATGGAGAATGGGTCCGCCGTGGCCCAGTAGTGAGGAAAACACCAAGATGCACGTCTACCGGTGGAGTAGGGGCACGCTACGCGCTTATTTATGTCTCAGTCGACCACCTCTTCTTTCTCCCTGTATATTGAAGCAGAAGCTCATCAGTTGGACTATCTCAGCAACGTGAAGTTTGAATCACTTCAGGTGATTATTTGCACGGCATTGGTTGCACGGTGTTGTTCATAAGTACTAAAACCATGTGAAGGATACTCCTGCGTAGAGTTGGAAGTGACCGCTCACAACGGGTCCATAGGCATGTAAGAAATATGAGAAAAAAAGCAGGTAGTATTATTGCATCGGAAATTAACTCTACATGTAGGTGCATGATTAAGAATTTGTAAGCAAGGCTAGGATTGCGACAAGACTCCAAGCCCGACGTTGAAGAGGCGGCCAGACCCCTGGAATATAAACAACTCATAAGAAGGTTCTTGTATTTGAGCTCAGTTAATGATTAGCTTTACTTACTAGCTAATTTTCTAAGCATTTCGCACGTGTGAAGCTTTTGCACATACCTCAAGTGGCTGCCCCACCCCATTTTCTAGCGTCTCGAAGGGGCGCTAGTAGATAAATACGAATGTTTACAGCAAACTCCCCAGTGTCTATCAGAAAACAGATTCGCAGACAAGTCAAACACTAAGCTTCGATCCATTTACATAATGACTGCGAGTTTGATAGACATTCGGGAAGAATTTTAAAAAACGCGATGCTGGATTTCGCTTAAGGGCACATTTATTCGTGCATTTACGGTCATTCGTGGTCAGGGTTGTCATGGATTTGGCTTGTATGTTAACCACGCCCTCTCCACGAGGGCGTGGGCAGTTCTTGTTCTCTGTATGCGGCCCAAGTGGTCGCTTGTTGCTGTTGGTTACATACAATAATAAATTGTTTGTACTAGAATGTCTTCTGGATATCCTGATAACTCCGGGTACATCACATGGAGGTCCCGGGGAGATGTCCAGAAGATCAATTAAATACAGAGAGCAGGAACTCCGTTTTGTAGGCCAACAAAACGTAGGGTAACCTCGAGGTACCACTTCAGCACATGCATGTTTTTGCACTTCATCACATTTTTTGATTCCTCACACTCCGTGGATTATTTTTTTTACATTTCGAATTTCGAATGTGGCGCACGAGCGAGCAGTATGAAAGGAGGCAGGCACAAAGGTGAGATTTTATGCTTCTCTCATCACGATACTCTTGAAAAAGGATTTTTTACGTACGTCAAATGCAAAAATATTGCCTGTTATGCTCGAGAAGGGGGAAATTCGTCATCCACAAAAACTAAAACACGTCGAACATGTGGTTTTCGTATTTCCCGATACAGATCTGATTTATTGAATTATTATAGCCGTTCGTGCCACAGCTAGCTTGTACATAATTGGGTACCCATAAAAAGAAACTGTTGAATGTATACATAATTTGTCGTCGTCTGCTTGGTAATCACGATTGATACGCAGCAGGTCACCTCATGGTGCGATCGTAAAAGCAACACCGCCACGATGGCCCTCCAAACCCCGAGTTAGGGTATTACGCGCAATAAGGTCAGCAGATAAGTACGTAGGGCGCGCAAAGATAAGTGCGCAAGGCGCGGAGAACACGAATAAAAGGGTCCTACAGATCCATTGCGCCATCATTCGCATTTTGTTGTAGTTGGTAACGACTACACACATTTTTCGCTTTCTTGCATCCTACTCTTGCTCTCCTACTTTTCTTACTCCAGATTTCTGGAGACATTATATAGCGACTACGAATACTGCCTGACGAAAGCAGTAAAGAAAAAAGAAATAGAATAACGATAACGAAAAAAGCCGGAAAAATACTGGGTAAAAATATAATTGCGAATTTGGGTCCTATAACGAGGTCGAGATCGCGAGATTTATCACGTGAGCCACCCGTTGTGCAAATGGCACGCACAAATAACGAAGCCATGATAAATCACGTCTCTGATGATAGGGGGTTAAATGTCAGCGTAAATATTTCGGATCTTTTCCTCCCAGCTTTCCACTCATGGCCAACTTACGACGGCCACAATACATCGGTAGTGAAATTCGTCAGAGATTTGAATGAAAAAGCCACTGCAGCTGGATATGACGAAGAAAAATTAGCAAGACTACTTCCTCTACAACTTAGCGGCGCAGCTAAGATTAAGTACATGAGCTATAGTCCCGAAATTAAGCACGATTACAAAAAGGTGTTGGATCAGCTTAAAACGGACTTTCGCAACAGAAATTACGTTTCCATCGTTAAGGCTAAAATACAGCATGTTCGGCAGGATCCCGATGAGGATGTTTTTGTTTTTGGTCAGCGCGTAAAAGACCTAGTCGAAGATGCATACGCCGAAAGCGGTGCAAATACTGTAACGGACATTTCGTGCGAAACTTTTCTAAGAGGATTGAATACGGAATTACGAATCGCAGTCATGAAGAGAAAACCTCCTAGCACATCTTACGAAGAACTTCTGGAAATTGCGGAAAAAGAACAACATTTAATCGAAATGGTTAAACGTGAGCGCGGAGTTTTGGATAGCGCCATGATCAACGCGATTACTGAAGTTGTGCGAAACTTGCAGATTACGGAAGCAAATCATAGTTATCCCGAAACCACTAACTTCGTAAACGGAAGGAGAGGAAACTCGTACCCAAACTCTCCGTATAGAGGAAATAATCGTAGAGGGCATTACGAAAATCGCAACTTCGCTTACCATAACGATCAAAACCAATTTCGGAGACAAAATTACTCCAGGAACTCACACTTCGATGGAAATCAAAATTATACAAATCGTGGTAGAA